>RXPK01000178.1:992103-1420812 GCA_004143645.1 Protaetia brevitarsis
GAGGGGAGACTTACCTAGACTGGGGCCCTCGATATCCTACACTGTCTGAAAGAAATAGGATTAGAAGGCCAGCTGTAAAACAGTAAGAATAGGGGACACAATAGATCTCTTAAGTCGCAGTGTAATATCCCATTCATACATATCTTCAGCGAAAAATCTGCTGCTGTACAGGCTTTTGATACATTCCTAGTTTAAAAGCAGAACTGGCCCTGAAATTAGGATATAACGTGACAAGGCGTTAACTAATAATAGCACACAAGCAGAAAAATTACAAATTTTTTGTGCGTGTTTTAGATGTCGGCTACTGGCCATTTGCCTTTCACGTCAGATTCTCCCGCTTCAACTTAAGATTCGCGGCGTCGCATTCATTATTTTAATGACTGCGAATGACGACAGCAGATTTAAGGCGGAGTTCGGAAATTCGCGATCTAAACATCTTAATAAGACTTCGAACCCGCCAGCGTCGGGAGAACTGCAGAGGAGTCGACGAGGGAAATTGTATCTCCTGAAATTTTATTTATTTCGAATTGGTTCGGCGTCAGAACGTTGTCGAGCGGTTGTTTTCCGAAGTTGGAGACGAAACGACGGAGTAGCGGCGAAACAGCAGCGGGTCGATCGTGAATGTGCGGGAGGCGCATTTGAATTTTTCTCGCAAAGTTGGCAGACATAGAAGAAATATAAAACAATTCAACGCGGCACTCTTTTTCATTGCGTCTCCGTTCTTTTATTAAGACGCGTTGTTCGCGATGAGACATTGTCATGTAAATTCGCGCGCGCGGGAGTTAGAAAATCCGTAAAAGTTTTGTGTTGCAGAGCGTGATAAGTCTAAAGTCTCTTTCGATGCTGGCGCTAGTGGTGCCGTAAAAAGTGGCGGGAGGGGAAGAGCGGCGTGAGCTTTTACGGTTTATACTTATTGCAACGTGTGGTTTTGAAGCTTCCGTGGTTTCTCCTAAAATCGTAAAGTTTCCTGAATCGTATTTCGTTTCCGTCCATTGTAAACATGGCATTTTTAAGACGCTTTAAATATTTAGTTGCTTGCAATAATAATAATAAAGATGTACAAAATATTTGCATTGTTGGTTGCCATTGTGTTGAACACTTAAGTATTTCCTTGCATTGAAAGTTTTACGAGCATAATGTGCAGTTGTTGGAGAAGTATGTAACCTCAACTTAAATTAAAGTTTGTTTTAAATGCTTGTGTTTTCGTTACAATTTCGAAAATGAAAATGGAAAAAAATGAAATGAAAGAAATGGAAATTTCAGGAGTAAAGAAAAGTCAATTAAGTGAAATGATGTAGCAATTCTGAACTAAACTTAAAAATTCTATACATATGGACATTCAGTATGTTTTTCTTCTGATATCAACTAAATTCCAACATCCAATCTACAAATAACGAAATTAAATTAGAATATGTTTGCTGAATTTTATATTTACAATTATTTTATTTTTATTTTGATTAAGTTTTATTTATACTTTTTTGACTTTTCTTCAACCTCCGTTGACATTTTTCTAAGTATAAGTTTACATTTTTCAATTTAAAACTTTATATTACTGCATAAATTTTATTTAAATTCAATCTGGCGATGATCATTAGATCCAAATACGGCTTACAAAATATACTAAACAAATAACACTAAATTGGATTGAACTTTGCTTTTCAATTTTATTTATTCAAATTTATGCACAAATCAGAACTCTATACAATCATTATCCCACTTTTATTTCTACAATATTGTTTGGTGTTTTAGTTTTGCTAATCCAATTGCTACATCATTTCACTAAATTACTAGTGTGTTTCCATTACGTAATCTTTTTTTTTCTGGAATTATTATTAAACAATTAATTAAAATTGCTATTGTAACATTCAGTTAAAATTGGCAAATCTAAAGAATTTTGAATATAAGGCCAAGGTTCCCGTAAAAACTTATAAACAAAACACTGTTTTAATGAAATATAATAACCAGCACCACCGATCACTTACCTGTCAGTTTCATGTTTTGTAGTTAAACCGTTTTTCTGGACAAATAACTATCATAAGCTTAGATTTTCGACAATGTTGAGACTTAAATTAATCAAGTTGGTAGATCTGGCTTTATTTTTGTTTATATTTTTATATCGTGTTCTCTTTTATATTAGAATATTTAATCCTAATTGTTTTATTCAACATTGTCACTCTATTATCTTTTTTATACTTCTGCATTTCTTTTTGTTGCAAGATTGTAGTAAATGTGAAAACTAAAAACAATTAAGTTTTAGTGATGTGAAATACATAGAAACGACAAATTTGGATTCAATATGTACTGAAAACCAACTACAACAAATAACTATACTATGTAATTCTTGCCACCCTATCTCACAAAACCTTGCAGCTTTCATTATCACTTAAATAGATTGAACTATGTACCATTAACACATAACAATATACAAACAGAGAATTAAACGTAATAAAACAAATAGCTTTAAAAGAAGAATATATCAGAAATTCCACAAAGATTAATTATCAAATGTAAACAAAAACATAAAATAAAAAGCCAACCTTTAATTTTACATGTAAGTAAATAATGTTCTTTCTATTTAGATTTATTAATATCTATAATAGCTGCATGTTTCGGCCGAAACTGGCCATTTTCAAACGCTTAGTCATTAATTAAAACTAAAAAATAAACTAAAGCGAAAAGTGTCATTTACATATAAAATTACTGTTGTCTATCAATTTCAACTGTTAGTGTAATGGATGAATGGATGGATGGATAGAATGCATGGACACTTTTCCCTCTAGCTTACTTTTTTATAACTAATGACAACATTTTTAATTTATTTTTTACATTGACATTCTGAGAGCCTGCAAATAGCCAGTTTCGGCCGAAACATTATTGTCGATGTTAATAAATCTATATGGAAAGAACATTACTTTATTACATCTGAATATATATCCATTCTTGTAGCAAACGTCAATATTTAGATATAATTAGGTCACATTACAAATGTGTGTAACACTCGACTGATTTTTAATTTTCCCATGTTTAATGCTATCTAATTATTAATTAGCGTTAGCTAATTAACAGATATATAGTGGATTAATGTCGTCCTTCAATTGTTATGATTCTCTATAGATAAATATTGTAGTTTCAGATCGACAATTTAGCAAATTCATGCATTCATTCATTTCATTAAGTTATGGTGGGCACCTAAAGTCCGGGCACTTAAGCTAGGTGCTCATTGTACCATCGCTATTAAGTCTCTTATTTCCACTCGAGCAGCTTGGTGTTCTCTATAAAGCGCAGTATCTTGCCCACTGGAAACTTGAGAACCTTCGAGGGCTTCAATAGATCTCTCCCGAAATATTTCTCCCCGAGTACCTTCAATTCCTCACATGTGCATATTATATGTAAACTCGTTTCCACCTGTAGTTCGCATCTTCTGCACCACGGTTCGCTTACCCGGCCTGTGTTGTATAGATGCTTTTTCAGGGGCAGTGTCCAGTTAGCAGTCCAGTAATGGTTTTAACTTCTTTCTTGCTGCGCCTGAGTAGGTTATCAGAGTATCTAGCATCCCCATCCCCTATAAGCGCTTTGCTATTGGAGTTGATCTTCTGTCGACCTCCATTTCTTTGTACTTTCTTTATCTGACCAGGTCCAGATCTCCTTTCTTGCGGAATCCTGCGTAATCCTACATACGGGCTTTGGAGCCATGAAGTGTCTTTTAGAATCCTCCTTGACTAGTTCGTCGGCTATTACATTGCCCTTTATATCCTCATGTCCCGGCACCCAAATCAGAGACATCGTGTAGTCTCGTGCCAGTAGATTGAGACATTGTTTGCAGTCTCTAACTAGTTTTGACCTAGTTACGGGGTTCGAGACTGCCTTGATAACAGCCTGGTTGTCAATCATTATATTAATTTTCCTCTTCATGTAGCCCCTTTTGCAATCATTGCACAGGCTGCAAGGGTGAATACCTCTGTCTGGAAGATCGTTGTATGCTTTTTGATTAGACCTGGGCCCACAAATACCGGCTCCTGTACCCTGGCTGGATTTGGATCCGTCGGTGAACCAGT
The DNA here is from genome assembly GCA_004143645.1 of Protaetia brevitarsis. Lineage (NCBI taxonomy): Eukaryota > Metazoa > Arthropoda > Insecta > Coleoptera > Scarabaeidae > Protaetia > Protaetia brevitarsis. Next base: position 996,159 of record RXPK01000178.1, read on the forward strand.
TCTCAATAGCAGTGATTTCACTACATGCCTGGTCTCTGTTCGGTATGGAGATTTTCACCTTTTCAGTGAAGATAATTTCGGGTGCCATGCTGTCCGTGGGCAATTGCAGCAATGGCTCGTCCAGCATCGTGCCAGTAGTATAAGTGTGCCCTCCCACCCTAAAGTTGGGATGCCAAATCAGTCTAAAAATCGCATTCATTGCTTCCGCTCTCACTCAAAGCTCCAGAGGGGGGAAGGCCCGCAATGGTCTCCAAAGAAGCGATCCCTGTGCTGTTAATTGCACCAGTGATTCCCAGCAATGCCTTTCTCTGGACAGCGATTAGCAGCTTCACTGCTCACCGCTAATTTAGCAAATATCTCCATGAAAATAATGAGATTTTCATCTTAAATTCTTATTCAATTATTCTTCGACTTACATATAAGCAACCATCTTTTCTAATAAAACCATAAATTTCTATAAACCTTAACATATCGTTCCTAATTTTAATTCAAAATATAAAATACATAGTATTATTACAAAAAACTGACATATATATCTGTCAAAAAGAATGATGTATGTATCATTAAATGCGACAATTGCAGTGCATTATAGATAGAAAACACAGTTAGAAAACTGGAAATTAGAATTAATAAAGGTAGGAAATAATTTAAACCAAACTTTCCTCAGCATTTGTTGAGGCACACGGGTCACAAAAGCGATAATTGGTAGTTAAAATATACTCCTGCGACAAAAGTCATAAATTATCACAACTTCAAGCATATGAAATAGAGAAGTATAAAAATGATAACAGTGTGACATTGTTGAATGACGAATTAGTTGTTGAACATGTAATTTTTATTTTTATTAATACAATTTCATTTTTATATAGCGTTTGCTCATTAAATATTTTATTTATTGCTATCAGATTTATATTTAGCTATTTCCTTTTTTAAAGTCTATATTATAAAAGAAGTTTATCAGCTTTCTGAACTAAACTTAAAAATTCTATACATATGGACATTCAGTATGTTTTTCTTCTGATATCAACTAAATTCAAACATCCAATCTATAAATAACAAAATTAAATTAGAATATGTTTTCTGATTTTATATTTACAAATATTTTAATGTGTTTGTGATTGTTTTATTGTGATTAAGTTTTATTTATACTTTTTTGGTTTATGAAGAGCGCACATGTTCCCACTTCACAACAAAATGTTTGTTTTTTATGGGAATTGCTTGATAGTGTTGAAGGTAATCAATAAATGAAATATACCTAATAAATTAAAAGGAGACATAAAAATTAATGTGAAATAATGCCCTAATACTTAAAAAAATAAGGATTTATTTGTTAAACGAAAAGGTCGGATACAAAATGTTGCAAAAAGCTTCGTTTTCCGTACAAATTGTAAATGTCACGTGAATACAAGCATTGAATTTTATTGCAGACTTAAAATATTTAGCTTGTAGAAAGGACTATTTTAATCTACAACAAAATATGATGTTATTTTTGAGTTATTGTCAATAATACGATTTTTGTATAGAATTAATTAATAATAAATTCACGCAAGTGGCGTTTTCGTGCTAAAAGACACAAAAAATATCGATAAAATAACAATTTAGCTTACTTACGCTGAATCTAAACCAGAACAGAATTTGAGAAAGCCTATGCGGAATTCTCTGTGATATCTGCAGTGGCAAACAATCGTTTTTATTACCTCATTTCCCCAATTTAATGTTCCCACCAATAAATTATTCATTGATATTAGACGACAATCGTGGCAGAAGTCTAATTTCGGGTTGATAGGATTGGTAGAAGCGTCTGAAATAGGGAGCAGACGGAATCGTGTGGAATAAGAAAAAGCCGAAAATTGAGCCGCGTCTAAGGAACATATGCTTTCACCATCTCAGGAGTTCGAAGATTGAAATTCACTCGAATAAAATTTTTTAAACGGTGATATTTGGAAATTTAATACAATTCTATTCGGAATTTTATTACGGCGATAAAATATAATCATGAGATTTATTATAACCAAAAATTTTCTCATTAGAACTCCAAGTCCTCAACTAATGTTTATGATTATTTGCCAAATAGTGAGAATTTTATCTAAATTATATCGTACAAGTTTTAAACTGTTCAGAACTATCCAAAGTACATTATTCTACCAAACGCGGGAGACAGTAACATCATCAATCAATAAAAATCCAGTTGGAGGCCCACAACTTTAACAACACTGTCTATCTATGCGGGCAAACGAGCGAATGTGATCTGACACACGTCCGTTCAGTTGCATCCGACGTACTCATTATTAAGTTTACGAACGGATCAGAACTTTGATACGCGCATCGGCGTTAATCTAACAGGACTGCTATTATCCGATAATGCAATGGCTCGTCAGAGGATCGGCCATTATCGGCAGGAGATTGGGTTTACTTTCAGGTTGCTCTTAATTCCGTAACGAGACCTTACGTTTCGTTTATTTGATTTCCGATTCTAGACCTGAAATGATAAAATATTGGATTCGAATGCCATTTTGACATTTATTGTCAATGTACATTGATATTGGGTACATAGAATAGGATTTTGATGACCGGCTATACAATTTATATTTATTGATTTAAAATGGTCCTACCAGCAGCAACAAGAAATATTTTTGTGATTAAAAATGGCAGTTCAAAAATTCACACTTTAACAAATCAATGCTAAGATTATTTATCATTAATTAACATTAATTAAAAATGTACAAATACCTGTGTAATAAATATAAATGGTTTTAATTTTCAGTCATTTCAATAATCTATCGCCTTTTATTGTGAAACAGATAATCTAAATGTTGATAGGCCAGTGTTTGAAAGAAAATATCACCAGATATTAAAATCTGGTTACACTAAATCAAGTATATCAATTATATTTATTTTGGTTTTTTTTTTAAAAACTTAAGTTATATGAGGAATCAAAAATGATGGAGACGGTTCAAGAACATCTAAGAATAGAAAAAAAAAGCAACAACTGCATCAAAAATAGGCCCGGATTCAAGGAAAATGAAGGCCCAAAGCTGAGATTCTCAGATTCCTAACAGTGATGTGAGAATATCTAAAGATCGGTAGTTGTAATAATAAAAATGTTGTGGAAAATTATATTAAAACGTTGCTGTAGGTAAATCTTAGGTGGAATTTCAATATTATTGGACGTGTGTAGGAATTTTGTCATAGATATGACGGTTGGTTCAAGAGCAAATGATCAAATTTACATGAAATCGGTTACACATCCCGAGATCTTCAACAATTAAATGATGTACCATTAGACCAACAATTCCTAAATGTGTTCAGTATTGTAACTAAATTAAAATATACAAATTAAAGAAAATCCGAAAGAAAAAAATCCCGAAAGGAATAAATATAATTGAACACAATAATCTCAAATCAATTTTGGATAAAATATGTAAAGTACAGGTAAATAATGATTTGGTATGTATTATTATACACATGCACCTTTATTGCATGCAACCACGCATACAGATTGTTGTAAACAAGTGAAACTATAATGATATTTTCTGTTTTTCTCTTTTAAATACTTATTGAAATAATATTAAAATTAGTTTAAATGTTAGTGACTAAAAGCAATATAAGAAGGTAAAAATATATAATAGACATTATATATGTATATTTGTTCTACATAAAGAAAAAAATTGTCTTAATACTGTTCAATGTAAATTAGAAAATAGAATTCGGAATTTTTAATGTTTTTAATGTTTGGGGATCATTATTAGTGGTGTTTCAGGATTATTTCTTGGCTATGGATATAATTATTTTAAAATAAAGTCTAGATATACATTTTTAATCATTTCATCTACAAAGGGCAAAATGGCATACTCCTACGACATCTTAAAGAAGAATTGTAAATGTATGAAAGAAATAAATAAAAAAAATATTAATATAAATTTAAGACTACCATTTAAAAGTAAAAATAAATTAAAAGTAAATCTCGCAATAAAAAGTAACACAATTAAAATAGAAATGTCAGAAAAAAAAGGTTAGTTATTATTAATTAATTAGAAAGCTTAATATATGAAAAATCGGTTGTAACAAGAATTTTATTTCAGTGTAAGATTGATAAAACACCAAACTAATAATTTACAAGTTTGTGCTCATGTACCTAAATTTATTAAAATCAAAATTTAAATAAACCATCAATTTAAGTATTTTAAATATTCGTAATATAAATAATAATTAATGAAAATAAATAAATAATTTGCTTTTCATGTACTAATTAAATTTTATAAATAATAGCCAGCTTCATTTTCTGTTGTGCAATTTTGCTTGTTAAATTGTCCTTCACTCATTTAAACTAAATCTGAACTAATTTTTATTAAATTATTTAAATACTTTTCCCATTTTGTAAATCTCAGTATGTCAGTTAAAAATTCATTACAAGGGATTCTCCATTTTTGCAAATCCGTAAAACAGCATCATTGTTCTTCTGGCTTTGAATTAGGGAAAAAAATTAAAGGTGAAATAAATTCATTTTAATTAATATGAAAGTAAAAGAATATGGAAATAATATGTAAAAGCTAATATTGTAAAGGGTCCATATGATATAAGTAGCGCTAGATAGTATTCTTAGCTTGTCGTTCAATATATGTTAGAATCGATGTTAGAAATTACAGGCCAATATCAAAATTATCGGTAATTGTTAAAATTTTTGAAAAAATAATGAATGAATACTTATAACGGAGACTAAAAACTTAATAATACCCTCAACAACATGGGTTTTGTAAAAAAAATTCAACGATTACTAATTTTATTAGAATACAGTGAATATTTGTTCCCGGCTTTGGACTCATCTGGGCCGGTTGATGTGATTTATACAGACCTGGAGAAAGCGTTTGATAAACTTGATCATACTTTATGCTTTATACTAATTTCTAATTTGAATTCTCTTGGTTTTCATGGTAATTTGCTCAAGTGGTTTCAATCCTACATCACAAACAAAACTCAAGCGGTTGTTGTGAATGGTGTAAAGTCAAGATTGGTTGAAATCACTTCAGGAGTTCCTCAAGGTTCCCAGTTGGGACCAACCCTAATTAATCTATGCATCAATGATGTAAGTAAAATTATCAATCACTCTATTTTTTTCCTATATGCCGACGATATAAAGTTATTTTGCAAAATAAATAGTACCGATGATTCCTTGGCATTGCAGAGGGATCTAAGTAACCTTGCGGATTATTGTGCTCGTAATATACTTAACTTAAACATAAGATAATGCAAATTCATACGCTTTACTAAGAAAAGCTTCACCGCTTTGACTACACTATTGATAATAATAAGATACAAGAAGTCACACAAATTAATGATCTTGGCCTAATTTTTGACTCCAAATTATGCTTTCAGTTTCATATTGATAACATAGTTAGAAAAACATTCAGAAATCTCGGTTTCATAATTCGTATATTAAAACCCTTTCAAAACATAAAATGTATTATTAGGCTTTATAAATCTCTAGTAATGAATACACTCAGTTATGGTAGTATCATTTGGAATCCCTTGTATAAATCATATATTTATAGGAGAGAAAAAGTGCAGAAAAAAATTGTTAGATATTTAAACTTTAAATTTTTCACTCCTAGCTACAATTACAATTTTTGATCTCTCGAGATATGATCTACTTACACTTTAAAACAGACGCCACGTTAACGGATTGGTGGTGCTTTATAAATTAGTGAATAACTTGTTTAATAGTCGTTGCCTCATCGCGTCTTTGAACTCTACTGTCCCGAGATTGAATTCTCGAATATCTGGTACATTTTACTGCGAAATTCAGAGAACTAATATTGGATTAAATTCACCTATTTACCGAACCAACCTCACATATAATAATACTGTCAATGATATTGATATATTTCATCAGAGTCTACGGCAATATTAATCATCTGTTGTCCACCGTTACCGCACTATATTACTCTAAATAATAAAGCTAATACAATAGAAAAAATTAGAAAAATATTTTTTTCTATTGTATTAGCTTTATTATTGTTGAATTAAATATTAATTATACATTAAATTGTATTAAACGTATAGTGTTTGTGGAAGCTCTTTTGGGTTCGCCTGTTAGCTTTCTAAACTAAAAATAAACAAATAAATAAAATAAATAAATAAATAAATATGTATACAACGTTTGTCTGTCTCACTTTACAGCTTAATTCTCATTTAGCAATTGTGCGGCTAAGGTGTTCGGTTTTGTTGAAATTGCCAACGTATTTGTGGTAAACTGTCCTTCAGGTTTGGATATTATGATTACTCTTGCCTATCAGTTTAAGGAACCAAGTAAATTAAATATATATATTAGCCCCACATTGGGCGCCAATTTAATGGATGGGTGTAAGTAATATTGGCGCCCAATGTGGAGCTAATGCATTTACCCCATAACTTACATCATGCGTAATGTGCAATGCAAAAATTTAATTTTCTGCTGATACATAAATTAACTTTCAACGTTCTCCAATTATAGAATTTGGTAATGCATGTTTGCAGCATCCTTTTTTTGCTTTACTATTTTCACTGCCAAAAATTTGCATATAAAATAAAAAAGATATATCTACATAAACATCCTATTTAAATAAAGAATAACATATGTATGCATCTTCAATAGAAGAGACACAATCTTAAATGTAGTACATTAAATTACCATAAAATATGTTAGATACAGCGCCTTGCCAACCAAAAAAAAACAAAAAAAAAACAGAAACTGTTACGCCAGCTAAACACGTCATCGTCGCTTACGTTGATGTATACGGGAAATATCTCACCGGTAACAACTAAACTTTCTTGATATATGCCTTCAATATTAACCTAATGTTTGTTTTTATCATTTATGACACGAGCAATATATTACCGGCAAAGCCCGCGTAATGAAGCGCGCCGCTTCAGCGAGGGATGATGCCGTGGAGGAGGGATCGCGAGGGTCGTTACACATTCGCAATTTTCAAATAAAAATCGCTGGCAAATTTATATTAAAATACGGCGTGGGTTTTTGTTTTCGGTACAGTGCTGATATGAGTAATTGTACATTATTTGTACCCTTTATGTCGCGAAATATGCCAGTACGTTTCGGTTAATTGGTAAAGTGTCGAAATAGAATATACTTTTTTCTTTAAATGTCCTGAACATTTATAACACGTTAGGTTAAACTGTAATATTGGTAGAAAATGATGAAATAGATCATTGTTAACGGTTATTCTTACATTGATCCTACGATTTCCTGGATAAATTCACATAGAAATATAGAATTACATAAACAAATAGGAGTGCATATTAACAGTTTCATATAATGTATTATAAACTATACATTTGCTATGCCATGTACTTGTCGAAACAACAAGTAACTAACTGATTTCGGAAAAATACACAGGAGCTGTGCTTTGTTACAATTTTATTTTATAAATTTATGATCCATATCCAATCTAACAGTATGGATTATTGTATATACTTTTTACATTTTCATAGGCAAACATGTGCGCGATATTTCTGTAATATAAATCAAAATTCTCAATATCTATACCAACGGTGAGCAAACGCGGCTCCAAGAGGCACATGCGGCTCTTCGTTGACTCAAGGGCGGCTCCCATTAAAATTTGACTTTTCTTTTTTCCCAAAATCGTTTGTTTTATACTGTCGAACTTCCCTGAGTCGAATCTCCATAGTTTATCAAAAAAAATCGAGATCTAAAAAAATTCGTCCTATAGAAATTCGAGTGTATTTGAAGTTTAATACTAATTTTTTTAAATAATTATTTTCTTTTTGATAATTATATTTCTATACGTGTTTTATTAAAATATGCAATCACATAAAAAGAAACGCTTTTTACTTTATGCAGGCAAAATATTAAAAATCAGATTGCGGCTCTCATTGGCCTCATATGTGCCCAACCCTGATCTATACCATAAATAGTACATGCAATGGAAAGTCTAATCTTGAAAATCTTAGTTTCTTTCTTCAAATGTATGGAATATTTTTTGCCTTTAGCACCTAAATTAATAAAAATTAACGACAAATATCATTGATAATACCTTAGTTTGTTAACTTTTGTAATAATAATCCTATAGTGTTCTGAAAGAAAGGGATAAGTTAATTTTTGGAAAGTTTGTTGTTTTTTAAAAACAAAAGTACGTTTATTTTATTTTTCATTTTGAGAAAAAGAATACTAAATATTCTACTATAGTTTCATTGCATCCTATTGTTTGCATCACTTCATTTCATGAAACCGTTGTCAACAAAATGATATTACTCCTATCCTTTTTTTTCCAGTACACCCAGTAATATGTTTATTTATGGAAGTTTACATATATTTAGATAAAAATAGTTCAATACAAAATAAATTCGATAATTATCGTTCATTTATATATTTTTTTAATTAAATATCACTGATTTTCCTACTTACTGTATCCTATAAAGGTGCGTATAGTATGTGGATTTACACTTGAACCTTTTACATGTAGACTATCAATTCACTTCAGAATGCGCACTTATACTGTAATAATATTTCGTAGAAACTTATTACATAATCTAATATTAAGATTTATTAAATGTGTAATTAAACATGAACGTTTTTGAATTACATCGCAACACGATGATTATCTACCTTCGTAAATATTTTTCAAAGATGTAGGTATATTGATTCTGTGACAGTTGCCCTGAGACCTTGTGTAAATGCGAGGCTCTGGACGCAAAACGACAGGCAATTTTTGGCAAGCGAAAACAGAACCCAGAGGATTACTTCTATCAACCAGCCAGAGCCCTGTACAGACTAGTGTAGGGTACTAAGATACCGAAATAAGTGATATAAGTTAGTGGGTAAAGGAAATAGGAGATCAAATACAAAAAGCCAAGAGGCGGCAGTGTTTCTGGAGACTTCAGGTCAAACGGCTCCCACAACAACAAAAAATATATATAAAATATAAGCTAAAATATAATTTTAAATGTCACAGTGACTGAGGCTGTTATTCTATATTTGAAAATACTTACGAATACTACTTAATACGTATTAAATCTTCATTAATTTTTTAAATTGTTAAATTATTCTTTGTCTAGGTTTTTCAAATGTAAATATTGTCCATTCAAAGCCAAAATCGTCTTGTCATCATTTTTTTTTTATACAGTTTTATGTCATCCTTATATTTATATACATATAGTTGCTATAAATCCAAGTCTAGGTAAGAATTTCTTGGTTAATTATTGATTAATCAATCGCATTATAAATTCTGGCCTGAAGACGGGATAACTGAATTCCCGAAACGTCACAAGCATAATAAATGGTGAATTAATATTAGACCAAATTCTTCTTTTATTTAATTAAACAAGTAAAGTATTTTCAAATATAAAAGGTAATCCATACTGTTAGATTAGCATGCGTGTATATGCATATTCAAAATAATTGGCCGCATGAAATGCTGCATTTTGAATGCGGTTTTCCAAATATAACATTAGAATATTAATATTACAACAACCAAAGAGGTAGAGACAATACTATGGTGTAGCGCGCCTCATATGGTCGGTGTATTCCTGGACGGTACACTCCAGCGTTACCAGTAAACATTTTACTTTGCTTTTAAAACGTTTTCCAGTACGCTCAATAATAGCAGATAAATGGTAACACGTTATAGAGTTTTAGCCAGATTAATAGTTTGAAACCTGTGTACATGCGAGTCTGTGATGTGCAATGATGAGCAATTATGGTTATGTCCGTTGACCGAGAAGATACCTCTTTTGTTATGTATGTAAAGTTGTAAAGGAATACATTTAGGATGGATATCAATGCTAAGGTAAGTCCCTCCTTCCTGAAATGGCCCCTGCATGATTCATCATAGTTCAAATTACGCAGTGATTTTATAGCTTGTTTCCATAATGTAAAAATTCTGGATGTTGCATTCGATGAGTGGCAGAACGGCACACCAAAATTAAGTAGGGAGTGGAAAGCAGCAAAATACACAAGCTTTGCGGCGACATGTGTTGCGACCCTGCCAATCCTTCTCACAACGTATAGAGCTGAAGTAAATTTAGACGCAAGTATGACTATATGGTTTGTCCACCTTAGTTCGGAGAGTCCACTTTTAGTTTGTCGATATATTTTTGATAATTGGTAATACAATATGTGTGTTCAAGCTTTTGTATATCTAATATTTAAGACAATTGCTCTAGTTGGCAGTGCATTATTTTGAAAAATAAATGCAAAATATTTATTCATATTGATTTTTTCTAAATGATATGTAAAAGATTACATGACCGGTGAGATATTTTCACAAAAAAATAGGATGTAAAATGACCACAACTTCTCTTCAGAAAGTTTCAGCGATAGTCAGTGCAAATGCAACTCAAAGCTGATCTACAGCTGTCAAAACATTCTAAACATATTGGGAATGACTAATCTACCACTAATCCGGGTACCCCGGCATGCATGCATTCGGGGAATTCAAGAAGCAGATACCTTCGCAAAAGAGGTGCTGCCGAGCAATTGCGTAGTACCTACTGTAGCTATACGGCAAACCAGTTTCCGGTCAAAACAGAAATTGATAGAATATTGGTATAATTATCCTGGTATGACGCATGCAAATAAGTGCATTCTACCAAACCATGTCAGAACCAAACAACGGCTTAAACATAATCGAAAAAATGCCAAAGCAATTGTTTCTGTGTTTAGAGATCATTGCAGATTCAGAAAGCACTCACATAGAATCGGGCTCTCGTATGAGACTGCATACTGACTATGTATGTAAGAATGAGGAGACAACTGAGCCCATTTTCTATCACTGTCCTGTCACCATGAGAATCAGGCATTTAAATTTTAGGAAGGCTTCCCTGGAAAACATGGAAAAATCTCATTCAACAAGAGTCTGAGCTTTCTGAAGAACTTGGACTTGTTGGATGAACATTAACATCCTAGACGGAACGATTAATCAACCCATGTGGATATTATCTCTCCTAATTTAATCTAATTTACAGTGTATTTATTTGATATTCCCATCAATTGCGTTCCGAGAGCATACAAATAAAGATAAAGATAATTTAGACTGCTTTCCTTCAGACACTATGTAAGAACGTTAAGTTTCACGAACTGTTTCAACTGTATTACTTTTGAAGTAAAGTTTCTGACTTCTATTCTTCGAACAACTACATGTAATAAGATTCAGAACTACACATAAACGATTGACTGGAAAAGCGTTTTTCGCTTTCATCGTAGACAGAACCAAATCTTCCATTCCCGCTGACAAATAAACTTTACGAATTTCGAATGCGACATATACAGAGACTGAAGCTCATTCCGTTATATCGTATCGTACATATGTACAACATACAACCCTGAAGGTGAACAACTCGTCTACATATACAGAGACACACATATATGCAGATATAGTGCTGAGTTCAAGAAGACCATGGGGAACGATCCCCCCATACCATTGTATTCTTGTACATAATATATGTATGTGGTAGTACATACATATCTGCAGCTCCTCGGGTCTTCGGGATCTTATCTCCTCACTGCAGACAGTCAAGAAACCGGCGAAGTCAGATTGCATCGCTTTGCATTTCCACAATTCAATTTTACTAACGCGCCCGGATGCTCCCCCGTTCCGCGTTCAATTGGCGAAAAATTACTGGCGGAAAACGGATGGTCTCATTCTACCGTCTTCTGCCATTCGCCGTCTTTATGGATCGTCCCATTTACCTAGTGGAGACTGCCGGGTCTTCGCCTCCTTCCACCTTGAATAAACTTTCGTCGACTTATTTCCTCCGAATTAAAGTCATAAGAGAGACCAATCTCCGAAACAAATTGCCTTCTGACCGTTCAACCGGAATGAGATCCCACCGTGCAGCGGAAACCCGAAGAAGATCCGCCGTCTGGGAGAGTAACTTGCCCGCGCCGCGGTAATCCCTTGGAGTACAGCCGCGAATGAATATGTGAGCGGGTCCATATCTCAGAACGACCGCTGGGATGTCGGGACGTCAAGCGTTTCTGGTGAAAAGGACTTAGTGCAGTCGTGGAAGTGAAGAAGAAAGTTCAAATGTTAATGGGCAGTTTGGAAGCAAAAGATAATATTGCGGAAAGAACAATTGTGATGAAAATATTGTACTTAGAAAAACTGCCGACATTATGTAGCTACACTAATTATATCATCTAAAAATCTATAAATATTCGCGAGTAATCAACAACTAAACTATAGAACAAAAGAGAGGCGCATACGATATTCGTTTGTTAGAACAGGAAAAGAGGCAGTCTACTGCGTCAATGCTGATAGCACAGCTACAGTGACAAGAGGCTGTTATTGCACTTTAATACTAGAAAATCCAATACAATTGCTAATATTTAGAATCTGTGCATGCGCCACCGTTGATAGATAGATGTAAAATTTCCTTGATTATATCGAAATTTTGTTCCAATTAATTGTTTCTATTTTCCCTCGACGAATTTCATTGTGCTATGTATTTTCAGCGCAAATACCCGTAATTTATTTTTCTAAATTTTAAACTAATATGAATTTCAATATTCTAGCTATTTATGTTTATATAGAGCTCTGGAATAGAAATTTTTACAGTCCCGACTAAACCTATGGTGCGCTCAACCAAGGAATCCAGCAGGACGATGTAAGCCAGGGTGGAGAAAGCATCTCGTCTGTAATTGCTTGGGTTTACCTCGTCTTTTATTAGCATTACTTTAGTATTGTTAGATATTTCACCTATTGTTGTGTATTGATTGAAATAAATAAAAATGCTAAACTGATTTTTAAAAATGAAAAGAAAAAAAATATTAGCTAGCTCAACGGAAAAGATTTTAATGAACACAAAAGAACTCGCGAATTAAAACTTTAATCTAACCACGAAAAGTAAATTGTGAGTGAATGAAATCAGACCTTCTTAATTACACGAAAAATTGTAAAGGGTTAACATAAAATAAAAGAACAGAATTTTTAACCCAGTGACACTATCAAACAAACAATTTATTTTAATTAAAATTAAATTAAAATGGTGCAGAAAAAAAAACCCTGAACTGAAGGTTCTGGCCTAAAATAAAAACTGCACTAGACTCTAATTTAAAATAGGACAAAGCTATTTCCTATGCAAAGCAAAAAAAAAAAATGAAAGGTTTTATTTGTTCAAAAAGGTTATTCAATCTACAAATTCTTTGAATTTCTATCCACGTGGTTTCACAAATTAGAAAATAAAAGAAATGAACAAGCTAAATGAAAGAAAATTGCTTCAACTCACCCAACCGAGGTGATAGAAAAATAAAAAGATACAGCAAAATAGAATAACAGAAAAATTAACTCTTTAAATATAAACGAGAGAAAAGAAAACTAAAATAAATCTTCCTAAACAAAAAAAAAGAACAACTGATCCTAAATCTACAAAGTGCACACTTTAATGCATTAACAATTATTACAATAAATATTCCTTGATTGACTATATAAAAGAAGAATATACAATTACATACATTACGTACATATACAAAATGAATTACAAATGGCGACAATGATTTAAAAATACGTCTACTCACGTCAATAGTCGAACAAGGACGTCCTTCACAAAATCCTACAATTGTTTTTCTTACAAAAATCCCTCTCTCAAAATTCGTATAACGAAGACGTAGAACATTACAACGACAATATTTAATAGAATACGCATTAAATCAGCATAAGCAAACTATAGACATTTGAATGACTGGATTAATTAAAAAACAATCTTAACACTACAAAATTAAAATCATTCAATAAACTGTTAAACTAAACTTATTCAAAACAAAACAAAATTGTGAAAATCCTCGGTAAATTGAAAACCAGCTGTTCAAACAAAGTAATCACACCAACCGTAAAATGCAACTTAAAATACACTCAGCGATAATTGAGTTGTATAAACCACAGCACTATGTTATTATCGAATACTATTTATTGTCGTTACATTTTCTTAAATTTTCTTCTGTTGTTAATCATTCAACTCTATTTTGGCTATTACTTAAATTATAAGAACAAACATCTATTTAAGTGGAAGTGAATAGGACGACAGCGAGGATCACAAAGGCGATGCGAGGCTTGTACCGGGAGGGCAGGCGGAGCATCGCGATTACGATTCGACAACTGCGTACGCTTATTACATTGAGTTAGGCACTAAAAACATTTCTATTCCAGCGTTATATACGTGTATACATTTAATATTCAATAATTAAATTATCTTTATAATTATTTTATTTTTCAGACTCTAATAAAAAAAAATTATGATAATTTGGCTGTTTTATTTCATTTTGCGACCTCTCTGATATCTTAAGTCACTTTAGTGACCAGTGAATCTATTATCACCTAGGTGACACTGGACACTTGTGAATGCATCGAATGAATTGTCAAGTTAGCTTTTCAGCCGCTTGCTAACGAATTGCCTAAATAGTGCACCTCAAAAAAAAATGATGGCAGTTCCTACAAAGTTAACTAACTAATCGCACACACATATATAAAAATATATTTTAACTGTTTAAAAATGGAATCAAAGCTAATTAATAATATTAATTTTTTAGGTGGGATATCATCGATGAAATACCTGGGTACATAGGAGCAGCTCATTGCAGGTGTGATTCCAAGTAAAAATCTAATGGCCAAATTGGACGTACTGTGGCAAACGGTCAAGGCTTCAAATTGTAATCGGGATTCTTCTCAGGATATTTCACAGGAAAATCTCAAAGTCGTTCAGATAAGTGTGAATTGGAATATCTATAAAATTGGTGACATATCGAAACTGTTTCAGGTAAAATTTTGTGGAACTGGCATATGTATGTCTGAATGTGTAGCGTAAAATTGTTAGAGCAGCGAACGTATCAACGGTGTATTTATAAAAATACCAGATAAGCTCGAATTGGCAAGGTAAATACTGTTAATAGTATTTGTAATTCTATAAACAGCATTTCGATCTAGTGTAGTTTATTATGATGGTTATTATTAACAATTTAAGATTTGACATTTAGAGTATGCAACCAGCTATGCATTTTTACTTACAATGACTTCTTTATTATGTTTTGAAACCTGTTTTATATGCGTGCTAATTTTTCTAAATTAGTTGAAACACCAAAAGCTAACGTTTCCATAGTAATTGGTACGCGATTTATAGAAAGTTTGCTGGAGTTGGGCGACTGCTCAACACAACGCGAAATTTTAAAAACTTTTTAAACGGTATCTTGTAGACGATAACCAACTCCGATAATACAATTAATGGTGCCTACCATCAAAAACTATTAAATGTACTTAAGGCGGCACTCTTGATGGGGATACCAAGTGATGCCACGGTTCAGAAATTTAATCTACATAGAAAATATCAGGTTATAATACCAGATATGCAGGTCTGGGAGAAAAGCTCTCCAATAAAAGCAAACTTCAACTAGTATTCAGACGGCTATAACTGATTATGGCGTAGGAGCTGGAATATACGGAAGGAAGCTTATAATGGCCCTTGCGATAAGCTTCAGGAAGGACACGATAGTGTTTCAGGTTGAGGTTGCTGCAATTCATCATTGTGTCAGAGAAATAGAAAGCTATACCGAGTTAGGTAAAAGCGTTGTTACTATCTCTGACAGCCATTCAACACTTAAAGCGATCAGTGGAACTGCGTTCTAAATGAGGTGGACACAGAAAGGAAATTAACGTTCGTCTGAGTTCCCAGCTCTTCCAACGTGAAGGGTATGAGACGGTGGACGATCTGGCCAAGCGAGGTTCCTCAAGATCATTCGTTGGAACTGGTCCTTCCTTTGGCATTATCAAATCACAAATTGAAAAGTCCATTAGTGAATGGATACATAATGAGCCCAGTGAAGTGTTCTCATTAAAGACCTACTGACTAAAGAAAAAAAGATTGCTAAAATGATAATAGGTCTGCTGGATGGTTACTGTGGACTAAATTCGCATATATAACATAGCATTGGCATATAAACTATTTGCAGGTTCTGCCAATAGGAGAGAGAAACAAAAAGCTCAGGTGCATCCTAATCTAATCTAATCTAATCATTGCCTGTAAATACTACCATCTGACGTGTAAATAAGACTGCATAATTAAAATACATAGTTACATATGTTGTAGTTTATCTGTATCGAACCCTGACGTACTCAAATTATTTAGCAACTTGTTTATTCCGTGTTGCACTTTTTTAATTCATTAACAAACGTAACTGTGTTATCGTTTGTCAACCAGCCTGTCAACATGGTGTTATTGAATTTTGCTTATTAATTATTAAAAGTTTAATTTGCTAAAGGAAATAATCTACACAGCTGAACATTTAGCTTTATATGGCACAATCAAACACACTTTGTTTTAACTTTTTAATTCCTTGTTTACAAAATTAATATCTGTAAATTACCCCGGCAAAATAAATATATTATTAAAAGTTCGTTAACACATATCAAAAAACAACAGAAGTCCTAATACGGAATCCTGAAAATAATATAAATAACGCATTCAATTTTGGTGGCAGCGCCGGTATAACTTAAATTATCTATTTATTATTTGTTCAATTGACAATACTGTATCCATAAGGTTGATGCCCATTTTTCGAGATGTGAGCTAAAATGGAAGATTAAAGACAAGAACCTGCGACACGTCTTTAAGCTTTAAGTTATAGCAGCGAATAAAACACGTATATATTGATTTTAAAGCCCGCTTAGGTTCATTTAAGGTACGTAACAACAAAAGTGCGGCACTTACTAACCATTGGTGCTATGTTTTGTTTTTTATGTAAAAGCATGGGCAATATTATGTAGTTTTAACATTTATTTCGATATGTTTTTTTCGATATTCCACCCATGTTAAGTGTACGTAAACGGGTCTTTATTCCAACTAAATACAATGCTTTCTAATTTTTCAGTTATCCAAATTAAAGAAAAGTGGTACAATGCCTATTTTCCATCTAAGTATTTCCACTACTCGCCTAATTCTAACCCACCGCAATCACCTGCTAACCCCAGATCTCGGTCCCAATCAAACATCGATGACAACGAGGAGGAAAAGAACAAATCTACCTTCTTATCGACAGAAAGGGGAGAAACTTGCAAATGGAACCGAGTGCAGGATTAGGGTCGAGCAATCGAAGCGTCGCAATCCACCGGCGGAAAAGCAAACTCCGTGACGTAATCGATCAGTATCAAGCGAGCAACACAACTCGCGACAGTGGTGTACGTTGCCGCAAGCTTCCGAGCCGTGTAATTCTTAACCTGTCTTCCACAGACAGAGGCGTGCAGCAACGGTGGCACGGAACCGAGCAGTTCATCCATGCGTGCTCGCCTCATTTACCTCGGTCTGCGGGTACGCCTGACGATGATCGTGGCGGATGGGGTCGCGAGATTGGATTGTCACCGCAATAATGCATGTCGTGCTCGCGTTTAGTGTAGTGTACCGCGACGGGGCGCAGTTCCGTTTCCGCTCGGCTAGCACGCGGGGGAGAGGACTCGACACATCGATACGTCAGTCGGTTGTCTACGTCAATTTTGCTTCAGATATAAGATGTTACAGGTAGATGAAGACAACGGTTAAAGACAGGTTGAGGGGAATAGTAGGCATTGTGAGGATATTCAAAAGAATGTGCTAAACAAAGGCAGATTGCCTCTAATACCAGTTCACTAGAGTCGTTAAGTGTTTTTAGGGTAGTTGATGGTTACAACATAGGTAGCCAGTTATGTTTGCCATCGTTTGTACCATACTATAAAAATTCCTCTTCTTCTTCTTCTTCTTCTTCCTCGTCATTGAAAATACCTATTTTAGGTGTCGGACTCCGGATCCTCTTATATCCATTCTCTTCTATTTCTTGTCATTAATTGCATTTCCTCCGAGGTCTTTCCCTTTTCTGTCTTCTATTTCCTGTATTTGTCTATCGATTTTCTTCTGGGTCTTCCTCTTCTTCGTCTGGTTGTTGCCGTTGGATTGCGATCGCTTCATATAAATAAAGAAAATAAAGAATTTTTATATAAAGATTTTATTTACATTAATTTAAGAATTAGACCTTTGCAACGCCATCTGCAGTGAAGTTTCGAACTCTTGCTCGTCACAACGCATCTTACCGTGGATAGCAAAAATTGAATGTCTTATTTTTGTTATTTATTTCCAAATTTATTAGTAATTCATTGTCGGTTAAATTGCTTTTCTTCTTCAATTATTAGTTCAAGTTCATTCATTAAACCTTTTTCTTTGTGTAAATTATTCCGCATTGTTGTTTTCAGTGACTTATTTGATTCATGTTGTATTTTCCGATTTCGCCCTTCGCTTAGTAAGGGAGACGCACAGGCGACCACACCATCTTAGACGCGCTGTTGCAAGTTGCTGCGTGCAAATTTTCAATTTAGCTACTTAATTGTGGGATTTGTTCGCGGAGAAACTTCTAATATCAAGTGCATTATTTTTTCTTCGTTACCTGGTGTCAGGAGTTTTGTGTCCTTTGCATCGATATTCTGAAAAAGGTTTTGAAACAGGCAGTGTCAAGCCGGCATTTCATTTTGTTAATGGCGTCATCTTAGGTCATTGGTTAAGCGGATTTCTTTTGTTAATTTATCTGTTTAGTAATTCGATCCTATCTTAGGACTACCTACAATCAACTATTATCTATTATCTACTACTACTTTATTTTTGGCTTGAGTTAACCAAGAGGGCGATCGAAGTACTTAATTGGGAGACCCAATCCAGATCTTTTGAATTCGAAAAGGGACCACGCCTTGACATCAGCGTAACGCGCTCAAACCACCATTCTGGACGCAATACACCGACACCCATAGAAATTTACCAGCTAAGTGGTATATTTTATTTTATTGTTTTCTTTCTCTTGCACCAAATCAAATCTATATTTCGGAATTACATCATAGTTAATAGTTTAATTTATTATTCTAAGCTATACGGTTTAAGACCGAACATCAAATATAATATCATCGTAACCTATGTTAAATTTCACTTTTATTATTCATTGGTATTTATTATCTGGAATCTTAATTTGTTTTTTCAAATATGAGTGTCATCCAAAAATTTGTGTATCGAACCAAATTATTTCAATCCAAGAAGACCTTAAGCTTGAGAGCAAACGAACTCCGTAACATGGTTACGTTTCTTGTTTCCATTACTTTTTTAGTAATTCTGTCTATCTTCAGTCTTATCACATGCCCAATACCGTTAAAGTTGTTCCTTTTTTATTTTTTCAATGATCGATTCTTGTTTGTTATTTCTCAGATGTCTTCATTTTTAAATTTATATTTTGATTTTTTGGCCATTCCCTTAGAATTTTCTTCTCAATTGCGTTTATCTTGGGTGTCCTTCTTTCGTCTCTTTTCATAGTCTCGATTTTATACAGGCATATGTTATTAACTGCGTTAATGTTACAGCATTCTGCGATTCTATGTCTCTGAGTCTCAGTATTGGCCATTTTCAGTTGGCGCAGTATAATTTCTTGACTTGCTCGCTCTATTTGGTATTTACGCGTCTTATTTTTTCTTCCGCCCGAAATACTCATATGCTACTACCTCTCCAGTATCTTGTTTTTACATTTAATGTCCTTCTTACATCTGTTATCTTGCTTTTCATTTATGACCCCAACTGTTGTGTGGCTTTACACGCGTTGGCTATGAGTCGTAGGTCTTTGGTTCGAGCTCGAACGAGTGCTTTCAGATGAGTTTTCTGGTTTCTCTCATTCCTTGGCAAATGCGTGAGAGGCGAACATCGTAATGGTCTCCTCACGAGGGCAGGCAGTTAATAATAATTCATGGCTGGGCCGATGCCCCCTGTAATTGGCCGATAGCTGTGTGGGGGATGCAAGGATGAAATTATCATTATTATTTCAACACTTTCGCAATTTCATGTTTCACTTGTCTTGACTTAATGTTTAGGCGCATCGAATCTGAAATATGCCTATTATTGTTCTGCTCAACCCATGGTCGCCGGAGCATGTTGCATAATTCAATTATAGCGAATCTCTGACTCTCTAAATATAATGTTTTTTTCAAAGATTCAAATTTTTTAGTTGACTTATGCACCGCATTGTATTGTCCTCTCTTGTTCCTATAATAACGGTATGTCCTGCGGGTAACTTTATCCCTAGCCCACATGGTCTTGATTTCCTCTGCCCAACGGCACAGTACTTATTTATTTTTGTAATATGATTATGCGTGTTCGATATTAGGGCACTGCAATTTCATAATATGTCACTTTTTCGTTCTTAGGTATTAAATTATATCTGCGGATGTTATTTCGGGATCGGTCGGTGAGTGATGATTTTTCTGTTCCAATACAACCGAGCTCACATTCTCTGCATACTTGGAGGGGATCATATGCATAATAGAGTGTTTTGTCTTCTAGATCAAGATATTTTCATATATTCAATTTTTGATGAGTAATTGCTGCAACCCTGTTGTGCCTGTCGAAGTATTGTTTAGGTGCCATCACAGAGCATCCCGCCATGAGGTGATCCAGTATCTCTTTTTTATCATCGCACATGCGGCATTTGATGTTCTCTAGGTTAATCCCTTCTTTGTAGATCTTGGTCGATATTAACTGATCTTGGATAGCAGCTATATATCCCTCGGTTTGAACAAACAAATTTCCTGTCGATTGTCGATTGTATCGATGTCTGGCCTTTCAATCGCTGTAACATATTTGCCATCAATGACTTATTGTTGCATTTTTCTAGTAATTGAGATTGTGAATTTTTGTAGCCAGGTCGTGTTACTTTGACTTTATAAACTTAACTTGCACCTTCAAGTTCTCCATCTCTTTCGTTCATATATTAACTAGCTTTTGCATTTTATTTTTCAAATTGTCTATTAAAACTACATAATCTGCGTATAGAAGGCTGCTTATTTTTACTGGTTCTAACTTTCTGTAGCCAATTAGGAAATTTAAATGTTCCGTTTGTGTTTTAATTTGCTTAATGATTTTGCCCATAGTCAAAATAAATAGTAGCGGACTGAAGCTATCGCCTTGTTTTAGTTTTTCATGTCATTTTTGTACCGCGATTTATACTCTGGCCCTTAGAGTATCAGATACGCTGCTGATCACTTTTACTAGTCCATTAGTTACATCAATTTCATTCATACTTCTCTTTTATCTGCTGTATCGAATGATAAATGTTAAGTACATTTTTTCTCCTTCTTCTATTTACCTTTCTCTTATGTTTCTTACGACATGGAAGAGTAAACTTCAGACGACCGAAATGAAGTATCTACGAGGGGTTAAAGGAATTACAAGACGAGACAGGATCAGGAACGAAGACGTGAGGACAGAATTGAAAACAAAATCAATATTGGACTTCATAGAAGAAACAGCTGGGATGGTGGGACACGTTCAAAGGATGGGAGAAACGAGACAAACGAAGAGAGTATAGGAAGCAAGAGCGATTGCAAGAACAGGACGACCTCCAGAAAATTGGGACAATACAGTGGCAAAAGCTATAAGGAGAAGAGGGATGAGTGTGGAGGAGGCAAAAATCAAGGACAGAGGAAGGTGGAAAATAGTGTGTAGAACATAGAATAATATATCCCTACACCGAGAGGTATCTTGGGATTGCGATTATATATATTATGTTTCTTAAGATGACTATATTATCGTTAGTTTTGCTTGCCTAAAGGCCGCTTGTTCTTCTTCTAGTTTGTATTCCACACACCTTTTTAATCTATTTTCTAAAATTCTTGTATATAATTTGTAGATTGTTTGTGCTAAACATATTGCTCTATAATTTTCATTTGGGTTTGCTGGCCTTTTTTATATATAGGTATTTTTAAATTTTCGTCCCAGCCTTTTGGTATTTTCTGTTTGTTCCATGCTTCTCAAAACATTTTAAATATCCATTCCTTTCCTTTTGCTCCTAATCATTTCTCATTTCAGGGGCTGTTCCACCCTTTCCACTCGCGTTTCCTATTTTAATCTTTTGTATTGCCTCTTCGATTTCCTCTTTCTTGTTCTTCTCTATTTATGTTTTATTCCATCATCAAAGGGTGTTTTTTGAACTTGTTCGTATGTGTTCTATTCATGTCCTTAAAAAAAATTATTCCCGTTTGTAACTGATTAATTTTATTTCTTACTGCTTTTAATTCTTTTCTTTTATTTCCTTTCAATCTTTTTATTTTTGACCAGATTTCTTTATTATCAGTCTTATGCTTTTCTGTTTCCCAAAATCTTTCCAAGAATTATGTATATAATAAAAAGAAAAAAAAATGACTTGAGACTAATTATATTTCTCAAAAACCGGTACTCATAAATAATTTACCTTTGTAATAAATAAACAAGCAATTCTCCCACAAAAAAAAACAGTCCAACAAAATCAACTACTTCCTTTAACATACAAAAAATGCGCCATAAACTCCAGAACACATAACGTAAATTAATTGAATGGCAAAAAGCTGTTAGCTTATGATTAGGGGTTTTATATCCTTTGAGAGTCGTTAACGGTTATTTTTATTGGGTGTACATTATAGCCGACACTATAATATCGTGTGCCGCGTACTCTGCATAGCAGGGCACGCTATCCTTGTTCTATGCGTGTGATACTATCGATTTCGAAAGACTCACGTTACTTGGGGCGTGTTTAAAAGGTTGGGAGAAGCAAATACTTTATACTATAGGTCTTTATGTGTGTATCGCTAGCGTTCATTTTTTTAATATTACTCCCTGGAATATCAAGTAAAGCATTTTTTTTTAGAAAAGGGTGGAATGATCTCGCTCTATTAATAAGTGCGATTTTATAGCGCTAAATTAAAATTTTAAATGATGGTATCCATAATTGGGTTTGACTTATAGTTTGGAATAGGTGTAGAAAAATACTTGTGCAGAATAGTTTTTATTAGCTGTGTTCGCAGAGGAATCACAAACTAGTCAGACGCGATTCTATTGGCTCAAAGAAATCCAAAACAGTTTTCTGACTGATTTCACAATATATGATTGGCTCTGACTAGTTTGTGATTCCTCTGCGAACACAGCTATTATTAAATGCAGTAAATAAAAAATAAGAATTAATAATTGGGAAGCACTTTCTATACTTATTCCAAACTAAAATCATTTTCACTCGCAAAGTAATTATATTTAGTTTAAAAACGCCCTCAAATAATGGATGTACTTACAACCACCATTCTACAAGCACTATATTATCTTTTCATTAATTGCTTTTTAACAGTCGAAACTTCGAGATGCACGCTCAACAAAAGAGATTTTCGCAACATGCGCAAAGCATATTTAACCGTCTCACAGATAACACTGCCACGCATAATTTAATATTCGTCGTGAAACGTGGTTTATCTCGCAAAACGCCGGACAAAAGGGATTCCAATTATTGCGCGGAATAAGATTCTTTGGCAAAGTAATTACCGTAGTGTTGTTCGGTATTGTTAGAGCGTTTACGCGCATGACGGGGCCGGAAGTGATATGAAGCTTTAATCGACAGAGAGATAAAAACTCAATTAATGTTTTACCTAACTTAAACGATAATTAATTTGATTCTGTCGACGAGATAATTAAGATACAAGAGAAAAGTTTTAATAAAATCGATCTTTACCTAGGAGTTATTGTAATTATTTAGGGTGTACTTTAGGTGAGAATAATAAAAAGTCTCAACGGCGCATGTGCTTTAATTTGAAACTAGGAAAACATGTATTTTGTACAAGGAATTCTCAAGAACAAAGAGCAATAGTAAGAACATATTAGATACAAACTTTTTTAGCTGATGCACAGGTGTCACTAAATTGTTCGAAAACCAATCAATTTCTGAGACTTTGAGTGGAGATATTACAAAGCAAAAACAAAAAAGAATAGGTAAGTTTGCAGGGATTTCTATGCATTCTTACAACTAAATTCCAAAATAACTTCTTTGGATATCATGTCATCTAAAGCTACTTTTATACAGGGTTTTCCACGGAAGTGGCTAGTTAGAAGTTTTCCGGCTTAACGAAATTCCTCAGTTTAAAAATTGGGTTTGCAACAACTTAGCACTTACTTTTTTTCTAAAATATTTCCAACTTTTTTGCACTTCCTGTTAACCGGAAGCCGCCTTGAACTTTGTTATTTTAAATAGAACAACCTATATATTATTATATTTTTGAATTTCCCATAAAATTCTATGACGATTACTACTAGGGTTTCCTATAGCTATCTTCAACTGTTTTTGAGATATTGCGATCTTTGTTAAAATTTTGACATTTACATCGTTATATATAATTGATTGATTATCACTTGGTTTAAGTGTCAGAAGTCTCCAACTTTAAAATTAACAACTACTAACATTGTTTTACCCAAACGTAATAAAAAATTCATTGGAATTATACAGGCTGTTTAAAAATTAGTGGCATATCAAAGAATTTTGAAAGTTGCAAAACTTAATTTTTCAAATACACTGTAAAAAAGTTGCAGTAAAATTACATGTAAAATCGTTGCCTACAATTTTACAGGTAAATTTGCTTCATAAGGTAAAATTTCTACCATCTAGTAAATTTCACATGCTGATGTGTTTTTCAAAGATTGTACTGTAAAATTCGTATGTAATAGTTATATGAACTATATATTCACCGAAAACTGAAGTAATTTTCATATGTATTTTTATAAAGAGAGCAAGCAACTTACCTAATTCTTTTATAGCACCTAATAGGTCATCCTGAATATCCGGAATAAATACGCTTACGCGAAACCTACGATTGTTTGTGACGTACATGATATCATTGAGCCAATAATATGTACGACAAACGAATAGAATTACCTACGCGCACATATAAATAATCCATTAACCAATCACATTGCGGCGTATGAATTTTGTATTTTCCATGATATCTATAGTTTTACCCGAAAATTCAAGTAAAAACAAATAAATATAAAAGATCCTCATATTTTTACAGCAAAATTAATAGTTCACTAGTAAAATTACTTTTAAAGTGCACCAAATACCCCAAAAAATGTCAATTTTACACTTTTAAGTAAATTTTGAGAGTAAATACAAAATTGTACATGTTTTTTCCTGTATTTTCCTTTTGAATTTTTGTTACATTTTAAACTTACATGAAAAAGCTATAAAATTTACCGAAATTTCTTTTTCCATCTTAAATATCCTAGAAAAAAAAAATAAAACAGAATTTATATGATTTATTGTGGTAAATTCACAACGTTATTACATGTAATATTTCTGATTTACCATGGCAAAATTACTGCCATTTTTTACAGTGTAGAACACCCTGTATATTTTTGTATTTTTGGATGTAGAATTAAATTTTACACCGATCTGCTGTAACATTCCCTATACCCATCTTCAGTAGTTTTCTTTTAAATTACTCGTTTTGTTTATTACGGCTTTCAAATGGCCAAATATTTTCTATCTGGTGGGCCATGACTTTAACATCACAACAATTTATTATTGTTATAATCATTGTTTGTTACACGTCGCGTGTTCAGATGGATGCGTATTATTGTGGAACTTATGAATTAGATAATGAAAAGTATTGGAGGAGCTTATTTTAACCTGGATACTTTAAATTTATTTTACATTCGCTGAGAATGCAGGAAGAACTTATATAGAATTTACTGTAATTATAGGAATTTATTTTTCGTTAATATCTAACGGGATTCAGAAAATTTTGAAATGATTTCTCTTAATAGCTTGGTTTCAAATTAAGGAAAACGACATAACGACGACAACATAACAAAAACTGTTTCACTAAAACGTAGCGTGCTTGTCGCACAAATGTCTTAAAGTTTTTGATATATTAAAGTATTTTCGAAAGTGTAAAGGTTTTAATATGAAGAATATTTAGATACATGCATACTTAACAAATGCAATTTACAAGCAGCATAAACTTGAACAATGAAATAGAGCATCAAAAAAATTGCTCAATGTGTATTCCGTTTACGTTCAAGCATTTTATTATTCGACGTCTTAATGGCTAACTTATACTTCTTCTCACTTCAACTGGGTCTAATTCATCAAACGTTCTCGTCACACGAATCATTAAATCTTGCTTCGTAGTACCGGAAGTTGTGTGCAGTATGCAATCTGTATAATGTATTATTTCAAAGTTTTCTGAATTTTATTAGATATATTAGCCGAAAATAAATTCCTATAATTACAGTAAATTCTCGATAAGTTCTTCCTGCATTCTCAGTGAATGTAAAATAAATTTAAAGTATCCAGGTAAAATAAGCTCCTTCGATATTTTTAATTATCTATCAGCATCTAATTCATAAGTTCCATAATAATATGCATCCATCTGAACACTCGAAGTGTAACAAACAATGATTATAACAATAATATTTACTTACTATAATAAAGTGTTGTGATATTAAAGTCATGCCCTACCTGATAGAAATTGTTCGGCAATTTGAAAGCGGTAATAAACAAAACGAGTAATTTAAAAGAAAACTATTGAAGATGTATATAAGGAATGTTACAACAAATCGGTGTAAAATTTAATTCTACATCCAAAAATACAAAAATATACAGGATGTTCTATTTGAAAAAATTAAGTTTTGCTACTTTTAACATTCTTTGATGTGCCACTAATTTTTAAGCCCCTGTATAATCACAATGAATTTTTTTATCACCTTTTGGGTAAAACAATGTTAGTACTTGTTAATTTTAAAGTGGGAGACTTCTGATACTTAAATCAAGTGAGAATCAATCAAACCCTAATAGTAATCGTCATAGAATTTTATGGTAAATTCAAAAATATAATAATATGTGGGGTGTTCTATTTAAAATAACAAAGTTCATGGCGATTTCTGGTTAACCGGAAAACCTCTAACTAGCCACTTCCGTGGAAAACCCTGTTTATTATAATTCATACATAAAATAAAAAATATCATATTTTGGTAAGAAAGAAAAACATTGATACATTGGTAATACCAAAAATATCACAAAACCTCGCCAATATTTTGGATGACATTCAGCTTTTCAATTGTCGCTACATAATCTATTTAATTAATTTATTAAATACGTGGATGTGATATCACAAAGGCATGCAATAATATTGAATATTTCATTATTTTTTTTTTGTGTTTTGAAAACAAAATCCAATCAGTTTTTTTTTATTTCCAGGTACGTGGCAGCTATACTCTGTCTATTGTTGCCATCAGTAGCAATATGCACTGGTCATTCGATTATTAAAACAAAATCTCTGGCAATTACGTTAAAATAAATTCCCAAATACCGAAAGCACTCCGCTGTAGTATTTAACAAAGACCATTAATTTTTTGTTACTGTGCCACTGGTGAAAAGAGGTTTTATTTTCGAATACGGCTTACGCGAACTGTACACTAACTGTACATATCATTATAATGGATGTTAAAAAATATCGCTTCCAGCAGGGGAATATTGGAGTGATGTTAATTCTAGTCCTACGTATCTACATATTGTATTTTGCGGATTAAAGCACAAAAAACAAAACTTTCAGCTTTTCCCGAGTGTACGCTTCTCTCAACTTATGCGCTTAAACATGCAAAAATAGCGCATGATAGCGTCGGGGATTTTCGAAATGATAAAATATGATGCACAAATACATTTTAGGAGAGAGAAATTGGCGCCCGTTTATCTATCAAACATATTTCGCTTACAGTGAATTACCGACCATCAATTCTGGAGCTACAAAATACAACGCAGTCGCACAATGGAGGCACCAGAAAATGGGATTTTTGCATGAATACGCGCTCTTAATCCTTAATGCTCGATTCTATTATGATTTCGCGTTTGCCCGAAGTCGAAACAACGCCATCGACCAACGTTAGCGTGTTTATTTTGTGTTCGTAGGGTTATTTTTAACTGTATGCTGAAATTGGAAGCGTATGTTTAGTTTAAAATAGGAAACTATTATACCGACATATCGAAAATGATTTATTTTAGGGATAGAGGTTATTATTTTAATTAAATACTAAAATAATTGCGTCATTAATGCACCGAAATATGTAAAGTATTTATTGATTAATCGGCTGAAATGAATAATGTTAAGGATTAAGTGAAATACTGTTATTTTTGTAGGATATTGCTGGTTGAAAATTATATTTTACATAGGATGTATTAACTATTTGATGAAATTAGTATTTTAAATACCCTGCAGCATTAGCATGCTATGGAATATATAATAATATATTTAACTAGCAAATTCCTCGATGAAGTCGACTAATAAATCACATTGAAATTGTTAAACGCATTGCTGTAACTAAGGGTATATTTACCCTTAGTTACAGCATTTTAGAAAAAAATGAATTTTTATTTCGCGAATGAACTGTATACAAATTCAACAATATCGTATTTATGTTTGCAAATAGCTATATTTAGTTTAGAAGCAGTACCTTTACGAATACTGCAAAAGAGTACCATTTGTATTATTTTCTGAATTCAAACTTAGGCTTATGTCACTGTGTTTGTAAACATTTATGGTAATTAGTTTGTGATTTAACCAAATTGGATAAGCGATTCTGTTAATGATCTTCCATGTAAAACGACATTCATCTCTTAAATGTTTTGTAACACAAATTAACTTTAATTAAATTAAAGCTTATCTGGTAATGGTGTTTTATTCTTTCTGCCATATAAAAGCACACTGTCTTAATAATTTTTTCTATTAGTCTATTTTTTTAAACGATACGACGGAACCACGTAAATAATGGGAGGAGCATATGATATTCACACAACACCAACGAGGAAGCTCTATTATGTACAACTGGAACGGTTCTATCTTCCATACAATATGTAATATTTTTCTCAATTTAAATGCTAAATCTAAGCTTCTACAAGCTCTGCGATTCCTTATGCAACCGAAACTACAAGTACTCTATACTAGCGATATGTAATTCAGCATTGTTCCGCAATCATTTTTAATCAACATTTAAGTGTACTCTCTTTTCGATTGCATGAATAATTAGGATTTATTGGGTTTAGATTCGCTTTTAATTTGAGAAAGATAGCACATACATGTACTGCAGACGTGAAAGCCGAGAAGGATAGAGAGATTATGGAATATCTGTCACTATCTATCACGTTTTAGACAGGAGAAAATTAGGTATGAGATGGGATGAGAGATGATGGGATATCTATCATTGTCTGTCACATATAAACTTATGTATATTTGTGTTAGCTGCCTAACTTCAAATCTGTTTCAGTTAAATACTTACTGTTTTGTTGCTGTTTCAGTTCTTTTTTATAGTTCAGTGACACCAACGCGAATTAGCGACATCTATGTGATAGACTTCGCACTATAAACAGAAAACTATACTTTCAAATAATAATTATAATTGCTTACTACAAATTATGGTACATACAACTATACTAGGCGTATGCTTGAAACGAGAACGTTACTCTCATGTTTTTGTCCAGACGCGTTATAGAAGCTAGTAGTTGTCAAATATTATTAATGCATTCAACAGAAACTTTGACAGTTGACAGCTCCTATGACGCGTCTGGGCAGAATAACGTTCTCGTTTCGAGCATACCTTGTATAGTTGTACAACGCTACAATAATATATTAAAACACTAGTGTTGCACTGACGTTCGTTGTAATACGAGCACAAGTTTGAATCACGAGTTATTCAATGTACAAGTATTACATTTTTTTTCTCTTTCGTGTTAATTTAAGTTTATTTATTATTCAAAACGGGATTTCGTATCCATGCAGGGAATTTTAACATTTCCATGTTCGTGACACCATTCTTGCAATTCCACGCAAAAGCCTATATAGTAATGTCAAATGTCAAACCACGAGTCGCACCACCAATCTCACATAAAATATCACCACAAACAGTGTCACAAAGAGGAAAAACAGTGTTACAAAGCGGAACTTTGTGACTGATGATGATATTCTAATCTGTACCATTTGCTGTCATTGTTTATAAGTTTATGCCCTTGTTAGCTTCATGTAATAGTTGATATATATTCAAGATATTCAAGACGCTCTTTCATCCTGTACAGGAAAAGCGTATCTTTTTTAGGTGATCCTAGTATTGTTTCTATTCATTTCAGACTGCATAAGCGAAATCAAATATAACCTAAAAAAACAACAAAGCACTTTCATAATGTACATAACCAAATATGTACTTGTAATTACCTTCCACCAGGTAACAACGCAAGATCAGTTTTGAAAAGAACAGTTTAAAAACGATATGAAAAGAATCTATTGGAATAAAATTATATAGAACATATATTCGCATAAAATATAAATAATACGTCAAACGTCAAAGTTTCTTCATTTGTGGCTTGTTGTGTAAAGTTTGTTTTTTATGGGGGTATTTTCCAATTGAGTCAATTACGGAGCAATTGCGTCACATTTTCAAATTTCTGGTATTCCGTCGAATTAAGAAACAGATATATAGGTTAGTGATTGGATATATTGCATATTTAGGCATTTCTATGCATATTTTTACAAAAAGTTGCATATGTTGCATATTTAAGCTTTTTCTTATCCTTTCTATTAGTAAAAATTCCTAGTAATTGCTAATGTAGATTGACAACCGACAATTCTCAGAACGATAAATCTTTTACATTGGTTTCTCTAATTCTTTTTTCCAAGAATTGCACGTATTTAATTTCGCCTAGCAGAAGAGATGTGGTAAATACGTTTTATTATTATTAATTCCCAAATAAACTATTCATTTATTAAATATCTTTGAGCGAAACAGTATGTAATTGTGTTACGTTTTTAAATACTGTGCGTACATACGAGTATAGCGAATAAAAGATAAAAGATCTTTATAGATTAAGCCATATCCTGAACTGGTAGAGCATGGCGACAAAATATTTTGTCGAGCCTGCAGTAAACTGGTAAGTTTAATTTTACTAAAAACATTACAATTGCTTTTAAATTTTTTAAATTCTTTAACTTTTGATATAAAATGACAATTGTTGTTGTAGGTGTCTTCCGAGAGAAAATACCTGATTGATCAATTCGCTAAAACTCCATCACGAATTGGAAAATGTGAAAAACTAAAGCGATCCGCATGTTTGCTGCAATCTATACGTCAATGTGCAGCATCAACTTCACGAAACTCAGAACAAGAAGAATATAATACGGATCTGTGTAACGCATTAATTTCGTCTAACATACCATTAGCAAGATTAAACAACGTTAATTTGAAATCATTTCTGCAAAAATATTGCAAACATGATGGTTGTATGATGATGATTAAGTGATACAGTAAAGACAGTTGAGATGGGTTTACTATTTACATCTCTGTTATGTATAACAAGTCTATTGTTTAGTTTTTTTCATCAATCCTTACGTGGTATAAAATAGACAACATTAGATCTTTCTGTAAGGGTTACTTTGTCTTTCAGTCTAGTAAAATATTGATTGTTTTTTTTAGTAATATATGTAACCATTTTTAAGTTTGGATAAGACTTAAATAGACTTGTTAATCGTGACGCCAAGTCAACCATATAACTTTTGTTGGTAATAACTGAGTTATTAGTATCTTGTTTATGAGGAGGTGAAGGGTTGTAAAGTAACCTGCCAATGTTTTTTTTTTAATTTTTAAATGGAAAGAGATTCATATAAAAGTTTATTCGGATCTTTTGACAGTAACGCTACTGAAAACAAGTTTTATGGTTTTATTATATGCAGTGAATATGCATTCTTTTAATACCTGAATATTTTTATAGCTACATTATTAGAAATTTTAGATTTTAGATAACCTCAAAGAAAAAAGTATTTCTCGACAAGTCGGGCAAGCGCATGGGCGTAAGATGAGTTAAGCAATGGACAAACGAATAGAATTGTCTGTAAAGCATTTACTTGCCAGTTTTAAAACAGAATGTAAGATAATGTTAATATTATATGTTCAGACTTAAAAAAGATTAAGTATGGTTGAGTTCGTCAAAGAAATTGATATCATTTCTTTGGTGATCAACAATCTTAATAGTGCTTTAATCAAAAATATTTGTAATGAATGTAACGTTTCTTTTAAAATATACCTTAAACAAACAAGTTTCGTCCATATATGTAGAAACATGAATGTGCCTCAAAGGTAAATTTCAGTTCCAAAATTCACTTTGACATAGCCTTCAGCCTGAGTTAAAACGCATCAAGCACCCGACTTCAAGCCGTGTTCTAATTTGAATAACGTCAGTTTGCGTTTGCTTCTTTTGTAACGGCAATCATTTTAATTTATTATGGCGAAAAGGATTGAACTGTAAGATCACATACGAGTTGGCTCGTCCACATCTTTAAATAGGGACGCAATTACCGCTTATATGGAGTGAATGGATGGAGGGCGAGGCTTATTAATTACTGCAGCGAGTTTTTATGCATAAATGTATGTTCCTATTGAAAGATGTGCGCGTTCCGAACCAGTATATACGCAGATTGATACGCTCCGTATATATATTAACAAATCACATTTGTTTTGCTTGTGAAAATAAAATAATTTTCTCTTTTTGTTTACTGCATGCTTTCCTTCAAAGAAAAAGAATCGTATTTTTACGCAACATACCTACATCTTTTAAAATTCTGCTCATGTGCTGTCCGTTGTTCACTGTGGATCCTGACGGTGTTTGTATACGTATAGAAAGCGTACAGCGAATAAAAAAACGCCTAGGGTCAAATGGCAGATATGGAACGAACGTGTTTTGATATCTGCCTTTCTGTTCTTGGATCACTAAATGGAAAATACCAGCTTTTAACGAGCTTTCTTTGACCTTGTTTTTTTTCTTTGTCTGCTCTATTGGCTTCTTTGCATAGTTTCGTAAAATATCTTAACAGGCAAATTTGCGATTAGCTCAATGGTCATAGCATTTATAAATAAAGTAGTGGTAAAACATTTGTATAGGCATACAATATACATATAGAACTGCGAAACATAGCTCTCCTTATAAGAGTACTTTTAAGCATTTGGTTTATGAGCAACGTAACACCATTCACTAAATTCACAGATTCACTACAACAAATCACAAATACCGCCTAAATAGGCAGTCATTTGAGAGTTCAAGTATATAGGAAACAAATATGATTTTTTGTAAATTGAGGGTTTGTTTATTAGCTTCAGTCACGAAAATTACTTAAATTTTGCAAGATTGAAAATTAATTAATTCCAAACTATCCTAATTACACTTAATTTGTTGTTAATTAGATTGATGATTTATTTAATACAACAGATATCAATGGGATTTTGTAACAGTAACTTACTCCATCATATTGCTTGTATATTAAAATATTCATCTGCCAGGTACCAAATATGTAATAATTTTAGAATTCAATGCTCGCTCATGATTTAGAACATCATAAAATAGAACTCACTGGTGAACTAAATATATAAAGACTTATGCTATTTATTGTCATCAGTCAATGAAATTGTATCTACGTTATTTCTAAATGTGTAGCCAGGAATGTATAAACATGCTGCTATGGAATGGCACCCCGGGTTTCGGAAATGTAAATGTGTATTTTTATTTATTCCAAATCAGCCTTGTCAAAACAATGATAGAGTTTCCACAAATTTTGTTAAGAATTTTGATTTAATTGTTTGTATCATTTTATTTGGCCAGTGGTGTATTGTTTATTTCATTTATTTGTACATTTTGCGTACTCCTGTATTGTATAGTTTATTTGCTAGTTTTTTTCCTAGCGTTGCGCTGTGCGTTGAACGCACGAGAATGTAAATTTTCACATATATGAGAATGTTACCCGTGAGGCCCGAAGGAGTTATCAGATAGACGAGCCCGCGTATTGTTGTGTTTAGTTTTTGGTTACCGTTTATGGTAATCCTTTTTCAGTTTAAGATGTAGTTCGTTGTTTGGGATTTTTAAAATCGTCTATCTTGTAATTCTTTAGTTAAAATGTATTAGATAGGTGTGCACATACATGTAAGGCTTTTTAATTATATTCGTTTTAGAAGTAAGCGCGTTTAGAGTTTAAATTTTCCGTTTTTTTTTTTGTAGTCATATTTAATTTTAATTTTATCACCTCGGGGTAGGTGAAGTGAAGCTGTGAGCTTGTTTTAAATTTCATTTTTGATTTTGCTTGTTTCTTTACGTCATTTGTATTAAATTTTTAGTTTGCTTTGAATTTTTGAAACCACGTGGATTTTTTTTGTGGTATTGAAAGTCCTTCTAGAACGAATTCACCATTTTGTTTGCTAAAGGATTTGCATTGTCCTTTTTAAATTGTAGAATCTTATGCAGGTTTGTTTTATGCCAGAATCTTATATTCAAGGTTTTTATTAACCCTGTTAATTGTATCAAATGTTTTTTTTTCTTTTTTTTTTTAAATAAATTTAATGATTGTAAATATCATTTTAAAAATCACTAGTTCTTTTATTTTTGAATCTGCCATTTCAATTTTTGGGAATTTTAAAGAAAGTCAATTTTCAAAACAACCACTATTACTTTTTAAAAAAGTTTCTCTGAGATTTAAGAATCTCTGGCGCCCTTGTAAATTTTTTTTGCTGAGCTAGCTAAATTAATTTTGTCATTTTTAATTTCTCTTTACTTATATGCTTGGACCATCAGTTCACAGCAATGCGTTGATTTAAACCGAGAACATCAAGCTTGAATCAATGCATACTTCTGCAAATCTGGACGGACCTTACATACAAAGAATATATATTATCTTATATATCTTATAATTAGCGCTAATTAACTTCAATTAGTGTAATACGTCTACATATAGACTATAATTAAAGACATGCAAAAAATAAAATATATGCTCTTTGCATATAATCCGGTCTCTATTTATATTAATGAAATATTTCGTTTAGTTATGTTAACAATATATGTAATAAATTTAACCAAAATATGACGATTAGATAATTTGGTTAGTTAAACAAATATTTGTGTGCCCATATTTAACTATAATACTATTTAGTAACCATAATCAAAGTTTGGTACCGTCAAACAAATCGGTTTTTCAGTGTATTAATTCTACGTTTTAAAAAATGGAATGTTGTACATTGTCATTTATTAACCAGTACATAAAGTTAGTGTTAGAAGCCGCAGTAATTTTTATTCAAATCAAAGTCACTTTCTCATTGTATAAAGATGTTTATATGTGCCAATACGTTTTCTATGGAATATTCCTGCACAGTTTTTCGAGACGAAGACTTTACTTAATGTAGATAATTAATTTTATGGGATTTCCGATTACGTAGTTGTCTCTCCCTAAGGGTCTTAGTATCCGACATCCGTTTATTTGTCCCCCTTCACAATGTCAGGCAACAATCGCACTCCTTAGAGCGTAAGTCTAACCTCCCCTTCCACGATTGCATAATTCCAGCGGTTGTTTTTGCGATCGTCAGCTTTCTTCCAACGCTTAGCGCATCAATCTTTCCCTAGCAGGCGCTGGCAGACGATCAATCTGTCTACCCTTGCGCGTCCCCCGAAACAGCGCACCATCGCTACCTCCCACGGATCGCTGTATAATACGCTCTGGATAGAATTTTGCTTTTTCTTTTTTTTGAATTATCCCCCTTTCAGCGCCAGCTAATTCGCGTCGCAATTCGTTGTTCGCGCATATACGAACGAAAAGCGTTCGGCGTTCGTGAATCGATCATGCTCGAGTTCGTTTCAGGATTAAATGAATCGCTACTCTGTGTGTAGTCGGGAGTTACGTTTCCGAATGGGATAAATTGTATTTTAGGGGAATGCTCGTGCTCGGATTGTATTGCATGGTTACAGTAGCTACTGTATATAGGAGTGTGCCCGTTGGGTACACTTTTGGATCGTATTTACTCCTCTAAATACACATACGGGGATTGGAACGTGATAAAGCGGGTGTCGATAAAGCTAATCTCGTTTCGGATGGATCTTAATGTTGCTACTCTCCGCGTGTTGGAGCAATGGTTAATTTTCACGGAATGGATTCGACAAAGATTGATGAAATCGTAAATGGTTAGGTACTGTTGTATGTACGTGCTTCTACTATTCCAAAAAAAAAAAAAAGAAACGTGTTTTCATATTGTCGAAAGGAAATAGAGGAACTCATTTCAAATAAGGAATCATGTTTCATATTCGCCAGGCAGTATTATAAGCATTACTAACGTTATAGACGAATTGATACCTCGATGTTTTTTTGTACAAACTAGTACCATGCGCATATACAGTGACCGACATAAATACTGCAACATATGAGAAATTTTTCTATTATTAAAATATTCCAAATTCTTTTTGGGGGGATAAGTTGTGCACGTCTAACAACCCAAAAATTTATTTTGACATACGTCACGTGACCACTAGTATGGCGGTAAATTTAAAAAATATGTCATGAATTTCCAAAAAGTGAGGTTAGATGACATGATATACAGAAAAGTTATTTGAAAAAGTTGCTTGTGTGAACCTACATCTCAACTAGGGTGTGAACTTGAGGTTCTGTACCCTTTCATCTTTGATCGAAGCGGCACGATCAAGCCGCGGGGGGTGGGTGTTTGGTAGTATGTATGTATGTATGTAATAGAAGGGTGGTGTTACACTGCGACCTAAAAGATCTATTGTGTCCCCTATTCTTGCTGCTTTACAGCTGGCCTTCCAATCCTATTCCTTTTAAAAAGTGTAGGATGTCAGAGGCCCAGTCTAGGTAAGTCTCCCTCTTCGATTTCACATGCACCCAGGTACAATGCCTCGGGTTGCACAGTGCTAGGCATTTGGGAGGAGGTGGATGGATGTTTCATCCTGTTCCCCACAGAATCTGCATTCAGGATCTTTTTCCAATCCAAGCTTACTCAGGTGTCCTTTCAGTCTACAATGGCCTGAAAGTATTCCTGTTAATATGCGAACATTCTTCTTACATTGTTCTTGATGCATTCTGTAAACCTCTTCTGGTTATAAGTTCCCAGAAGAATTTTACTTTGCCTCATTCCCTGGAGATTTTCCCAGTAACTGGATTTTCTCTGCTCCATTTCCATTTTTAGTTTCTTCAGTATTGTACTGCTACTTAACCCCCAAAAGGGTTCAGGCCCTACGAAAGGCATTCCAGCCCCTTTTTTTGCGAGGTTATCCGTTATTTCGTTTCCTTCCACTCCTGTGTGACCTGGAACCCACAGGAGGGTTACTTTATTTCTTTTGCCTAGCTCATTTAGTTTCCCTAGGCATTCCCAGACCATCTTGGAGCTGATTTCATATGAGTTCAGCGCCTTGATGGCTACTTGACTATCAGACACGATGATAATCTCCTGCTTCCGATAGTTCCTTTCCATAATGAACTGAACACATCTTCCAATAGCGTGTATTTCCGCCTGAAATATACTTGGGTATTTTCCCAAGCTTTCGAAATATGTAGTTCTAGGCCCATATATTCCTATTCCAGTTCCTTCTGCCGTTTTGGAGCCATCAGTGTACCATTTGATGGCATTTCTATTCAAGTTCAAGATGGTGTTATGATCCCACTCGCTCCTGTTACTTAGCTTTATGGTGAATTCTTTCACAAAGCTAATTTTTTTTAACATATCATCCCGGGGCATATCCCAGGTTTGATCACCGTCAGGAGATTGAGGCCTATGCCTAATCATTCCTTCCTTGACCATTCTTAGTGCGGTTCTTTTCGCCACACCCTCTACTACTCTTTTTGCTAGACCGAACGCAATATGTTAATACCTCGTACAAGAGTAACAACTCCATTAATAATTTTGTATCAGAGATTTTACCTAATGATGTGGGAGTTCCTCAAGGTTCCATTTTGGGACCAGTGCTTTTCTTACTTTATCTTAATAATTTACCCCTAAATATTGACAAAGCGTCCATTACTATGTATGCAGACGATGTTGCCCTAGTAATTGCCGACAACAGATACCTCACAGGTGGGTTAATACTTGCAATGGTTTGTTGGAAGACACATCATTATGGTTTGCAATCAATAAACTTCATGTCAATGAAAATAAAAGTTCTTACCTACGATTTATCCCTTACCAGCTTCTGCCTACACATGACTTTTACTTAAATCTTCTCACTTAATAATAAGCCACTTACCAGATCCGAACAACTAAATTTCTGGGAGTTTGGTTGATGAAACATTTGAGTTGGAAAGTACATTGTGAGAATTTGCTTCCCACGTTAAATACTTTGTGTTTTTTAATCCGTAATTTAAAATCAGTGTTAACTCGCCAGCAGTTACTTAATGTATATCATGCCTACATTTTTAGTAGGCTTAGTTATGGAATTATATTTTGGGGCAATTCAGTCCTGGCTAAAGACATTTTCATCTGTCAGAAACGGATTATTCGTTGTTTAATTGGTTTAAAAGCTTTCGAGTCTTGTCAACAAGTTTTCATTCGTTATAAATTATTAACTTTACCTTGCATCTTAATTCTTAACCTTGCACTTCATGCCTATGACAATATTAATAAATTTCAACTTAACAAAGACAAACACGACTACCTTACTAGATGTAGAAATGACTTAGCGTTGCCCAAGTCTAGATTAACTTTATTTCAGCAGTCCCCAGAGGTTCTCGCTATTAAAGTTTACAACAAACTCCCAAAACATCTGAAAAATCTTCCACGTTTACGTTTTCAACGCCATGTGCGTGATCTATTGATGGTGAATGGGTTTTATTCCCTACATGAGTTTTTACTTCATAAATTCACCTAATAATTTTATAATTTTTCATATAATCATCACTTTTATTTTAATTGTATTTTACTCTTACCTTCATTGTTTGTACGATAATTACAATCGGTATTACTTTCACTTTGTTTGTAATGTATTATCATTATTATCACTTTTATCTTTCTTATCACCGTGTCATTATCCTGATATTATCATTAGTGTTATTATTATTATTATTATTATTATTATTATTATTATTATTATTATTATTATTATTATTATTATTTTTTTTTTTTTTTTTTTTTTTTTTTTTTTTTTTAATAGGACGTAGCCGGCGCAAGCGATCCGGACAAGTGGTCCATCAGAAACCGGCAAAACAGTAGCCGTTCAGCAGAACAAATCAGAATATAAATCAAATACAATTACGATGTACATAAAATAAGACAATAAGTCATTCTTCACTACCGTCCATTATCATTAATATATAAATAAGTAAATAAAACAAGATAATAGGCCACAAGTTATGACGATAATTTCAAACAAAAGGTTATTCCACTAAGACATAAGTCTTGTCAGTGGATTTTATATGTTATTGAGCGAAACCCAAAAATAAAAATTAATATACATCCAGGCTATACAGAAAATCAAATACCAAGTGATAATAATACATAGAAATTCTTCTAAAAAAGATAAATAATAATTCGAAAATTCGAAAATCAAGATCGACGCTTTCCTTCATATGCGCTAAGTAAATAATATATAATTTTATAATATGGCACAAAACATACACGACTGAAATCAAACATCGATCTTTTCTTTCCATAGCAACATATGTTCCACGGGTGTATCAAAAGATAGTAGATTTGGAGATTAAATAGAATACATATGTATATATAACTACAATAATAAAATAAAAGTTATTTAACAAAAAAATTAGCTAATTTATACAGTCTAATTAAATGACAGTTTAAATTTTAGTATTAAAGCACAATACCGCAAGAATGAAGAACTGAATAGAAAAACAATGTAAACAACCAGACATTGAACTTAAACATATGATTGTAGGATATAAGGATCGTACATATTAGGAAAAACAAGCAGCGATTGTTTTCTTACATATGGGTAAATATACAGTAATAATATGCATACGGAGTTTTGATAATCTACGTAAAACTTGCTAACAAGAAAGAAACAACATAATTAATGAATTCTTGAAAATGGAATGTCTAAATGAAAAAAATTAACCATTTTTTTAACTCACTTTTTAAAACATTAAATGATTGAATAGCTTTTAGTTCTTCAGGTAATAAGTTAAAAAAAGTGGGAATTAGCTTCCTTAATGTTCTATCTCCATATTTATTAATTGAAATCGGTATTCGGCACAATCCGGTTGTGGTCTGTCGAGTCCCGTAGAAGTGGCCTAACGGGATCCGCCGGTCCGTGTCAAAATAATGCCTGACAACTGTGTTATAGATAAATATTTTGCGGACTGATAGTATGCCGTTCTCCCTATAAATTTCTTCAATATTTCTAGTCTTGTAAATATATTTAAGGATTCTGTTTTGTAGATCCTGTATGAGATGAATATACCCCGCGGACGCAGAACCCCACGCCAAAATTCCTATCTTATTATGGACTCTACAAGCGCTGAATAT
This sequence comes from Protaetia brevitarsis, assembly GCA_004143645.1. Lineage (NCBI taxonomy): Eukaryota > Metazoa > Arthropoda > Insecta > Coleoptera > Scarabaeidae > Protaetia > Protaetia brevitarsis. The sequence goes on from RXPK01000178.1 coordinate 1,036,272, forward strand.
TTATATATAGTGTCCCTTGTGGTAAGAAATTAGATTATATAGGTAAATTGGCAGGCATTACTCTTAGTCTCTTGACAACATGTAAAGTATGATTTCTCCACAAGAATTTATCATCGACTACAACTCCAAGGTAAGTATGGACATCTGTTCTGGTTAGGTAGTTCTCACACTCGCAAGCATCCAGATTCCTTTTATGCAAACAGTCAACATTATGGTAAGTCACTCCACTAACACATATTCGGGGCACATGAGGCGATGATATTATCATTAATTTTGTTTTGACTTTATTTATTACTAGCGACTTGTCATGGCACCATCGTTGAAACCGATAAAAGTCTTGGTTTAAGTTTGATATGGCAATTTCAAGATCTTTATGTTGTGAGATAATTAAAGTATCATCTGCAAATAACATATATTTAGATTTTCCAAAACATTGTCTAATATCGTTTACATAGAGCAGGTATAAAATAGGGCCCAATATGCTGCCCTGCGGAACACCCATACGCACATCACATGCAGAACTTAAACTTTTACCCACTTTAACTATAAAGCGCCTGTCTTTCAGGTAATTCTCAAACCATCGTAGTGGAGACCCACGTACTCCAACACTATACAATATTTGTAACAATTTATGGTGATCTAGGCAATCGAAGGCTTTAGAAAAGTCAACGAAGATACATGCGGCGTACAATCCCACATCAAGTCCAGCATTTATAAGATCCACAAAGTCTTCCAAAAGGTCACTTGTGCCTTTTTTAGGTTGAAAGCCATATTGATAACGATCAAGTATGTTGAATTTTTTCAAATAATTCAAAAGCCTATCCGATACATACTTCTCAATTATCTTCTCTATGGTGGGTAGTATCGAGATCGGTCGGTAGTTATTGAAATCATCTTTTCCCCTTCTTGTATACAGGTCTCACAAGCGATATTTTCAAACTGGATGGCAATTTTTTCCTGAGTTAGTGTAGGTTTAGTAGTTTTAAATCGGTTCCTCAAAAACAGTCCAATAATTTAATAACATTTGGAAGTCAATATCATCTACTCCAGGTCCCTTGTTTTTATTCATCTTACTGACAATAACACGTAAGTCTTCAACTGTAGCTTGTAGGAGTACCATCGATTGTGGTTGAGGAGGCACTTCACTCTCAAATGTAACAAAGCTACATAAATGCGCAGATGAACCCATTATATCATCAAAAGACCTACGGAATCCATTAGCGATGTCTGTTTCAGGGAGTTTAAAATTTTTAGTCAAACATGTATTGTTTGTTGTTTTATTTCCTCTATTAAGTGCATATTTATATTTTTCCAGGTTTCTTTCATATTTCCTTTACATTTATTAAATATTTTATCATAGTAGAGTTTTTTAGCACGAAAATAGATCCCGTAACCTGATTTCGCAATGAGTTGTACTTCTTCCGTAAGAGATTTTTAACAAGAGTATTTCCCCGGCAATGTTTCCAGTTTCTAAAACATTTATCTCTCTCATTCATTATTATTATTATTATTATTATTATTATTACTATTGCTATTACATTTAATTCTTTTTTTTTTATTAAAAATCTGTTACAAAAGTAATTTAATTTCCTTCAGAGTGTCTTTATGATCCTTATGATCGCTGTTACTGTTGTCATTATTATCTGTACGATAATTTACTATCGGTATTACTATTATAGCTTTATTCTATTGTTATCATTATTGCCATTATTACCATTATTATCACTTTGTCATTATCATTAGTGTTTTTATTATTATCATCATTATTATTATTATTATTACTATTATTATTATTATTATTACCACTACATTTTCTTTTTATTATTATTATTAATAATTTCTTAATTAATTTCATTCATTTCTTCATGGTGTCCTAATGATCGCTGTACCATTGTCATTATTGTCGGTATTACTACTTTTACTTTAATTTAACTTAATTAATTTACTTAATTATTATTATTGCCATTGTTATCATTTTTTTTTTATCACTTTTCTTTTTTAATTTTGTCATTTATTTATTCAGATATTATGATTAGCGTTATTATTATTAAGATTAAATTTTATTTTGCTTTCTTTTCTGACGTTTCCTAATACCTTTGTAGTTTTGTGGTCTTTTGGAAATAAAGTTTACTTTACTTTACTTTACTATATGGAGGGGGCAGTGTTTGGTAGTAACTTGTGGTAAGTTACTCTTCAAGGGAGATTGATGATCGTGATTTTTGAATCTAAGCCGAACCTACGTGTATTATATATAGAAGTTTTACCTCACTTGAAGGTGTTTGAAGGCGATCGTCAGGGTAAAAGTCGCTTAGAATTCAATTCTTTGAAGATATTTAAAAAAAGTAAAAATCATAACTTTTCATTTTTTTTCGTTTTAGCAGCTAAACAGCAGTAATATTTCTAAATCTGGTTGATACTCAAATAATTTTGTCAATTTTTGCATAATTAGCAGAGCGAAAACTGAAAATTACGTTTTCGGTATGACAATTGTTGTTGCAAGGGGCTGTATATAGTACTAATAAATGAAATTTCACAAACATTTTTATTCTAAACCACTTAGCAAATATTATTTTTGTTGAAAATTATAATATTTTTTTGTTTCTTAATTCAACATTTTAAGGACTACAATAACCTCATGATTGCCAAGTATAAGCTGTTGATTGTTGTAGTATTTTTCAAAAACGAAAGACAGGACTCCAATTCTCAATCAGAGTGGGGTTATTTATAAAATTCCCTGTCGTGATTGTAACGGCTGTTACGTAGGCCAAACAGATCAAATTTAAAAAAACAAATTAACACAACACAAGAGTGATAGCCGGATTGGAACGAAAAAAGATTTAATTACCCATAATATATATTTTAAAATAAATATAATATATTATATTATAAAATAAAATATATTATAATTATAATATAGTATTTTATAAATTTAAATATATATTTTATTCTCTTGCAAATTTTCGCCGATATATTTTTTCCGGCTTTTTCAAGTCACAAAAATTTACTAAAAGTACAGTAGTCTAAAAATTGTAAATAAAATTCCCTGTCGTGATTGTATCGGCTGTTACATAGGCCAAACAGCTCAAATTTAAAAAAAAACAGATTAACACAACACAAGAGTGATAGCCGGATTGGAAAACGTTCTTGCGCTTTAACCCTTCATTTTCAAAACTTAGACGATGATTTTGATTACAATAATACCACTATCTTACAAACGGAAAGTGATTATAAGAAAAGGTTGTTTCTCGAGATGGCATATATAATGGGTTGTCAGGACTCTATCATATTTTAAGACAGGCACTCAACAACTTAGTAGTATATATTGTAATATTTTAAACCGAAATTCATAACTAGGATTTTATCTTTAGACCTTGTATATTCATTCAATTTTATTTCTGACAGACACTTTTTGTGTATCCATATGTTTTATTTTATACTTCATTACATTTTATTCTATTTGACTGTGTCGTAAATTTCACATGGATATTAATTATTAGTGCTTCAGTTGTAAGTTTTTTCTTCTTCTAAATTGTTAATTAGTATTGTTTCATTGTTATAATTATTTTAGCTACCTCCTGAAGATGTTAAAAACAAATTGACGAAATATTGAGGTTATATGAACAAATAGTTGTTTTAATTTAATTACAGACCGAATTATAATACATCATTTTTGTTCCCTAACGAAGTCCGGTCGATACTTCCACTCAGTGCTCAATTGGTGCTCGTCCCCTCTATAATTTTATTCAAGAATAATTATATATCAAAATTGAAAAAAAAAAGACACGTTTCCTTTGTAAATATCATATTAACAGCATCCTAACAAGAATTATTTTAATACAATATGATAAACAAATAATAACACAACCAAAAACACAAAAAAAACAACTGACAGCAAAAAAGTAGATCTTGGCGCTCGATTGAAACACAATCTAGCGCCACTGGCGCCAAACGCCGTCTAGCCGCCTTCTTATAGCTAGGCTTTGAATGGGATGAATCATTGTTTATTTCTACGGCACTCAAACTTATCAGTGTTAATATATATATAATCAATAACTCCTTCAATTAAGGTGTAGGAGTATTTGTTTTCTTTTCAACCATGGACGAACCTCTTCCATTCTCTCCTATTTTCTGCCATCTTCCTTGCTTCTACCCATTTTTTGTTTCTTTTCTGTAATATTTTTCTTATCACATCGTCCCAAGTTTGCTTAGGTCTTCCCGGCTTCCTATTTTTCTGTATTCTCGCCTCCCATATCTTTCTTACTGGCCTCGATGCTTCTATTCTCAATAGATGTCCCCACCATTCTAACTGCTTTTCTTCTATAAATTCTAGAGTTGATTTTATGTTTAGGTCTTTTCTTATATCTATGCTTCTGATTTTGTCTCTCTTCGTAACTCCTCGAACTCTTCTCAGGAACTTCATTTCTGCTGCTTGTATTTACTTTTTGTTTTCATTTTAGTATCCATGATTCGCAGCCGTAGTTAGTACGGGTCTAATAATTGATTTAAATACTTTAATTTTTGTTTTTTGTGATATTTCTTTTTATTTATGAATTTATTTTGCATAGTTAGTACAAATTCATTTATTTTCTCAACCCTTTCATTTATTTCTGCTTCTTGTTCCATTTTCGTTTAGTGTTACTCCTAGATATTTGAATGTATTAACTTGTTGTATATTCTCTCCGTCAATCTCTATTTTAAGTTCTATGTTTTCACTTCCTATGGCCATCACTTTTGTTTTGTTTATGTTTAGCTTCATTCCATTTTGTTCTAGTTTCTTTTACCATATATTGATATTGTGTTCGCAAATCTGTCTCGTTTTCGGCAACTATAAACGATGTCATCTGCAAACACTCCCTCCGAGATTTCTACTTTTTGTAAGTTGTAATATCCAACACAAATTTCTTACTTTTTTTGGTACATTACTTAATAATATCGTCCATAAAAATTATGAATAATATTGGACTTAGGCTTCCTCCTTGTCGTAGTCCTGATTGTGTTGTGAAGGTATCTGACTGCATTATTATTTGCTATTACTGCGTTAACATTGTTCTTATACACTTTTGTAATTATTCTTATAGTTTTATCGTCTATGTTCCTTTCTTTTTAAAAGTATTCCATAGTTTTTCTCTTGGGACTATAAACGCTTTTTCGAGATCTATGAAACCAATAGCACCTTCCGCTTTTCTTTTTATTGCTTTTTCTGTAATTTGTTTAATGGAAAAAATATGATCTGTCGTGCTATTACGCGCCTGAATCCCTTTGAGATATTTTCCAAGGTATCTTTCATTGCTTCTCTCAGGTGTTTCTTGGCAGATTTGTTCAAAAAATTTTCATGGCTGTGCTTATTAAAGATACACCTCTAGTTAATTATTACAGTTCTTTTATTCTCCTTTCTTGAAAATCGAATAATCAGCGTCATCTTTCAATCACAGGTAACTACTTTTCTTTCCCATATTTTATTGTACAATGCTAGCATGTTTCTTTTGCCTTATTCCCCATTTCTTTACCATTTCCGATTGTTTATCTTATCGTATTCCTGGTGATTTTACCGATTCTTAGTTTTTGTATTGCTTCCTTCTAAATCATTCATGCTTATTATTTTACTGCTTTCTTCTGTTGTTACTACTTGTTTAGTTGCACTTTCGTTCATCTCATTTTTTCCATCTAATAGTGTTTGGAAATGTTCTTTCCATCAGTGTTAAAATAATACTAGTAAATCTCAAATTAAGGAAACTATTTTTTAATAATGTATTATACAATAATTACGTATTTATTTATGGTAATATAAGGACACGACTTTATACATTTATATTATTTGTCTTAACTGAATCTATTAGTGTTTATTTAAAGCAAATGTATAAGTTTTATCACGTTGTGTAATCATCTTAGATCACGAAAAATCTTCAACACATATTGGGAAACTATATTTTATACCTATACATGCTCGCCGTGTTTTCGTATACGTTTTCTCTCAGTAATATTTCATCTGCAAACTTCTCCTAGATCCCTTACCACAAACTGCACTAAACTGGACGTACGTTTCGATAGCAAAGCTATCATCATCAGCAGAAACACTGAACATGAAAAAAAAATAGTGAATAATAATAAGTTCAGTGTTTCTGCTGTTTGTAAATATTAACTAATAAATTTCGGAAAAGAATATTACTAAAACTTACGGTAAGTACGTAGCAATGACTATCGGAACCAATAGCAGCCACAATTCAACAATAATGAGACTTGCCCTTGCTATAATAAATAATTTTCGGTCTGTATAGTGCGTAACCACTCGTACAGATTAATTAACAATTAATAATTTATGTTTAATTGCTAAAATGTCATTTTCAATTAAGCACCGTTGCCGGAACATCAAACGGGATGACATTCCATAAACAATTCACGACCATCATATTATGTATTGTACGCTGCAGCACGTTCGGTTTTACTATACGCATATTGTGCGCATCCATTTGTCCACCGTTCGCTCTACAGCGGGTTCGATGTGCGCCGCTCAAAGTAATATGAAAACTAATTTTAATTAACAAGCTAGAATAACAATTAACTATTAACGATCGCGGGGAGATAAACCATCGGGTTGGTACATGTGTTGCGCATATACATGTCCGTTTCGGAGCCGCCTCGGGGAACCACCCCCATCCACAGTCCCTGCGACCAGAATAAACGTAATACGAGCGACCTAGCACGATTATTGATCGGAAATATATTTATGTACCATGCCTACATAGGAAATGTAGAAACGAGTCATTCGATAAAGCTGTCATTGTCAAATAAATAAATAAATGCGACAGATACACAAATAATTAACGGAAGTTTTAATCACTATGCAGTGATTTTAAAAATACTTTCAGCATTTTAAATATGCAAAAATTGCTAAAAAAGGAACAAATTAAAGCAACTAAATGTATTGAATTCGTGCCAAATGCATTCTCAATGAGAGAGAGTTAAAGATTTAATTACCCATATATATATTTTTTTTATTCTCTTCCAAATTTTTACCGATATATTTTTTTCGACTTTTTCAATTCACAAAAACTTATTAAAAATACAATACTCTAAAAAGTGTATTTCCAGAAATACTCCAAATTGTAAGTACATATGACTCTAAGAGATAAAAACGTTCTTATGAAGTGTAGAATTATCCCACATACCTATGCCATAGCGTAGATAAGATTTAACATGCACATAGTAGACAGAAAGTAACTTACGTTTTTCTAAAGTATGTATGGAGCAGAGAAAATCCAGTTACTGCGAAAATCTCCAGGGAATGAGGCAAAGTAAAATTCTTCTAGGAACTTATAACCAGAAGAGGTTTACAGAATGCATCAACCTGAGTAAGAACAATGTTCGCATATTAACAGGAATACTTTCAGGCCATTGTAGACTGAAAGGACACCTGAATAAGCTTGGATTGGAAAAGGAATCTGAATGTAGATTTTGTGGGGAACAGGATGAAACACCCATCCATCTCCTCTCAAACTGCGTAGCACTGTGCAACTCGAGGGCGTTGCACCTGGGAGCATGTGAAATCGAAGAGGGAGACTTAGCTAGACTGGAGCCCTCTGATATCTTACGCTTTCTGAAAGGAATATGATTGGAAGGCCAGCTGTAAAGCAGCAAGAACAGGAGACACAACAGATCTTTTAGGTCGCAGTGTAACATCACCCTTCCATTTATATACATACATACATTCTAAAGTATGTCCCAAATTCATAACCAAGTAAGTTACAGAGCTAAGCTTCGGGGTTAATTTGCTGTAATAGAGTTTTCAATTCAAATTTTTATCAAAAATGAACACCCCAGAATTCACAGTTGTCATTACTATTCAAAACATCAGCACCAATAATCAATGACACAATTGTAATATCAGTTTGCCAATTATGAAAATGTAAAATATTCGTCTTAAAGTTTTTAAAAGATAAGTCAATGGTATTAATAATAAAAAATATGGTGTCTCTATAGATCATAACATTATCCTTATTATTACAAATACTTAATGAAATGTGATCAGCGTGTGCAATATGTTGTACGCTATCAGACCACAAATCAAAATCGTCAACGTGCAACAAAAAGAGCACAGGATCCAATATCAAGCACTGTGGTACCCCTATATCCACCGTTAAAGGTTCTGAATTGATATTTCTTCACACATTATTATTAATATAACTCAATGAAACAATCTGATTACTGTCGGAAAGTTTGTTTAACCAAACCAAAGCCTAAATTCTAACCCCCAAAGTCAAAAAAATTCTAATTTTGTTTACTAAACAAAACTGAATGCAGACTAAAATATAAGAAAAAAAAAACACGAAGAATTAATTGTAATAGAGTTTCGCTGTGAACAAGAGAATTAAAATTTGAATTATTACATATTAATTTTATGTTTCAACGTTGAAGTTACTATGAACAATTGCGGGCAATTTAAATTTGGCAATGTGGAATGTACTCGTTCTGCCATATTTATTTTATTTGTATTAAGATTTTGTTGGAGTTTTATTTTATTTTACCTGCTTATTGTCTATATTACTACTGCGAAAAACATTTTAGTGATTGGATAGTGACGTGATGTTAGGTAAAATGAAAGGTAAACACACAGTCATGGTTAATTATATATATATTGTATTTTTGTGGTTTTTAATTTCCTAATAAAACATGTTAGGCGAAGAAGCTGTTAATGGTGGTCTCGATAAAACATCTACACCATTTTAAAGAATAATCATTAGTTATAGAGTTAAACCATTTCAATACGGTTGATGGGCGATAGGCAAAAGAAGCCTATAAGTAAATCATAATTGCATAGGTGGAATGTCTACTAGGTAAATAAAAATGAAAATATGAATAGAAGATGGTATAGAATTATATTTATTACAGGTATAGGTTATGAGGTATGAACATATTAGTTGGGCTCAAAAATACAATCCCACCTCGCTAGATGGCTATGAACGTATGAATACACCTGATATATCTAGAATTCACCATTGCAGATTATGCTTACTAGTAATCTCCCCTCTTTCTAACTAATGAGTAGTTATATTTATATTTTTATATCAGTTGTGGGTATGTTGCCCTGGTGGCTGTACGTATTGTGTCTCCTAAATCACTAACTTGTATAAATTCATAGTCTAATTTTAATCATTTAATATATGGAATGATTTTTTTATTAATAAAACAGTGTAATTATTAATAACATGCACAATTTATTAACAAATATATATCAAAAACATATAAAGAGTATGAGAACTCTTACCCAAGGTGAATATACATATTAGAATGTTTAAATCAGATATTAACCACTACGCAGTATATTTTGGATTCTTAAATTCTCAAAAAAACTTTTACATCTCCCGCTACCGTAAAATGAATTCACCAACCATGTATATTTGCCAACCTATACATGTTAAAATTTCAATTTCAACTGTTATTTACAAATATAAAATGTTAAATACTTATTTAGACAAAAATTTAAACATTAATCGAACAAAATGCACACATCCAAAAACACTTCAAAATGGAGTTTCCTCGCAGTGACAAAGCATAAATGTTGTAGAAAAAGCACAATAACAAAACATCTCCTTCAAAGCACCCAAAGCGTCTCAATATACTCAAAACAGCAGAGACATACATAATTTCACAAAAGAAAAGCTACCAAAGGCATGGTGTGAGAATTCGAAATTCCATCCTGTATAATACCAAGTATTTAAATTCGTTTTATTAATACGTTGATGATAGGTACCGTGGCATTTGCCGAAGCAGCGTCTACTTCACAGGAAATAATAATCTATTTTCGTTTAAAGACTCGCGTAATTAAGATAATATGGTATTACTTTGTATATTATCTGCTTCATTGTTTATTGTATGTTAAAATGCTGATCAGCAGATCGTTACTCTCAAGCAGAGCGTTTGAAGATCAGGAAAATAACTCCTTCGGTCATACTTGCGCCCTCCTGTAAAGAGAAGCGTAACTAGTTATCGGTGCGCAATGACGTCACAACCAAAGTTTATAAAAACCCTTAGCATTGCTGTTTTCAATTAATTAATTCGTGGACTTCGTTTCAGCTAAAGTAAAAGCACGCGTCTCCATCTCGTTCGGGCGTTTCCAAATCTTAAAAATTAAAACTTTTCTTCTTAAAATTTTGCAATCAAAATAATCCTAAAAAAAATTCGAGAACAGGAAGCAAAAGCTTTCCCTCGAGAGGTGTTTAGTGATTTTGTGTTAAATTCGTTTAAATTCCCCCTATTTCTTGGCTTGAATTTTTGTGAGTGTTGTGTAAGTTTTGTGCCTTATAATTAGGAATACGTGAAGAATTAATTACCGACATCGGCCGGTAAGATGTTCAAAATTTCTGCTTAAAACTGACCAAAACAATTACGTAAAAACCGTAACTCGTTCGCTTTCTCTCTCTCTCCCTTAATAAATAATTTTGTAAGTAAGAATTACAAGAATTTAAGTAATCAACATTATCAAGAAAAGCTTAAAAATTCATTTAAATAGTTGTGTTACGTTTTGACTTTTACCTGTTATTTTATTAAATTCCTAGATTGTTAGTTTAACTCCAATGTCACAAAATTTATTCAATATATTAGTGTAAAAAGTAATAATTCTATTATTTCACCATACCAAACTCGGAAGAAGATTATTTGGTACCCATAGAAAGGGGTTGGGGAGGAAGTTATTATCGGTAAGAGAAAGCCGACGAGGTGGGTAAAACAGTAATCTTTAGGCTAACTAACGGCCCTGCTTCGACTGATGGAGGGAAACACCGTTGAAAAACATCTTTGGCTAAAATTACTAAAACCATTCGCTACCGAACAAAAAGTTTGTTTCTCAGTAGTGGCTCGCCGGTCAAAAGAGCAGGAGGGGTTGTCTGTGAGACGGAGTTCGACTTTGTCTTATTTGAATTTAGGCTGGCCATCCCCAAACGTTTCCAGACAAGAAAACCCGTTCCGTTACAATGGCAAATTTCTTCTAATGTTGTAAAATCTTAACCTTTCTTCCAGTACGAATTTATTTTACGTACCTACGTCATAATTTTTGAGTTGATTGTATATAGTGTAAAAAAGTAAGTGTGAGAAAAAAGTGCTTTCCAATTTTTTAATATTTTATGTTTAAGAACCAGACGTTTTATACGTATAAATTTGTAGTCGCAGCATTTATAATAAAGATTAAACTCCCCAGTTAGAAAGTAGCAATTGACGTCGCAGCTTTACTTCCCCCTTTCCAGTTATAAACCGAAATGGGACGATCGCGACAACGTATCACAAACGCGAATAACTTTGTAAATCTCCGAGTGAAAGTGCCGCAGTGCACATCGCATCCGCTCGCCCGGTAATTCACGACGCAGATGGGATCTATCCCGGTCGTTCTGATACATCGGCCGCGTTAGACGGCATATAATAGAGCCGAAGGCGGCCAATAACCGAGACTAGCTGGCAGAAGAAGAAAGAGCAGCGAACGCCGCGAAGAGTATCGTCGCGAAGATTTGAATACTTACTCCCTCCAGAAATCTCGGCGACGTAATACTTTATACGCAATAAAATGGACTCCTTCCACTCCTGCTCGTTTCTCGTCCTCTTGCATCTTGAGATATTGCATATTGCAAGGAGAATGGCCGCGGGGATGTCCCGGCTCGCGCGCATAATCCAATTCCGTTCTCCTCGTAAAATATCGCGCCAGGGGTAGATTGTAAAGCGGTTTTAGACTAAATAAATTCGTCGAAATGCCATTAGTATTACGTCGTTCCTGGGCTTCCCTTTCCAAATAATATCTCCTAGCTCTGGTGTGGTGCTGGAAGCCCTTGGAATGAACGTACTTCTAGCTAGGGAGAATTATTAAGATCCGTAATTAATGCTCGTCGCGCTACTTTATATTCTTCTTCTTGTGCCTCTGGTAAGGGGACGAGCTGGGGTAAGCGAGCTATTACATTGTGTCCCGCTTACTACCTCTTTTGGTGGCAGCGCCGGGTTGGGATATCTACGTCTGACTAAGATTAAATGCTGATCTGCTAACTTTATGTCCTAGATAAGGATTGAATTTCCATTAATATGGTGATATATTGGTAAAATGAGTATCAATAGCATATTTCTTACATTGAAAGCGCTCTTTTGACGTGACGATTACCGTCAATTTGAATAAAAGAGGAATGAAAATATGATCAATCAGTTAGCAAAGTCGAGAAAATACGCATACTATTCTGCTGGGTGATTGTATGTTAGATAAACAATTAAATATACCATATCTCAATCCTAAGCCGCTATCTAACGGCAAGCACTCACTGTTATTCTCTACCCATGTCCAACTACTACAAAATATTATCTTCATATCCCCTTATCTATCTTTTCAATTTGATTCACCTCAATGAAGCCCCCGTTCCACGAGGTGAGGAGAACGAATCGCTATGTAACGGAACGGGTTTTCTTAACTGGAAACTTTGGGGATGGCCAGCCAATTTCAAATAAGACAAAGCAAATTCCGTCTCACAATTAACCCCACCTGCTCTTTTGAGCGACTAGCCACTGCTGGAAAGCAATCTTTTTGTTCGGTAGCGATTGGTTTTAGAAAATCTAGCCAAAGATGCTCTCCAACAGTGTTTTCCTCCTCCTCCAAGATTGCTGATTTACCCACCTCGTCGGCTTTCTCTTACCGATGATAACTTCCTCTCCAACCCTTACTATGGACTAAATAAACTTCTTTCGAGTTTGGTTGGTGAAATAATAGAATGTTTATTTTTTACACCAATATATTGAATAATTTTGTGACAATAGAGTTAAAATAACAATCTACGAATTCAATAAAATAACAAGCAAAAGACAAAACGAAACACAACTATTTAAAATGAATTTTAAGCTTTTCTTGATAATGTTGATTAACTTAATTTTTGGTAATTTTTACTTACAAAATTATTTATTAAGGGAGAGAGAGCGAACGAGTTACGGTTTTTACGTAATTGCAATGGTTAGATTTGAGCAGAAATTTTGAACATCTTACCGGCCGATGGGTAATTAATTCTTCTCGTAATCCAAATTTGGGGCACAAACTTACACAACACTCACAAAAATTTAACCAAAGAAAAGAGGGAATTTGTACGAATTTTAGCACTAAAACAAAACACCTCTCGAGGAAAGCTATTGCTTCCTGTTCTCGAATTTTTAGGCTTATTTTGGTTGCAAAATTTTAAGAAGAGAAGTTTTAACTTTTAAGATTTGGAAACGCCCGAACGAAATGGAGACGCGTGCTTTTACTTCAGCTGAAACGAAGTTCACGAATTAATTAATTGAAAACAGCAATGTTAAGGGTTTTTATAACTTTGGTTATGACTTCATTTCGCACCGATAACTAGTTCGGCCTCTCTTTACAGGAGAGCGCAAGTATGACCGAAGGCGTTATTTTTCTGATCTTCAAACGCCCTACTTGAGAGTAACGTGGAATCTGCTGATTAGCATTTGTAACATACAATAGACAATGAAGCGGATAATATATAAAGTAATACCATATTATCTTAATTACGCGAGTCTTTAAACGAAAATCGACTATTATTTCCGGTGAAGTAGACGCTGCTTACAGCAAATGCCACAGTACCTATCATCAACGTATTAATAAAATGAATTTAAATACTTTGTATTATACAGGATGGAATTTCGTATTCTTACAGATAGACAAGCGTAATTATTTCAAGTGGGTTTGTGTTCGATTATTTCGTTCATTTCTTAATAAGGCGTCGCTGGGTCGCTGGGAGATCGGTCCTTAAGTTTGATAACGGTTAATAATCTTTGATCGCGGTCAGTAATTTTATAAAAAATGCAGTATTATACGCCCAAAGATAAACCTGCAGTAAAATAGCAGATGTTACACGTGATTTATTTGCAGTAAATTATTCCGCAAGATCAATTCCTAGCGCGAATATTATTCGCTTTAAAACAACATTTATCGTGCCACGCCCGACGAGCGACTACGAACTACAACCGAACGCTAGATGAAAGATCGCGTCCTGCCACGCTCGTAAGGCGACTACGGTCTAAAGACAGGTGCGGAGAAATTAACGTCGTGTCGCACCCCAAGGGCGACTACGATCCATACTCCTACAGTTACAATGTTTGGTACGGCGCTCTTGACTCGTTTAAAGGGTTTCAAAAAATAAAAACAATAATATTTTCTATTTAGGTGTTCTCTGACTTTTTGACTGTGTATAGCATTTCTATCACAGATGTAGTCGAACAATTCTATGTCAACCTAGCAGCAAAACAAGGGAAAAACTAATTAGAAAGATTAATGGGCGCTATTCCGAATCGACACACTAATAAATGAGTAATATAACACGGTCGAGCTATTAACGTCACGAAAGATGCGGACGAGAGCATATTCGCTACTCATAATTTGTTGCGCTGAGCGTATAATGTGACGCGTTATTATGTCGCCAAACCCCGGATTTATCGGCAGCCGTGGGCCGTACATTTCTGCTTATGTTAGCGTAGATTTAACCCGCCAACTACGAACTAACGGACGTCAGTTCACTATTCGGAATTATGATAATTTATAATAGCATTTTGATACTCCGCACTCCAGACGTATTCGCAAATGTCGAGACCGTCGTATAGCTAGCGAATTGCGTGAATATCCGATGGTGATGAATTTTAAAAATCAATTTTCGACGACTCGGCAGTGTATGGACGCTTTGGGAGGCCGTCACGTAACGTTCAACGATCGCCCAGCGATCATAATCGAAAATTTCGACATCCAATTAGGCGAACGCTACGTCCGCGCGCAATTTATTCAATACAAATCAACTCGACGCGTATACACAGCCACGCACACGCATATAGGGATGTGAATGCATGCATAGGTCACAGGACGGAGAATCTATAATTTCATATTAATTGGAATTGGGAAAGGAGTACGTGATCGTCATTTCGCGTGCCGATTTGGAATATTGGATTAGTGTCGGGCTAATCCGTTGCAATATGTATGGAGAATAGGATAATTATATTGGACTAACTTTGTCGATGATGTTTTTCCAAATTATTTTTCAGTAATTGCAAAATATCATTTCAGCGCTTCTGCGTCAGTCGTAAAAAGAATCGAAAAAAAATTATACTGTTGATTCTCAGAACAGTAGTACGACTTTACACAAAATATAAATTAGTGTTTGTATCATGTGTGGGGGGTTCCTAGCTACTCGGGCGTGAGAGGAAATGAGGCGGCGGACGAGCTGGCCAGGCGAGGTTCGTCAAGGCCATTCGTTGGAGTCGGCCCCTCTTTCGGTACTACCAAATCGCAAATTAAAAAATCCATCAATGAATGGATACATAATGTGGTGGCAAAAATCACCGGGACAAAGGCAGGCAAAAGAGTTCCTAAAGGAGCAGAGGCATGAATTCACGAGAGATCAACTGAATAAAGACAGGAAGACTGTCAAAATAATTGTAGGTCTGCTGACTGGTCACTGTAGACTGAATAGGCATATGTACAACATAGGCCTGGCAGATGATGCAACCTGTAAATACTGCCAAAAGGAGGAAGAAACACCAGTTCATGTGCTGTGCCAATGTGAAGGCCTGGCGAGGACAAGGTTTCTAGTAATGGGGGAGGAGAACCCCACAGCTAGTAGTTACGTAAAGAAGCCGCTCTCAAAGATGATAGGCCTAATTAAGAGGGCAAAATTAGAGAGCGTCCTCTAGGAAAAAGGGGATCACAATAAATCTGAAAAGGTCGCAGTGAAACAGGTCGATAGACCACCCCAGTCCTAATCTAATCTAATCTAATCATGTGTGGAATTGTTGCCTGACGTTTCGACAGTGTTTATGTGTCCGTCTTCAAGGAAGTCCTGGAAAAAGCTATGCAAAGTAAGTACTTTAGTTATGAGTTGTTCCGAAACAATGTTCTATTTTGTAGAAGCTAACTATCGTTAGCAGATCGTAGCACCTACTAAATAAAAAGCAAAAGAAAATGCCACTTTCCGTAGCATTACGGAAGATACTACATCATGTATCACGATGTAATACATATAGCTAGATTTATATCAGTATGCACTGTATCGTATCGTTTGCAAAAATCTTGCTTCTCTCTTTACCTAAATATTAAACACTAAAAATGATCGAGCCGCTTTAGGTTCATATATGTAGGTTTCTAAAATGAGCGAAACTTTTAGAAGTTTGAGGGCTTATTTGTTAATTTCAGCAAAACTAGCCAATAATATTTAATTCCTTTTTAAATAACTGTTGTAAAATAGTTATTAAAAAACGAAAAATAGGTGTAAAGTTTTACAGTATTTAACCAGGGGCAGAATCAAAAATCAAGTCAGTCCACCACGTCTAGTTTCAACGATGTTCTGTTAGTAAATAAATAATAATTATATTTATAAAGGCTCTGCATCGATAAGCCATCGAAAAGTGCCCCTAAAGCAATAAGGCTGAAATTAAAGCAAGTGAGCACTACTATTACACACACTTTAAATACCAAAAATTAGCTCAATCGATGCCACCCCATTTAAAATATTAGCATAAGGGTGGAAAAATTGAATTGAAAACTTAAGCTATCGCGTTCAAAAAATATGTGAAAAATACTGATTATGGGCATTCTACAAAAAATCAAGAACTAATTCTGTTGACTCAGTTCAAAGTTACCATTATTTTCCCTTTTTAAGGGGTGGTTTTTTTAATTTGGTTTGGTTGTGCAACTTGGCTTTTTGTTGTATTAAATTGTATATATTTGAGTTTACTGTATGTTTTTTTATTATTTTTTTCTGTATGGTAGACAGTGGCGGCTCGTGGTTGGAAACGTAGGGTGTTCACAAAATCAAGAACATGCAAATTTTTAACTAAAATCCAATCTTTTTTTCGTACATGTCCTTCTTAAATTTTCTGTAAAGTCTCTAAATTGCCCTTTGTAGTTTGCGTCAAATTAAGCTCTGTTTTGGTCTGCCCATACTTTTAACTTGAATTCCTGTTCATAACTAAACGTTAATTCGTTAATTGTCTTTCAAATATTGCACAGTAAAACTGTTCGCATCCATAGTTCTTATTTATACATTGTTTAGTGTTTACTTACAAATTACTTTGTTTGTTTTGTGTGCATTTCATTATCTTTTTTACGTACTGTATATTTCATTTCCATTACTTTTTTACATACTATATATATTCTTTTTTGTTTGTCGGCTGCATCAAAGCGCATTAGTGGCGCTTTGTTTTGTCGGCTTTTTGCAGAGGGATTTAACGATGTGGCGTAGTTTTTAACTGCGGCTGCGCTGTTGCCAATTTATTTTTGTTTCTAAAAAAAATCAATTATTGTTATTGTATCTTTGAGGGAAATGTACGTTTTTTGGAAACAGTAAAGATTTACGAGTTTAAGTTTGTGATTTATATTGCGCGGTTTTAATAAACGTATTGCTGTAGATGAAGTACTTCAAACGAAAATTTAAATCAGTGTTTTAAATAAAATAGATAGTTTTTTTTTAACAAATATATTGTCTATTTCCTTTTTTTTACTAAGTTAAAATTTAAGATATTTATAAATTAACGCTAAGTATTTAAATTGTTACAACCATGATTATTGTGTTAAATTATATCAACTTTTTATCATCTACAATTCTTTGAAATCTTCTTATACCTAAAACTAAAATATAAAATTAAATTTAATACAGACCTGTATTAATTACTCATCTAAACTTGACGAGTGTGATTAAACATGAGCACTGGCTTAATATCAGCAACAAATTAATAGATTAATATATTAAATTTTTAAATTCCAAGCAAAGAAAACAACACATGTGAGCCACCCCGATATCCTATATCACACTGGCTCTCTCGCTCGCACGTACGAAGCAGAAAGCCAGAAAACAAACAAAAAACCTGGCAACAAATCCGTCCAATACGGAAAAATATAGCAGTAGTGAAATAAACAAATACAATGTTATATATAGTCACGAAAATTCTGTTAAAACTGAAGTATAAAAAAATACACCGTTATCCTAAATATCAAACCAACTTTCAAATGAAAATAACATTAAATTAAGAAATTTATTCAGATAATTGTTTTCTTAAATAAAAAACTACAGCAGTATGTTTATTTAATAATTAAAAAAATACGCACCGTTGGTTTCATTATAAAACTGTCACCAACAAACAGTATTACTTCTTATGGTAGTTACGAACCTGTGAACGGTAAGACATTCATAACAAAACATATATAAATAGTTTATCCGTAAAACACGATATCTAAACGTTGATTTCGATCTATTTGTTAACGTGACCCGAAAAACGCAACGAAAGCGAGCACAGGAGCACACTCAATTTGTGCACCGTTCATATGGAATCTGCCGTATCCCCTCCCACCTCCGCTACCTCTTTTATGCGGCTAGGCATGGATAAAATCAACGTAGTCCCGCCTACTCGGCGCACGTGCTCCGTCGTCGGTCGCTTGCTCGCGATGTACATACATATGTATAGAAAGGAACGTCGCGTCGTTTATTCGTTTCGCTGCGTTATATTTCACGAATACATTAAGATCGAGTAATAGATTTTATTTGTTTGTAATCGACGATTTGTTTAGGGGGTTCACGTGCTCATGTGCTCCTATAGAGAAACCGCCACTGATGGTAGAACACGTAAATAAAAAATAAAATCCCTTTCAATGACCTCAGTAGTAGCAATTTGTTATTGGTTATTTTAGGGTTGTAATAATTATTCATCAATCCAAAAGAGTTATTTGAATATATGTTTCAGTCCTAGTAGTTATAAAAGTACAGATATATAAAAAAGGACATTGTAACAACAAAATAATATTTATTTTCATACATGTAGTTGAAAATTATTGTTATTTTTCCTTTTTAAGGGGTGTTTTTTTTTAGTTGAGTTTAAAGTGCCAATCTGACTTTTTGTTATATAGTAATATATCTACTTGGGTTTATTATATGTTTCTTTAAGTTCTTTCTGTGCGATAGAACACACAAATAAAAAGTAAACTCGGTAAAGCAAATCATCGATCGGTTTCAGGATTATTTTTTAATTTGGATTCATCCGGTAACGAAGGGGATCGCGAGCTTTTCAGAAGCTGATCCGGACTCCACGAACTAATTCATTCAAAAAAAAAAAAACAATGTCAAGCGTTTTTATAAACTACCTCGAGTTTCCGCTACTCGTTCTACTACTCTCTACAAGAGGGCGTAAGAATGGCGGTTTGCGTTGTTTTTTTGAACTTGAAACGCCCTCTCGGATCGTATCGTGGGAACCCTTAGTCAGTCATCAATTGTTGCTTACGATGGACAAAGTGAAAAATAACGATAATGTAAATACCGTAATTTCATGAATATGCCAAACTTTAAACAAAATAGAAACAATTCATTTCCTGGAGAAGATGCTGTTACAGCAGATGCCGCAGTACTTATCAACAACTTAGTAATAAAATGAATTTAAATACTTTACATTAAGCCAAATGGAATTTCGAATTCTTAGAAGGCAAAGCATTCGCCTCATTAAATAGCATATCTCATAATATATTATTCACGAACTGTAATATATGTACATTTGCACAAAGGAAACTTTAAATTGAGAATTTCCAATACACGCATTTCCGCTTTGTGTTTGAGGGACTCAGCTATTTGCCCTGTCATTTCAAGTTTAATTAATTCCTACTTTCCAACTGGTACCTGCCGGCTTTGCTTTACCAACATATCAATGATCAGTAGTAACGAAACAAACTACTAACGCTTTCTGAGGTTACGGTTCTTAGAATTAGTTCACAGGGAAACGTTATTTTTCAATAATAAATGGTAATGGAAGCGTAGCAAACAGTTTCGTACCTAGTACGGGGAGTTCTAGATGACGGAAATTGCTGAAATGTTCCGATTTGGGTCGTTTGGGCCCTATTTCTATGTAATATCTGCGAACGACGGAAATAGAATTTATGGTAGTTGAGGTGCTATTAGCGCCGGCGATACCAATTCGTATCATTTTATCATCACGCAATCAAACCATAAGGTTTTTAAACAAATATACTTAAATGGTAAATGTAAGTCTAGTTAAGCCATAAATATTTTTTTCTATGATTATTGCTCGTTTGCAGCCACATGGCAAGTGTGAAGAATTACAATAAGGAAAACATGTATAAATATTATTCTGATGAAGGCAGTTGAAGTATTTTAAACGGTCAAAACAATTATTTATTGTGTTTTAATTTTAAAATAAACAAAAAAAATAAGAAAGAAACACCGGCTATAAATAAACTACATCCTAAAACAAAAAATGCGCTTTTGGTAACTTAATTTTGAAAGAGAGGATGTAATTATTAATATCGACTTTTTGAAACTATCTCTAAAACATTGCATCAAATCAAAAAATGATCTTAATAAGATTTGTTATAATGTAGGGGGCTCCCTGGATGGTGCCGAACTCGATCCCCCCCATGACTGTAACGCCTGGAAAAAATACACAAAAAGAAAAGCAAGCAAACATGATTTTGTGTTTTTTTTTTATTTTAACATAAACTAACATTTCAAAAAGCCATGTGTGCGAAACTGTGCCCCTTCACTTCGAATACATTTATTTATCGCATTGAAATGCTATTTCAAACGGATCAAAACCGTAACTTTATTCAGTACTTGAACAGGCTGTGAATACTAAACAAGTCCGATCCCTAAATTAGAATTAGTTAATTTATCCAATAATAAATCAGTTAGTGTGAATATTTGAACAGTAATGGAGGCTATAACGTTAAGCAATATAAATTACCGTAACGGCTTTTTGAAATGTTATTTAATGTTAACATAAAAAAATACAAAATCATGTTTGCTTGCTTCTCTTTTTTGTGTATTTTTTCTAGACGTTCACAATCATCGTTTTTTTGCGATTAACCAGCGCAATCTATTACGAATCGAAAAAAGTTTCAAAAAGAAAACTAACATACTTGATGGAGCGTGATCCGAACTGCAATACAAATGGGGGTTTTCCCATTTAAGATTTCAAAGTTCTCCCCCCTCCCATTCTGGAGGGGTTAGGTAGAGGATCGAGTTCGGCACCATTCAGTGAGCCCTCTACATTACAACAAATCTTATTAAGATCTTTTTTTGATTTCATGCAGTGTTTTATAGATATTTCGTTGTCTCAAAATAAAAAACTTACCCTGTATAAGATGCATTTCGTTTCGAAATTGTCTGTACGTTAAAGCATATTTTGGATGGAAGTTGGTATTGACATGTCAATAAAACATCATCTCGACACATTTATTGTGGTCATTTCGTACCGTAAACCTTCACAGAAAATAGCAGACGAGAATTCGATACTTCGCAATGCCACGGCTAAAATTAGAACACTAGTGGAGTCATTGCACGTAGCGAACGCTCGTTTTCCCTTCTGTAGTAAAAAAGCGAAAGGATTCTACGCCTTCCGACTCTATTTTCGGCGTTTAGCGCGACTGAAAACGCATGCCAAGTTATTCCTAATCTTCTAGTACTTACTAGTACAAATACAGACGTCATGAATTGATTCCGTCTAGACTGGGTCGTTAAGGGAGTTCGCTTACCTGCAATAAAAAAGAGAACGAATTGATGAAACACGCACGTAATAAAATTAGCACATGAATGGATGTAATGGGCAAGACAGAAATAGAGTTATATATTAATGCATAAATATAGCGTTTCTAGTATTTTCTTTAGCAAACAAAACCGATAATAAAAATGAATATGCGTTTGTAAAACAGTAATAAAATTATCAAATAGAATGAACATAAATAATTCTACGGGCATTGTTACGTTAAATCGATTTCATTTAGGAATGCAAACCTGTAACGTAACAAAGGAATTCGTTTAGCGCTGTATGAATGATGAATGGCTGATGAGAGCATTCTGCATTCCGTTATGGTAGCTTTAATGCAGTACGCATTTTTATGAACGCACAATGCATACGGAAGTGATCGAACTCTATTTTTCCTTTAATAATCCCCATATTCAATAATAGCAACTCCGCAGCGTATCCACACATTTTGTTAAACATAAGCAGTTTTTAATTTAAAGCTATGTTTCCGGTATTTTCATATAATAATAGGATGCCTAACAATAAAAGCTTTTGTTTATTTATTTTGGTTATGCAAAAATATCCCGACTACTTTCAATATTAAATATCAAATATTATTTTTGCAAACTGCATCTAAACATTGCTATTGTTTTCACTGTAATGGTGTTGCTATTTTGCCAGGATAATTTACGGCAACAAATATTGTAAAACGGAAATTAAATATTTTAAAATAAAATTTGTTTAATTTATCTTTACAACAATAAATCGGATATTTGATCGTGCAGTTTTTTTTTTGCTAATAAACCAAACTACTGATCAGCAGATGGCGGTAGCAACGCAAAATACGTAAAATAAATAATACCGAACGATGATATTGTTATGTTGTACACCGGTTTACAGAAATAAGTAATTCCATAGCGTGTTAAGTAATGTCAGTAAATCAGGGTCCTATACTAATTCTCCAAAAGACGGGTTATGTTGATAACACCATTTTTTTAAGACACCCAAGAATTTTTTTTACGGACAGCAATTGGTTTACATACATAAACACGGTAAGTGTACAAAATAAAATTCTTTATTTTCAGTGAGCAGCAAGCAGTGGAACATTAAAGTTAACACAGCAGATTCTACGAGCTTCAAAAATCACTGTATGTTTTAATTGTGTAGATTTCCCAAACAGGAAATAATTCCTGCGCTTATTTCAAGTTAAGAGCATGCATTGAATCAGCTCTTACTAGAGTGCCTTGTCTTTTGTCCTGGGCAATACAACAGAAAAGGTTCAGGAAAGGAATTAGCTGGCAAGTTTACGGTCTCACTCATAAATTAGCTAACACCAATATCAAGATATAAAGCGTGTGTGGAATCAAAATGTAAGTATCCGAACTGTTACTAACAAGTTAATCTGCTGGTATTCTTTTAGTCAGTCTTTTGCCCATGAACTCCAGCTCTTCCAGCTGAAATAAGTTCGCAAAATTTGCAGGTTATGAATTGTTCTGAGTTTCCAAGTAGTTTTACCATGAGGTACACGGAAAAATCATTTTGTTTAGGACAACAAAATAATTTCAAACAATTTTTATCATGAAATTTTAGTTAATCCAACCAAATATTTCAAATAAAGATAGTGTTAAATTAACAAATAATTTGGTTGAATTAACCAAATATTTGTGTGCCCATATTTAACTCAATATTTAATTAACTTAAACAAAATTTGGTATTATCAAATAAATCGGTTTTTTGGTGTACAGAAGTCAGTATACAGGTCCTATGACGCCTTCTTCAAAACTGCGAAATGTTAACGGATTCAGTTTGCAAATATAATTTAGGTATTCTAATCAGTGTACCACATAAAGAGCCTTCTTAATATTTGCGTTAACATTTGTTATACAATAGTAGTAACAGTTGCTTGGGCGTGTGCAATTAAAGAAATATTTGCAGTATACCTTCTACACTAAAATTCACACATAATTTTGCTGCCTTAGATGTACATATATACCGTATATGCTAATGTTGCTTCAAAAGAATAAAGCAGTTACAGGGACTTATTTTATAATTTGCGTATTTGCTACTAGGTTAGCTTCTAGCACACTTTTAACAACAAAATCAAATTAGTTTTTAATGTTGAAAATAACAAAGGATGGCATGTTTTAAAGCAGATATGTCAACTCTACACTAAGTCTATTGAAAACATATAACATAATATATCACAGAATCTGTACAATCGGCGACATTATTAATTAACACTCGAACCAATGGTTCCACGCTTTGATGGCGCTAAATATTAATGTCGGGGACTGTACATAATTCTGTCAAAATGCTTTGGCAAATAAAAATATTTTCTTAGTTAATTTGGCTGTTGATTATATAATATGTATTTAATCGTTAATGTTTTGTTACTTGAGGACTTCATCAACTTCACCTTTTCTTTATTTTCTTGAATACGGGATGTCATAGAAAGTCTTCTGTAACTTTAACTATTTTATTTGTATGTGCTTTTTTAAAACAATTTGTTCCACATAAGCTAATTGGCCTCGTTCTTTCGTTTCTTTTCATTTGATAAATATACTCTTACTTCGAGCATTTGAAACTCCATTTTAAAATAAGGTGCTTAACTTCACAATTTTTGTAGTATTTTGTAGTAGGAGAGTTAGGGGGATTAAAATTCCCTTTATTTAAGTTTTTGTTCAGATATTTATTATTTTATCACTTTTCTTATTTTATTATTTAGCGTCATCCTCACCATTAACACTAGAATAATATGCTTTAAAACCCTTTTGCGGATTAAGTAGCAGTACAATACTGAAGAAACTGAAAATAAAAATGGAGCAGAAAAAATCCAGTTACTGAGAAAATCTCCAGGGAATGAGGCAAAGTAAAATTCTGCTGGGAACTTATAACCAGAAGAAGTTTACATAATGCATCAACATGAGTAAGAATAATGTTCGCATATTAACCGGAGTACTTTCAGGCCATTGTAGACTGAAATGACACCTGAGTAAGCTTGAATTGGAAAAGGAATCTGAATGTAGATTTTGTGGGGAACAGGATGAAGCACCGATCCATCTCCTCTCAAACTGCGTAGCACTGTGGAACTCGAGGGCGTTGCATCTGGGAGCATGTAAAATCGAAGAGGGACCTAGACTGGGGCCCTCTGATATCCTACGCTTTCTGAAAGGAATAGGATTGGAAGGCCAGCTGTAAAGCAGCAAGAATAGGGGACACAACAGATCTTTTAGGTCGCAGTGTAACATCACTCTTCCATTTGCATACAATATGCTTTAATCATAATATGTTTCTTTTTTCTAAATTATAGTGGTAAAAAAAGCCAATAAACAAACGAGAGTTAACGTAAAAAAAAACTATAAGAAGCTGTAAACAAAGACAACAGTAAACCAAAAAAAATCCTAAGAAAGCAAAACTAAAATGGCACAAATCCTTGACCTCAAAATATATGTAAGTATATAAAGAAATGATGAATACTATTAACAAAGCACACCCTACAGAAGTCTAAACAGTAATGCGGTGATATCGCAAAACAGACCTGAAGAAGTCGCAATAAAGCAGGTCTTTATGACCACCCCAACTCTATTTTAATCTAATCCTGTTTGTTTTTTTTTTTTATTTAAGAGCAAAGCCACGACCTTACTTCGTTTCCAATCTTTGCAATCAAGCCCAATACTATTTACAGCTGAGTATACTTTACTACACACCGTGGATGCACTGTCTTCAGCATTTCCTTCCTTAGTGATTTTACAATTACTATTTGACTATTTTTAATAATAATAATAATAGCGTTAAATATAATATTGTGAGGTGGATCCACACTTATTTCAATGGGAGGTCTATTAGAAGGAGTGATTCCGTTCATTGGCCTGCAAGATCCTCGAACTTAAATCCCTTGTACTTTTATTTGTGGGGTGACTTAAACCAATTAGTTTATGTTGAGCCAGTTAACGCTATTGTACAGTTAGAAGAAAGAATTTTGAAGCCAGTACAATCTATTCAAAAGCGTAAGCGCCATAAATAAGGCAGGCGCCCCAAAGGAGAATTAGCATTGGCCAGGGCATGTTCGTCAAGGTCATTCCTTGGAGCCAGCCCTTTTTTCGGCACTACCAAATCTCAAAATTAAAAAATCAATCAATGAATGGA
Source organism: Protaetia brevitarsis (assembly GCA_004143645.1). Lineage (NCBI taxonomy): Eukaryota > Metazoa > Arthropoda > Insecta > Coleoptera > Scarabaeidae > Protaetia > Protaetia brevitarsis. The sequence goes on from RXPK01000178.1 coordinate 1,061,931, forward strand.
TAGATAATGTGAGTGGTGACAAAAATCACCGGGTCAGAGGCAGGCAAAAAAAAGGGAACAGAGGCCTACGATGGATCTACTGAATAAAGATGGAAAGACTATCAAAATGATAGTATGTCTGCTGATTGGGCACTATAGAATAAGTTAGATGGCGCAACTTGCAGATTCTGCCAAGAGAAGAAAGAAACACCAGTTCATGTGGTGTGGCAATGTGACGGCTTGGCAAAGGCAAGGTTTCTAGTAATGGGCGTGGAGAACCTCATAGCTAGCAGCTACACAAAGAAGCCTAAATAGGCCTAAGTAAGAGGGCAAAATTAAAGATAACTTCTTCTTCTCAATAACTTCTATGGAAATTTGATTTTAAGCTACTGCAATTTCGTTTTCAAGAAAAATAATAAGGCATGATTTATTCTTGCAACTGAGTGTTTCCTTAACGAAACGCGATCGATCTAATGTGTATGCTTCGTTTTGTATTGATTATAACATTTTATTCTATTCATTCAGTTACCACACATCTTGTGTATACACGGTAGCTTCCACACATAAGACACCGTTTCATTTTCCGTGAAGGTAATCAATAGTAAGTACTCAGGACATCGAAGTGAAGCATAGCGCGCTTCATTATTCGCAGTCACGGAACAGAGAGTGGTAAAAATGGAGGTACTGAATATTTCCGATACGATATTATGCTTCGGATATTGTGACCCACTGTAACGGTGTAAAATATTTACGCCATCCTAAATTGTCGATCCAAGAGTTCGTCTGGCCAGTACGTAGCCGATATTATAAAGTTTTAAATCTTTATGCCATTGCCGATGAAGATATAGCGTGCCACTCATCGTAAAGAAGGGTGTAATGTGATGGATAAGTGTATTGTATATATGACGACAGTACGATTGCAACAAAATGCTTGCTTACTTTGTGATTTTATGTGGTTGTGTAAATCCTGTAATGTTCACTTAACTTCTTAATTGCATTTTGGAATAATATCTATACAGTCGGAAAAGAAAATGTTAAACGAATAATAAAATAGTAATGCAAACACTTTTTTTTTATTTTAAATTCGACCAATTCATTTTGGATATTGAAAATAAAAAAAAATATTCGGAATTATATTTAGCAGAAAGGTTCAGCGTTCTCACACGTTCGAAAAGTTTTTGATTAGGATGAATGGACGTAGCAGAAAACCTAGGGGTTTGGTTTGACAAGGACATGCGATTTAAGATGCATATTTGAGTTTGCCTTCAACAAGCCTACAATGCGTTGGAGATCATATATCAGCAAAAGCATGTCCTTAGGGAAATTAAAACATTGTTAGTCAATTCGCTGGTACTGAATCATGATAATTACTGAGACATTGCATTTGCTCGGTTTTGTGTTAGATTCTACCGATAAATACCATTTCCAAAGACTTCACTTGGCGTTCGCGTTCGATGTTTCGGTATCAAAGATAGGATCATGTTGCTAATCACTGTAAAATAAATTGTTCCGACATTGTTGAAAAGAAAAAGATCTTCAAAGGGCAGGATGTAAAATACGTCAGTAATAGTGTGTTAATAAATAATAAATATTTGTTTGTAAAGCATGTTAGCTCAGGTTAAAGCGATTTGTAAAGCACTAGTTGGTAACAGATGGAGAGATTATTGAATAGCGAGTTGAGAATAATAATAAAAATGTTATTGAAATATCTTAGCAATAATTTTGTCATAATGACCGCCTGACGCAATAACTCATAACTGCGAAAACGAATTAGACTCGATACTTGGTACCCAGATAGGTATTAAATTACTGGAAAACGAGAACTTAGCTTACGACATCGCAGTTGCCAGTAAATTTCACGTGGGCGACACGGCGGGGGGTGGCAGCGCCAGAAAACGTCCTACGTGCGGAAAATAACCGAAAAGGAATAAATTAGCGTACTGCTCGCGAAGTTCGTCCGCGACGACTCCGGCCATTTCCGCCGGTAAGTGTTATGCTGAATTAGAATTTATGCAAATGACCGTCGTAGAAGTAAGAATCTAACTCAGTCGCTCGAGTACGATAAGGCCCTACCGCGTACTTCTTATGATAGATGGCGTTACGAGGCTTAAACTGATATAGTCGAGTTTGTGCATATATGTGCACATACCCGGAAAGGGCAATAGATTTTATATTAGGCAATGTTAATTTTGAAGCAAACTTGGATATTACTGAATGCGTAGCCATTATAAACACGACTCTCTGTTATGGTAGTTCAAGAAGAAGTGAGAAGTGATTTTAAATTGTCTAACTGTAATTGCTTTGAATTGTTTATCGAGGGTCAGCTAGCCAATTGAGGCCTAACTAAGGGTCAACAGTGCCATTTGTGTGATGTACACACAAAAAAATCTATTATCAATCTGAATATTTTTATTTATTCAGAAATCGAAACTTAATATATTTAATGATGAACTAATCTTGTTTGGTTAGAACATAAGAGTAAATTTCTTGAAAACACAATATACCCTTAGAACAAATAGTGTATAATGCTTGCTTTGAAGTATACTTCCTCAAGTGAATTGTATTGTTGTAAGGAATAATCTATGCAATCATAGTGAGAAATTCTGTAGATTCAAAATAAAACCCTTTACGTTTGGTAATAATGAATTACTATAATAAATTATTAAATGTTTCTGTACTGAAACATGAAATATCAAATTGAAATTACCATAATATTGAACATTTGAAACGTACTTTACCCCACCATTTATTGCACTAAAACTCTCTCTTTGGTTCACTTTTTTTTTAGGGGGTTTAGGGGGTTCTGCATATACATACGCTTTACTTGGCGTCACTTTTTGATTCACCAGCGAACAGTGTTGTTGGTGTGAGAGTGTAGTAAATCTAATGGATACCCCAGCCGTTTCACAGCTACTTAGAGAATGGGTGGAATGGGGCTGATGCATAGATACTACCATTAAAATATTTGAAGGTAAGTACGTACCTGTTATCTAATATTAAAGGATTACTGGTTTAAAAAAGTTTGAAGTAATACTTAGAGTCAGCGTCATTGTGTCGATAATATATGAACATGGTAGGTGTGTACATTAACAAACATATATATGTAGGTATTTACTAGTTATTGGTTTTCAGTAGGTTATACCAACAAATTATTATACTGATTGAAATTATATCAGTAACCAACGCCAACTAATTACTAGGCCCAGGCATTGAGTGGGAAGTATCCCGAGAACATCGGTCGCAACGACGGATACGCATAACATCTATACCTCTACGCATCAATATCTCGTGCGCACTCCTGGAGTACCCCGATACGCTACCTTCTCCCAAACATTGTAAAACTATAAAGTATGAAGTAAAATTTCATTTTATCAATAATATTTCTTATTTATTAATTTTCTCCTACCGAGGTTTTTTGGTGTTAAAGACACAAAATCAGTAGGTAATTATTACCCTTGGATAGTAGAAATGCTTAGATTAAGCAGGTAATTATTATCAGTTCAATATACTTATATTTTGGAAGCAATACTTCAAATAAATACTTTATATACTTCTATCAAATGTACATAAATTATTAAGGCATACAATATGATAGTTTCCAGTTGAGAAATCTATTTCTCAAATCTAAAATAATTTATTTTTGTGGTGAAAATATTATATGTTCATAATGATTTTAGTATATTGATTACATTTGAACTAAAAAATTGTTTCGTATAACAAATTCACGGGTTTGGAAAACTGAACAAATTTAATTCTCAATATAAATACATCATCTTCTTGCTTATATAAGAAGTTATGTTATATTCAATGTGATGTATTTATTTCAAATTGAGTAATTATACTTTTGTGTGTAACCTTCATATTAAGAGAAATACAAAAGACAATTAGTGTCCGAAGAAATGATTATGATTACCGGAAAAGAAATATAAACTGATTTTGGATGTACAGAAAAATTGCAAGTGGCTTGGGAGGGGAAGAGATACGTGACCTGCTACAAAGGCAAAATGCTGCTAGAATTAATTCTAACAATTTGATATATGTCAATCTGTATTTAGTAAGTGAAGTCACAGCCCATTGATGTATTTTTTTCCGTTTTTGTTTTAAATAATTTGTCAACTAATAGGTATGTTATAACGCTATTAGGTGAAATAAAATGATAATCCTGGCAAAATTTTTAATTAATAAGGTAAATAAATAACACTAATATATTGTTAGGGTACATACTGCTGTGTACTGATTGAATTAATTGAAAATGCTAAATGAATTTTACAATGAAAAAGAAAAATAAAATTAGCTAGCTCAACGGATAAAATCTTAAAGAACACGCAAGAACTAATAACCTCAGAGTTACCCTCGCGAATTAAAACTTGAATCTAACCACGAAAAGTAAATTGTGAGTGAATGAAATCAGACTTTTTTTTTAAAATGACACGAAAAATTGTAAAGGTTTATAAATAAAATAAAAAACAGAATTTTCAATCCAATGACGCTAATTAACAATCAAATTTATTTTTAAAAATGGGTTAAATTACAACTTGTGCAGAAAAAACCTTGAACTGAAGGTTCTGGCCTAAAATAAAAATTGCACTTGACTCTAAATTAAAATAGGACTATGCTATTTCCTATGCAAAGCAAAAGATTTGTTTGTCCAGGAAGATTATCCAAAATACACAACCTTTGAATTTCTATCCACGTGGTTTCACAAATTAAAATAAACTAAGCGTGGACAATTACTAGAACAAAAAAAAATTAAATGCAAGAACAATGCTTCTACTCACCCAAAAGAGGTGATTGATGAATAAAAATGAATCAGCAAAATTGAATAACGGAAAATTAACTGTTTAAAAAAATATAATGGGAGAAAATAAACTAAAAATATCTTCTATCTAAACAAAAAATAATAATTGATCTTATATCTATTACGTGTACACGTTAAAACATTAACAATTATTACGATCAGAATTCCTTGATTGGCTATATAAAAGAAAATTAGAGCGATATTTACAAAATCAAAATTAAATACAAAATGGCAACAAAGATATACAAAAATACAACTACTCACGTCAATAGTCGAACAAGGAAGTCCTTAACAAAACTCAATTGTTTTTCTTACAAAAACCCTCTCTCAAAATCGTACAACGCAGATGTATTACATTTCACCGACAATATTGAATAGAATCCGCATTAAACAACACAAGCAAATACTAGACAAATTAATGAATGGAATTAATTAAAAAAAAAAAACTTAACACTAAATAAATAAATTAAAATGAAACAATAAACTCTCGGTAAACTGAATCAGCTGTTTCAAGCAAAGAAACCAACTATAACAAGCAAACCATAAATAACCAAAAATATGTAACTTGAAATACACTCAGCGGTAACGCGGGTTGTCTAACCACAGCAATACGTAGGGTGAACTACCTACCATAGTAGATGTAATTATTATTTTATGTACACAGCTGTTTGTAAATCTAGTATATAGTTGGGTGCTAATTAGTTTGCATCGTAGTCGTGGTAATTACATGTATAAATTTATCGTCTGGTAATTGTATGATTTCAATATAGTTTTCGTGGTATGGATACTACTTCAAAGGGGTGTTATTCGTATTAAATAAATGAGTTGGGGTCCATGGAGACGTTGTTGATGAAAACTCTTTTATTTTTCGTCAAGTCAAATCAATTAAATCATATTCCTGTATTAGCTATGCCAACTTCTCTTTTTAGTAAAGCTTCTTTAGGAGCAATCGGTAATCAATTCAATGATGAAAATCAAGAAGGGATTATCTTTGTGAAACGATGTATCTACCGTCGGCCTTCAACTATATGGAAGAAACATCAAGATTTTACAACATTAGAAGAAATTTGTTGTATTAATATATGTTGGTACATTTTCTTTTGTAGAATCGTATATGTCTCTGCTGTATTGAGTTTAATGATACACTTTGGATGCTTTAACGAAGGTTTATTCCTGGATTTCTTGATACCTGCGTTATACTTTTAATGTGGAACGTTTTCTGCAACCTCTTTGGCTTGTTACTGCGAGGAAACTCCATTCTGAAGTACTTTGAAGTGTATGCAAGCTGATGATCGCGGTCCAAATACTGTTTAAATTTTTATTTAAATAAGTATTTAAAATTTCTAAAACATTGAGGTTACTTTTCATATTTGTGGATGACAGTTGAAATTGAAATTTTAGTATGTATAAGTTGGTAGACCTAGTTAGTGGTTTTTCTCCTATGAGAGCAGGATGTTTAAAAGCGATTTTGAAAATTTAGGAATCTAAAATATACTGGATAGTAGATAATATTTGATTTAAATAATCGAAATAAGTATACTCACCTTGGGTAAGAGTTCTCATACTCGGTATATGTTTTTGATATGAAATTTGTTAATAAATTGTGCACGTTATTGATAATTACACCGTTTTATTAATAAAAAAGCATTCGATACACTAAATGATTACAATTAGATTATATATTTAATATTTAATCAAGTAAAAGTCTAATAATATACAAGTTAGTGATTTAGGAGGCATAACACGTGTAGCCACCTGGGCAACATACCCACCACTGATAAAAAAATAGAAATATAACTACTCATTTGATGGAAATAGGGGAGATTACTTGTGCGCATCATCAGGTGTATTATTCACAAGTTCATAGCCATCTAGCGAAGTGAGACTGTATTTTTGAATAACATTAAACATAGAAGAATAGATATCTGTAAAGAAAAGTCAGATTTAAGTATAAAGTTTTAAATCTGTATGCGCATGTATAAGAATCTGCATAGATAAATAGATATAAACAACGTTTGTTGTCATAGATGCGACCTTTCCGTTGTCGTACCGTACACCTGCAACGGCAAAGCCTACTCTAATTACTCGACCAATGTTGGTTACTTGCTCCTGGTGCACATACGCCAACGAATGTAGTATGTATGTTTGCAGTTAGAATTGCGTCTGCTCTCTCAAGTTTCTTGTTTTGCGAAGTCTCCGTCGAAATTACCGACCGATGTCGTTTCACTAACTAGCGTCTCCGTATTAAGATAGCGCCAGTCGTTTATAACTAACCGGACTTAAATTTCCTAGCTGAGGTGGTCGTAAAAATTAAGAGAGCTCGCTACGATTTATCGTTTCTGCCTCCGTTCCTCCGACTAGTTTCAGTTCTGGTCGCGCTTACACGGTAAAGTCCCCGCTGCGGCGGGTTTTTGAGTTATGAGCGCCGTAGTAATTTTCGCGTTAATCAAGGAAAAATAGCACTGCAGCGTCCTAACGGAGCTAAGGGCTCCCGTGAATTAATGTCGCAACGCGCAATATGGGATGGCATTTGCAGTCGCATTTTAAATGCGCAAACGTAATATTGTCGCGTACACCTCATGCAATTTATATAATTTCTAATTGGTTATAAAGTGATGTAAAGTAATCTAGATAGAGGATGTCACTTTTGAACTCTCTTAAAAATAACACGCTTACTTATGATTGCGTAACTACAAATAGGTATATTTAAAATGGGATGTATGGATGGCAGTAAATAGCCAAGGGTGTGTTACACTGCGATCCTAAAAGATCTGTTTTGTTCCCCTATTCTTGCTGCTTTACAACTGGCCTTCCAATCCTATTCCTTTCAGAAAGTCTAGGATGTCGAAAGGCCCAGTCTAGGTAAGTCTCCCTCTTCGATTTCACATGCTCCCAGGTGCAACGCCTTCGAGTTGCATAGTGCTACACAGTTTTGAGAGGGAGGTGGTGTGAGGTGTTTCATCCTGTTCCCCACAAAATCTACATTCAGATTCCCTTTCCAATCGAAGCTTACTCAGGTGTCCTTTCAGTCTACAATGGCTGAAAGTATTCCTGTTAATATGCGAACGTTGTTCTTAACTAGGGTTGATGCTTCTGTAAAACTCTTCTGGTTATAAGTTCCCAGAAAGAATTTTACTTTGCCTCATTCACTGGAGATTTTCCCAGGAACTGGATTTTCTCTGATCCATTCTATTTTCAATTTTCTCAGTATTGTACTGCTACTTAACCCGCAAAAGGGTCCAGCCCTACAAAGGCATTCCAAGCCCTTTTTTGCGAGGTTTATCCGTTATTTCGTTTCCTTCCACTCCTGTGTGACCGGAAGCCACAGGAGGGTTACTTATTACTTTTGCCAGCTCATTTAATTTCCCTAGGCATTCCCAGACCATCATGGAACTGATTTCATATGAACTCAGCGCCTTGATGACTGCTTGACTATCAGGCATGATGATAATCTCCTGCTTTCGATAATTTCTATCCATATTGAACTAAACAATCTTTCATAAGCGTGTATTTTCCGCCTGAAAAATATACTTGATATTTCCCAGCTTTCGAAAATATGTGGTTCTAGGCCATAATATTCCTATTTCCAGTTCCCTCTGCCCGTTTTGGAGCCATCAGTATACCAATTTGATGGCATTTCTATTCAGTTCAAGATGGTGTTATGATCCCATTCGCTCCGTTACTGGCTTTTGATGAATTCCTTACACAAGCTAAATTTTTGTTAACATTCATCCGGGGCCATATCCAGGTTTGATCACCGTCAGGAGATTGAAGTCTAAATGCCAAATCATTCCTTCCTTGACCATATCTGAGTGTGGGTACTTTTTTGCCACGCCCTCTAACCACCATATGGAGAGGGGTAAGATCCAAAATTAGAATGGAATTGTCTCTCTTTCATTATTACACAGAATAATAGTCTCAAAAAATATATTCCACATTATTATTTTAGCTATAGCTGTACCGTTAACACACGTGCATCTGTATAATCCTCCAAAAAGATAACTTTCTTCATGGTATGAGGCAAAGATGGCGTAAGCTCTTCGGCTTACACAGAGATTTACCTCCACAGAATTTGAGTTTTATAGTTTTCGATAAAATATAATCATTAAACTTAATATCTGCGCATGCGCAATACGTCGGTAGATTTGAATTTTATCCCTGTTTACGTCCATATTTTATACAATCAATTGCTCGTACTTTCTTTCGTCCACATATCATTGGCCGCGAATAATGGAATTATTAGTAAAGGAGTTGCAGCATAATGTTTGCTGATAGATAGATTTACTAGCAAACGCTATAAAGAGATGTTTTTTTGAAAACCGAAAATGTTAAATTTCTGTTTGAATTGAACTTTAATACAACAAAGTACGCCCTTTCTAATGAGTGGATGGCGATTAGGAAAACTACAGCTTTGTTTTTTGGCTTTGTTGCCTTTGTTATCAGCCACTGTAATTTTCTTCCGATCTGTCAAAAACATTTGATATTCTGAATCAACTACGTCATATTAACGAAACTCTGGGGCACTTGGGGTACGGGGAGTAGCCCATGCATTGTTTCCTCCTACCTAAAAGATCGAAAGGCTTTAGATATCCGTTCAGTTCCAGTGTGAATGCATTGCGTAGCACTTATTATTCTAATGTTTGCGGAACTTTCAGTTGGCATTCCGCAGGGCTTCATCTTGGGTCAAGCCTTTTTATGGTAGCCGTCAATGAATCTGAGGTGTTCCCTGAGCGATTGCGTACTTTCTCAGTAGCGACGATACCACCTGCGTCATCAGTGGTCTGAGAAATGTATAAGTCGGCTTAATGGTGGTGTGAGGATAAAGGACTGACAAATAAATAGAGAAGAAGACGGGGCTGCTGAGGTTCAGATTAGACACGGTCCTCAGCCAGCAGTTTCTACGTGTCCTGCGGCGGTAACGTCCATAAACCTGAGGCAAGACACTTACAAGTTTTGGGTATCACAATAGATAAAGGGCTCAGTATGAGAAAACATTGTTCATCCCTTGAAGCTAAATTGCTTACAGCCTTCTTATGGCCGAAAAAGATCTATGCGATTATTTCCATGGTAATCATATATCCGCCTACTGGATTTAATATCCAACAGACAATTTTTCTATATCCCGTCATTTACAAACGTTCAAATCTTTCATTTTTAGTGCTCCTTTTGTGTTATGTACAGCTAAAGACTNAGAATCAATAAAGTAAGTTATATGGGGGTAAACGGTCTTAAAATAACAAATGCTAGAACGCCGTCAATATTTCGTATATATTTGATAAGCTTCATCAGACGGAACATCTACAATATTATAAAGAATATGAGATCAATAGTAATGAAATATTTAAAATGATACTTACAAAGTTAAAATATAATTAATCAAATTATATGTATTCATTAAATTTAGAATTGTTTTATAAAAGTCAAAAAACATTTATGTGAAAGGTAATGTTACTAGTGTATTTTGTAAGATGTTGCAATGTAAATGGTTGAGTTTATTTGTGTCTGTTTGAAATTAATTGAATTTTGATTACTGTTAATATGAACCATTTTCTAGAAATAACCGCTTTTTGTAATTATTTTCAATTCAAGAATTTTAGTATTGTTCATGAATTAAAATTGTGGTTCTACATTTTTGAAAATGTAAAGACTAGGCACATGAACGTTTACCTATACGACTATCACTTTTATGTTGGGTTATTCTATTCTTTAGCATTTGGCGAAGTTGGACCAATATAACAACCTTGACATATCACAACGAATATTATAATACGAAATACTTTTGGTCCAGAATTTGGTATCTTGTCTTTAGTTTTTGTGAAAGATTGTTCTTATGGTGTTTATATTATATTTGCAATTTTTGATATTTTTAAAATCTTTTAAAATGTTTAATTACTTTATTAGTTAAACCTTCTACGAAGGTAATTTATAATATTTAAGAAGTGGTGTAGTTGTATTAGTATTTATCTGTTCATGTAAGGAATTTGGAGATAATTAATTTGGAAAGAATTTTTAGGGTAGCGTTATTGGATAACCATTTAAATAACTTCTTTAATATGTCGTTAAGAAATCTTGTGTCGCTAATTTGTGTAATCTGTTGTTTCATAGCAGATCACAGTATTATATTTCTGATTTATAGGATGATTAGAGTAAAAGTTAATTAAATCTACCAGAAGATGTCGGTTTTTGATACCATCTAAAATTGATAATGTTATTTGTGCTGATCTTATAACTTTGGTATCAAGAAAAGGTACATAACCATTCATTTTCCAATTCAGCAGTGAATTGTAAATGATTATTATACGAATTAAATATATTTAAGGTAATATCTACCTTATCATTTAGGTATTGAACAAATAATGTCATCACCATTATTTAAAAGTAAATGGAATTTGGAAAGGTTAATTAGGTGTATACCAGCATCTAATAAACCATCCAAACAATCATTTGCCAAAATTGGACTAATTGGGGAATTTCTTTTATTAATAAATATTATCTACAAATTTTTTGGTTACACCAATGGGTCCCCAATTAGTCAATTTTGGCAATGATGTTATGGATTGTTTATTAGATGCTGTTAACCTAATGTTACCTTTCAAAATTCCATTTATTTTTAAATATGTTGATGACATTATTTGTTCAATACCTAATGAAGGTAGATATTACCTTAAATATATTTAATTCGTATAATAATCATTTACAATTCACTGCTGAATTGGAAAATGATTGTTATGTACCTTTTCTTGATACCAAAGTTATAAGATCAGAAAATAACATTATCATTTTAGATTGGTATCAAAAACCGACATCTTCTGGTAGATTTATTAACTTTTACTCTAATCATCCTATAAATCAGAAATATAATACTGTGATTGCTATGAAAAACAGAATTACACAAATTAGCGACACAAGATTTCTTAACGACAATTTAAAGAAGTTATTTAAAATGTTTTCCAATAACGGCTACCCTAAAAATATTCTTTCCAAATTAATTTATTCTCCAAATTCCTTACATGAACAGATAAATACTAATACAACTACCACTTTTAAATATTATAAATTACCTTTCGTAGAAGGTTTAACTAATAAAGTATTAAACATTTTAAAGATTTTAAAAATATCAAAATTGCAAAGTATAATATAACAACCATAAGAACAATCTTCACAAAAAACTAAAGACAAGATACCAATTCTGGACCAAAGTAATTTGGTATATATATTCCTTGTTGTGATTGTCAAGGTTTTATATTGGTCAAACTTCGCAAATGCTAAAGAATAGAATAACCCAACATAAAAGTGATAGTCGTATAGGTAAACGTTCATGTGCCTTGTCTTTACATTTTCAAAATTTAGACCACAATTTTAATTATGACAATACTAAAATTCTTGATGTTGAAAATAATTACAAAAAGCGGTTATTTCTAGAAATGGTTCATATTAACAGTAATCAAAATTCAATTAATTTCAAAACAGACACAAATAAACTCAACCATATTTATTGCAACATCTTACAAAATACATAGTAACATTACCTTGTTTACATAAATGTTTTTTGACTTTTATAAAAAATTCTAAATTTAATATACATATAATTTGATTATTATATTTTAACTTTGTAAGTATTATTTTAAATATTTCATTACTATTGATTCATATTCTTTATAATATTGTAGATGTTCCTCCTGATGAAGTTATAAATATATAACGAAATATTGAGGCGATTTAGCATTTTTATTTTAAGACCGTTTTACCCATATAACTTACTTTATTCTTCAACGAAGTTCCGGTCGGTACTCCTTTTCAAATAGTAATTTAGAATCTATAGCAGTTTTTTGATTTAAGCCAGGACCCTCTGTCCACGGTTTTTTTTCTGCAAAATTTTGTAATTAACATTTTTTTTTTATATAATAAAAATTCATGGTTGTGTATTAACGTCATTCAAAATTTCTGTTCTTTTATTTTTGATTAAACCTTATCAATTTTTGGGGTAATTAAGAAAGTCGGATTTCTTTCACCCACAATTTACTTTTCGTGATTAGATTCAAGTTTTAATTCGCGAGGGTAACTCTGAGTTTAATTGTTCTTTTGCGCCCTTTTAAAATTTTTATCCGTTGAGCTAGCTAATTTAATTTTTCATTTTTAATTTTCATTTTGCATTTTTCAATTTCAGTCAGTACACAGCAAAAGTTATAGTTTCTGAGTTATTAACCCAAATAGCTGAGGGTAGTGTTTCCCTCTCTAGGGTGCTCTAGCTGAGCAAATTGCCGTTGTTCTTACACTAGATAGGTCTATATAAACCCACCAACTTCTACTTAAGGGGAGGTTTACATGTATTTGACTGGAAAAATCGATTTTTCGTTTTTTGCATTTTTTGAAAGCTCCAAATATATAACATACATGGTTAAAGCGGTTTCGTAATATTCGCATTGTTTAAGTCGCTACGGCTTATTAAAAGAGCGGGTGTACCGAACACAAACGGAGCATATTAGATGTAATACTATATTCGACTCGAGGCTATTCGGGTCGAAATATCAAACTTCTTGTTTGTTGGTGTATGTATAGTTGTCTTTAATGATTAGAAATGCCACTGCAGTCGGGATCACAAATAAACGACAGAGTTGCTATTTATATTACAATAATATGAAGCAATTAGACCCGAAATAAAACGCACATTTGAAAAAACTGATCTAACAATATTTCTTTTACTTAAAACACACTTTCCCACGCTTTAGAAAACTACTTACCATAAAATGTATCATTTTATTGCAGATGCATTTACTTACACTAAATTTCTTAGAAAAGCTGGCTATAATATGATGGCAAAGGTAACCGCAATACGGATCATGAGAGTAGCACAGGAAAAAAGTCGATGCGATGCCTTAAAAGAAATTTTCGCACGATTTCGGATAGGCGACTGAGACAAGACAACTTTTTAAGCAATTTGCGATTTTTAGTCGTACCAAGATGTAACTGTTCAAGAAAAAAAAAGAGAATGCGTTGGAGATGTACAAAAAAGAATGAGTGGACTTTGAAGAAAGGGCGCTGGTAAACTGACAAAGTTATTGATAATTTAACAATAGTGTACTATGTACTCGCAATTATACAACATCCAGACTCTGCATAAAAAATGAAGGCAACTATTTGGGCTACATTTCATTATAAATGTTCAACCGACGCAGATTCACGACACATTTATTGTCCAAAAGGTGTAGACAGCCTGTGTAAGTGGCGCGTTGCAGAAGCCAAGGTTGAGCTTGCTTCATTCACACATAACCCTCTTTTGCAAAAAAAAAAAATCAAGATGCTATTAGGCCGATTTATGAAGTTTTTTCTGGAGTGATTTATTGCAAAGATGCATTGGAAAAAATTGTCAAAATTGAAACGACTCGTTTAGTTCATGTGTGTAGAAACTAGCTCCAAAAGATTTACACTGCGACCCATAAACAATTCAACTTGCTACCTACATTGCCGCAAATTTATTCAATGAAGGTTACTTTTCTATATTACAAATAATGAATGCGGTGGCAATTGCAGTAGGACCTGATGCCAAAAATTTCGTCATCAATTCTGATCGTCAGCGCATACAACGAGCAGAGCAGAGTATGTCCAGCGCTGCAAAACTTGCTGTGCTGTCTAAAGGGAAGCAACAAATTTTGCAAATGCAGAAGTATGAAGAAGAAGAGGGATTAATGTATGGTGCTGGAATAGCTGACTAAGTGTATGTTGAACTATTTGTAAAAATTTTTGCTGAGAATCTTTGAACGCGTTTTTCTCGAAACATGATTTTTCAAATCTGCGTAAGTTCTAGTTCTTCAAGTGTTCAATATATCAACTTAATTCTTTTGTTTTCTTAATGTAAACAGTTTTTGTTGGAGGTTATACCTATATTATACTAAAAATTGCAATATTCCACATTTTTATATCCACATACACACAAAAAAGAAATAGAAAATAATCAAATCAAAGTCCAGATATCTGCCACATTGTTTGCTTTCGACTTATTTGGTTAAATTTAGGTATAACCTCCAACAAATTTAATATATTTCTAACTCTTCTTTTTATTTTCAATTTCAGATCACTTTTGCGTATGCTAGAGTTTACGCAGTTTGACCGTGTTTTCTGTGCACATTGCTACCTAGATACAAATAGCGAACGTTATAGTGGTCTTGTCATTATATATTATTATATTATATACTTTTTTAATGTTTAAGTTTTAATATATTTATTAAAAAAAAGCCGTATTTCGTATATATTTTCCTTTGTCTGAAAAAAAAGCTCAAAGTTTTTGGACTTTGCCGATATATATATGTAAACCTCCCCTTAAATCGGTGAGAGACACTTACCTGTATTCAACTGTTAATGAAATATTCTTTTAGGTGAAACAAGTAGATACATTTAATGTAAACACATGTGGTAAAAGCCACAGTTTTCAAGTTATTTTACATTTGAATGCAGAAAATGCTGTATCTCAAACACGGTGAGTTTTACGTTGTACATGAACCTTTGTGTTTATCTCCCCAACTAGAATACAATGACAAAGTTCGCTCACGTATTTTCGCGACAGCCCGCGAACCCTACGCGCGTCCAGAACATAAATAACGGATATCGTCCGTCCGAGCACCCACGGAAACCCGGCGACATAAAAGTATTTCTGTCGCGCGCGTCAGCGACTGACCGACCGGAAGTCGCCTATTACGCCGCCCGCGAAGACCGTCCAGTGCATGTACGGACGCTTACGGTGATATATCTAACGTGGGAGTAGCAGTAGCGCCAATTATACGCCTTCCATCTTCCGGAAATGTAGGTCAGTGCGGACAGTAGTCGGCCGGCCTGTTGTGGGACCATAATGGACGGGCTGGCGCTTCTAGATGGTGTTGTGCGCGCCTTAATTGCCCCGATGTGTGCGGTGCGGACCGCGAACCGAGGTCCTCGCGATTTCCAAGTGCTTAAAATGATAAATTGACGCGTCGCATAGTATATGCGGAGAGTGTGCTAATTCTAAACGCACTAACAATATTTGAGTGCTGAGACCGACTTTCCCACAAGAGGGAAGTCGGTGTAATTGAAACCAATAACTGAAAGCTAAAAGTTTCCGTATCCATATTCCCACATTATTATCTTTTTATGATAATAACTAGAAACCGGATTATATGCAAAGAAAAACTGGAATATATGCGCATATATATGCATCGATTTTTGAGAAAATATGCATAAACCTGGGGCATATATGCAAAAAAATTGCAATAATATGCAAAATTTTTACATAAAATAAATAAGAGCAGAAATTTAAACATTAACTTTATTGCACAACATTTTTTCACAACATATTTCTATAACAATTTATAATTAAATGTTTTTCAAAATCATGTAAAAGAAAGTTTTGCCTTCTATCAGAATACATATGTTTCGAAATAGAAAACCTTCTTTCAACATCCACGAATGTAATTGGTGCATTTTTTAACTTTGCAATACATTCTAAACTAAAATTAAAGTCGAAATCGTTTACTGTTTCACCTTCCGAAATTTTCTTAACTTTCTTCAATTTCAAATACCCCGCATTTTTATTTATCACTTTTTTAAATTTATCGTATATAGAATTACCTATTGTACCCTTAACCTTCTTACCAAGCATATCAAATTCGTCTACTATTTCGCCTGATTCCAAGAGCGACATCCCTTGCGTTTCTAGTTTACGAATGGAACTTGAAACAACGCTATAATTTGACCTAATATACAAAAGGTTTTGTAGCAATTCTGTTGATGTTACTATCTTTTTACAGTTTTCTACAGCAATGCAGTCAGCAGTGATTACAAGAATTACATTTTTTATTCCTTCAAAATTATCTGCGAAAAAAATTGCAGCCTCTAACCATGTACCCCATCTCGTAATAATCGGTTCCGGAGGCAACTTAACACCGGGGAAGTCGCTCCTTATAAAATTGGATTCGTAAAGGTGTTTTTAAAAATACTTTTTTTGACAATTCTAATTAAATTATTAATCAAAGGAAATTGATTCCTAATGTCTTCGGCTACACGATTGAACCTATGAGCTGAACAAGTGGTATGAATAATGTTACTATAAAAAAAATTAAAATTTTGCGCGGCTTTTATCATGTATGGTGCAGCTTCGGACAACATTAGTAATTTTTTCACAAGGTATACTTCCAGGTAAAAAGAAATTTGATAAACCTTCTTGAACGAATTGGGCAATTGTCACATTATTTGTTTTTTGAAGTTCTTTACAATAAATTAAATATGATTTACCTACAATATCTTCATGAAGAATTCCTATTAACAAATGGGCAATATAAAGGCCACACTTATCCGTACTTCCATCTACCATGATATAAATAAAATTATTCCCTACCAATTGTTGAATTTCTGCTATTGTTTGCTGATAACAAGATGTCACATAATTTTCTCGTAAGGTACTTTCGTCAGGTATATTATGTTTGCAATATTTTTGCAGAAATGATTTCAAATTAACATTGTCTAATCTTGCTAATGGTAGGTCAGACGAAATTAATACGTTACATAGATCGGCATTATATTCTCCTTGTTCTGAGTTTCGTGAAGTTGATGCTACACATTGACGTATAGATTGCTGCATACATGCGGATCGCTTTAGTTTTTCACATTTTCCAATATGTGATGGAGTTTTAGCGTGTTGATCAATCAGGTATTTTCTCTCAGAAGTCACCTACAGCAATAATTGTCATTTTATATTAAAAGTTAAAGAATTTAGAAACAATTGTAAAGCTTTTAGTAAAATTAAACTTACCAGTTTACTGCAGGCTCGACAAAATATTTTGTCGCCATCCATTATCAGTTCAGGATATGGCTTAATCCATAAAGAAATTTAGTTCGCTATACTCATTGTGTGTACGCACAGTATTTAAAAACGTAACACAATTATATGCTGTTTCGCTCAAAGATATTCAATGAATGCATAGTTTATTTGGGAATTAATAATAATAAAACGTATTTACCACATCCCTTCTGCTAGGCGAAATTAAACACGTGCAGTTCTTGGAAAAAAGTATTAGAGAAACCAATGTAAAAGATTTATTGTTCTGAGAATTGTCGGTTGTCGATCTACATTAGGAATTACTAGGAATTTTTACTAATAAAAGGGATAACAAAAAGCTTAAATATGTAATATATGCAGCTTTTCTAAAAATATGCATAGAAATGCCTAAATATGCGATATATGCAATCACTAATTAGCGCTAATTAATTTCAATTAGTGTAATACGTCTACATATAGACTATAATTAAAGATATGCAAAAAATAAAATATATGCACTTTGCATATAATCCGGTCTTTAATAATAACACTAGCCCACAATTTTCTTTTATTTTTTGATTATACAGGGTGTCAGGTAAACATGCGGCAAAAAATCAAGGGGTTATTCCTTGGCTTATTCTAAGAATATTTTGTCCTATGATGATTTTTGAAAAACTCCTTTGTTTCGAAGATACAGGGCGAACAAGATTTGCGACAGTAACAACATTGTATTATCAAGAAGTACATGTAAAGTTGCTCAATCTACAATAAATGTTCGAAATGGCTTCCTCCAGCCTGGATACAAGCATTCAATCTTCTTGTAATTGACTGTCGAACTGTCGACTGTCGACCGGATACCTCGTATATCAGCTCGCACACACCCCAGAGTACTAGTAGAATGGGTTCTCTCGTAGTGACAATCCATATGTTATAAATAAATAAATAAATATAATTTATTGGTGCTGGCTATACAAAATTATTTACACAAGTCATAAGTCTTAATTTATTAATTTAAATTTAAGTTATTTAACAATGTATATAATATAATAAATACAGTAAAAATAAAATCAAAGTGGGCACCAAGTGCGGAGGTGCAACTACATAAAGTATTGAAAATACTCCTCACTTGTATAAAAAGCTTGATGGATTAATATTTTTTTTTTATAAAACATTCGAATGACTTTCTGCTTAGATCTCTAATATTTTGTGGGAGAACATTGTAAAATTTTATGTCTTGATGGTAAGACATCTTTTGCGTGGAACTGAGACGAGTATACTTAATGCTTAAATCATTTTAGTTTCTTGTGTTATAGCGGTGAAATGCAGCATTTGTAGAGTAACAATTTATATTTTTTTTAACGTACATAAGACATTCCAACATAAACTGGCATGGAAAAGTTAAAATTTTTAATCTTATAAACGCTTCTCGACAGTCAGCACGAAATGATAAATTACTTAGGATCCGCACGGCTTTTCTTTGCAGCCCAAAAACTCTAAGACTCGGATAGCTATGACCTCATGGCAAAATTCCGTATGACATAACTGTGTGAAAAAGAGAAAAATAAGCAGCTTTTAAGACACTTTCTGATACCGACGTTGAAAGACTTCTTAATATATAGGGATAACAGGGATAATGTTTTTCCAAGTTTATTTGCAATGTAATCAGTATGCGCTTCCCAACCCAGTTTAGGCTCGAGGAAAACTCCTAAGTATTTAATTGAATCAGGATTACTTATTTCAGTGTTTCTTTTGGAAAAGACAATTGTTTTTGTTTTACTTTCGTTTAGAATCAGCTTGTTTGCGGAAAACCAAGAGCTCGCTGCATTATTTACCAAATTACTTCTCTCCACAACCCTTTCGATCTCCGCTGACTTGATTAATAAAGTAGTATCATCAGCGAAAAGAATGCATCTATCTACTGGCAATGCCTGCGGTAAATCATTTATATAAATTAAAAACATTAGAGGACCTAATATAGAGTCTTGGGGCACCCCGCATTCAAGTGTAAGTTTATCAGAAGTAAAGCCATTAATGCGAACCACCTGCTGCCTATTTGATAGATATGATCTAATGTAAGCCAAGCTTAAGTCGTCAAAATTATAAAACTTACTAAAACTAATTTTTCCAGCAAGATGCTATGGTCAACCCAGTCAAAGGCTTTGCTTACATCACAGAAAGTGCTGCGCAATGATCCCCCCTCTCAAAGCAAGAAACCGCAAGAGAAGGGTTCACATCGGGAAGGTATCATAAAAATCCAGGAAAAAACCTCCTTCACAGCATCCAAAGTGTATAATAATTCTACATAGAAAATGTACCAAGGTATACTATAGCACAGCAAATTTCTTATAATGTTGGACAATCTTAACGTTTCTTCTGTATATTTTTTTAAGTGAAAGGTAATTACATGAATTTACAAAGAAGATCCCCTTTGACACTGGATATACCACAGGACTATGATTTAATTCATTGAACTTGATGAAAAATAAAACAGCTTTCAGAGATGATTTTTTTTTATAAATTTCCTACGAATTACATTGAGTCACTTCCTATTCATGTAAAGTCGAATCCTAGGATACCAGAATATCGTACAGTTGCCAGACGATAAATTATATATTCAATTTCCACGGCTACTAATGCGAATTAATCTAAATTATACTGGACTTACAAACAGGTATGTACATAAAATAATAATTGCATCTAATATGGTTGATAGCTTTCCTCTTGTGAACCACCGCAATATCTATAAAGGATAACAATAATTGTTGGACGACTTTAAGCCACTATACATGCGCTAATTAATAATTAGGTCACATTAAAAATGTATGTAACACTCGGTTGATATTAGCATATACATGTTTCACCTTACCAAGGATCTTCAGTGCTACTGGTCAACCTAACGTGCTATACGGAGAAATTCGTATTTATATACTTAATAAGTGGAAGAATAACTGAATGAGAAATATGAGATATGTATAGTGGCACTGTGCTCATTTATAGTGGCTTAAAGTTGTCCTACAATTATTGTTATCCTTTATAGATACATATTGTAGTTTCAGATCGACAATTTAGCAAATATCTTCATTCAGTTATTCTTCACTGTTATCCCCGTTGGTAAATTATTAATAATGCGTAGTATATCTCCCTGAAGATCTAAAACTGTAATTCCCCTAAAAGTGCGTCGATTTTCAATTATTTACGGTTTAGACTCGAAATAGGACGGATCGAATGCCATCATGGCGGCTTAGAATAGAAGTTCCCGCATCGGAAAATTGCACTCCGATACGTCCTATAAACAATGCACGAGCGTACGATTACAAAAGGGCTGCCACGGGAACCGATACCCTCAATTTACGTGATCCCCGAAGCGCAGCATTCGAAATTGAGAACCCATCATCGTTTGTCTGTAATTCTGTGTAGTATATATATAGCTTGCGTCCCATTGTTGCTTTATCCGATTTACCTATATTTTCCCTCGTTTAAATTGCAGAAATGGAGAGCCGCTGGTGTGGATTATTACTAGCTGAAAAGAGGCTGCTTAATTTGACATACCTACATATTTTTCTAGGCAGAGTCGATTCTGCATTCTTATCGACTTAAACTAAAATATTCTCGTATGATTTAGAACAAATTATTATAAGGATTGAGTTTATTGTAAGTAAGTGAAATTGGTATCTATTTTATGGTTTAGACAAAATTTATAATAATAATAATAATAATAATAATAATAATAATAATAATAATAATTTATTGGTTACTGTGACATAGTTGTGTATGTAACAAGTCTATAGAATATAGGAAAAGAAGGAAAAGGAAAAAAAAATACCCAACATGATTAATAACTAAAACGAAAGTAAGCAAACTTATTAATTAAAGAATTCATCTAAAGAGTGGAAATTATTTTGTTTGAGAAAAGTTATTAATGTTTTCCTAAATTCTTTATAGGAATTTCCAATACTTATAATAGTGGATAACTTATTAAAAATGTTGATACCTACATTTTCAGGGCCCAAGCTAGTAAGATGTAACGTACTGCTGTGTACTGATTGAATTCATTGAAAATGCAAAACTGATTTTACAATGAAAAAGAAAATAAAATTAGCTAGCTCAACGGATATAATTTAAATTGAACAAAAGAACAATTAATCTCAGAGTTACCCTCGCGAATTAAAACTTGAATCTAGCTGGAAGAAAGTAAACAAATCAAAATATGCAACTCAAAATACAGTCAGCGGTAACGCGGGTAGTCTAACCATAGCAATACATTCAGGTCTATGCAAATCATTTCTAGTCCTGGTGGCATATGTGTGCATATCCTTTTAAGTGCTAGCCTGTTTTTATATATGTATATAACAACATATTTCTAAGATATACAAACATGATACAGGTAATATTTGATATAGAGAAAAAATCGGTCGGCATGAATCGGAAATTTTTGCGCCTGCAATAGCTAACCTAACAATCGCTTTCTGCGCCAAAAAAGACCAGCTCGGAGTGAGGGTGTGCAGCCCACAAAGCAATGGCATACTGAATTCTTGACTGAATTTCCGCATAATATACAGAGTCATCAAAGTACTGGTAGATACACAAGGTTTTAGACTTCGAAATAGAAAAGTTTTTGCAGAAATTTTCTCGGTTAGTTCATCACAATACTCTTTCCAAATGAGATTCTGGTGAAGTATAACGTCTAAAAATCTAGTGGATTCACTCTGTGACAGAGAATATCGTGCAGCTCCAAAGATTGTCTTTCGATGTATCTCTGTGCCGAGTATGGAAAATCATAAATTTGGTTTTTTCAAGACTCATAGCTAAATCATTTTCTGCAAACCACATGTAAAGGCTTTCTAATAGATTATTTGCCAGCTGTATTGTATCACCAGGCTGCGTTCTAACCAATAGGGAAATATCGTCCGCATACATAACAAGATATGCGTCAGATAAGAACAGAGCAATATCGTTTATATACATATTGAATAATACTAATCCAAGTACGGACTCCTGCGGTACCCCACTAGCTACAGGTAGGCAATGAGATGTTGTCGATAGCAAGTTATGATCTTGGTTTAGAAACCATTCAAAAACGTTTCCTCTAATAACATAGGCATATAGTTTATCCAGTAACTTTATGATTATAATAAGTATAATGATATTATACTATATATGATATTATATTTTTGATGTAGCGATCTTTTTTTTAGTTTTAATAATAAATACTTATATGCCCATGCTAAGCTATATCTGGCGACATCCTTCTTTTGATACCATTCATAAACATACAGAATTTAGTAATAAACATACACTGCGCATCAACTGACTAGCCTCAGAGAGAAAGATACAGTTTACGGAATATTTATACAGTTAAGGAAATATGTATGTGGACAGCTCCAACGCATGGACAACACAAATTACAGCGAACTTAAAGGAATATCACCCTTCTCAACACAATCGCATAGAAATTGTAGGCGATAGAATTATTGTTTTAAATTTGTACGTAAATTTGTATTCCATAGTATACAATGGCAGTGAATGTGACGTTGCGCAGTGAAGTTCGGCAATATTTACTGCAAATGATAAAATTAAGGACCCTTTATTTCTTGATCCAACAGTCCAGCTTTACTGTACGCAAAATTTTACTGAAAATTCACGGATAGCTATAGGCAATTTATGCTCTTTTTATAGGCAGGTAATATCAGTATTATAGTAACATTTTATTGAATAGTGAAATTTTGTGGTAAGATTTGATATTAAATTTGATTAAGGAATAAAAGAGCTGCCGTAGGTA
Source organism: Protaetia brevitarsis (assembly GCA_004143645.1). Lineage (NCBI taxonomy): Eukaryota > Metazoa > Arthropoda > Insecta > Coleoptera > Scarabaeidae > Protaetia > Protaetia brevitarsis. Next base: position 1,085,271 of record RXPK01000178.1, read on the forward strand.
AGTAATTCTGACAAAATTATTGTTTGAAATAAAAAATTGAAGCCCCCCAGATAACACGTAAGCTTACGATAAGCTTGCCACTTGCTTAACTTTACCTTGTCCAGAGAAACTTAACAGTAAAAGGTTAATGCTGGGGTTAATGCAAGGTTGCGACAAAGTTATTATACCAAGGTACGGTGACTTCGTGTATTTCCGGAGTGATTCGGCGTCAATCGTTTATCGAGTATTGATTTTTTTTGGTTTAACCGCCATTCCGCTATTCTGTCATCGACCGCCATTATTTGTTGTGTCCAGTTGTGTTGTACGCGTTTGAGCTGTTTCAGTGTATAATAGTTTAAAACATCATTCATGCAAAAGTAAGTATTACCTAATTTTATATCTTTTACTAGATATGCGTTGTTGCTTCAAGAATATCAATAGTTTATAATTCTAACCGATGAATTGAACTGTGTCTGCCCCAATTGCCCCAACTATTGCATATAATTCTAACCTAATTTTCTACACCATAAGCGCTTAAGCCAATGCATTTAGTTTAAAAAGTTATAGTTTATATTTGCTAACTAGATAGCTTGTAGTATAATTTGATTTTATATAATTCAGAAATTATGAATAATTAAATGTTTGAGGTTTTTTCAGTTTTAATGACAGTGTAATAGAATTTTTAAATAAATTCAAAAATACACATATAAATTTAGTGTTGTAATTAATAAGAATATTAATATATATATATGTATTTGTATCTCTTATTTCAAGAAATCATTCTAATGTTATCAAATATTTTTTAGGAACCGATTACAGTAATGAGCGTCACCAAATTAAATTAAACCCAGGCGTAATGTGGAAGGTCTTTGAAGATTTTTCTTTCATAGCAGAGTGTTTAGAAACTAAAATGGATACGGTTTAAGGTTTGGCCCAACAGACTGCCACAATACAACAGGCATTATATGGTAACTAATAAGGATTAAGAGGAGAATCAATTTCATAACTTATGAAATTCTTTTTCAGCGAATATAGAAGCTTCTATGACATTAGTAAACCATCAAATAGTTGAAAACTCTTCTTGGAGAAAAAAAGTTGGTGAGTAATTGATATTATTTAAATTATTACCTGTTTTTTTTAAGTCCGAAACCATGTTCATTTATTGAATTAATTCCAACAAAAAATTTACAGATTCGATATTTGATATCAACCCATGGAAGGAACGTTAAGAGTATGACATCAAACATCCTAAAAAGCCACTAGAGGACAATATTGCGGCAAATCATTCTCTAACAGGGAAAAGCTTAAAAAAACCCTTTCCAGAAGACTGAAATGCTTAAAATTATTTTTGGTGAGTATTTTATTTAATAACCACTAAGTATAGTAAAAATAAGATAGTTTGTATTTTGTAGTAACGAGGGAAACAGTTACTTTTCATAATATCCACGACGACTTGTCGACTCTTGGAAAACTGATAGCCGTTTCTCTTGTCTTCCCATCTCTGGTATTGTTTAATTTTTTAATAGTTGTCGTTTTTTTATTACAGAGAATCGCGGCAACACGATGGCAACGGAAAATAGATTATAGTGTTGTTTCTATATAAATATAAAAACGCAATCTAAATATGTATATATAAATATGTAGAAGTTTTTTTTTATTATTAAATACTGAAATTCTAATTTTATTTGAATGAATTTTACTTGATGCAAACAGATGTGATTTTGAAAACAATTAAAATATTTTAGGAGACGATGGGCGGCATGCGAAAATAATAAAAAGAACGCAAATTATATCTAATTTACTAAAATTCTCTCTGAGTTTTGTTTAGCAATAATTTTGTAAAAAACATTTTTGGAAACACTTGGAAGTTACATAAAGTTTATTTGTACGAAATTTATTTTGGTTTCAGCTTGCTGGTTATATCTTTCCTTAAAATATTTTAGTAATTTTCAAAGTCACATGAAGAAGAGGTCATATACCCAACTCCTTTCCTTGACTATAGCCAAGCTTTAGAGAAAGCTTATACAAACCTTGATAAAAGCTTACAACAATCAAAACAAATAGGAATTGGGTATTAATTTCTTCATTTTCTTGGATTTTAGGTCAAAATATGGAAATGTACATTAATAAGGACGTTTCACTTTGATTTCAAAAGCTTTTTCAAGTATACATATAAAAATATAAATTGTAAATGGTGTAACTTATAAGTAAATTGTTTAATAAATGATAAAATCATAATTCAAAATTCATAGTAAACAATGTTTTGTTTATTAAATAAAAAAATGTATACCATTTATAATTTATATTTTTACATGTATCTTGAAAAAGCTCTTGAAATTAAAACGAAACGTCCTTAATGTACATTTCTATATTTTTATGACCTAGAAACCAAGAAAAAGAAGAAATTAATATCCAATTCCTATTTTGTTTTGATTGTTACAAACTTTTATCAAGGTTTGTACAGGCTTTTCTCTAAAGCTTGGCTCAACATTGTCATTCCAACCTTGTCATATCGTTTTACAGACAAGCTTATGGGAACCTTGCCATGGTAACCTTATCACATGCTTTTACAGACAAGCTTAACCTGGGAAAAACCTTGTCCTGTGTCAACTAGCAAGCTTGTCATAACCTTGCAGTAAGCTTACACCCTTGCCATAACAAGCTTGCTGACAACCTTTTTCCCTTGTCGGAACAACGTTTAAAAAGGCTTGTATTAACCTTAAATTGTTATCTGGGCCTGAAGATGCCCCTTACGATTGTGGACGAAACGTCGGCTAGAAGAGTATATAGAAATGCCCTTCGCTTTTATATTTATAATAAACACTGGCTCAATTTTGTGTTTCTACAACTCCTCTAATTATTTGTACTTACATACTTTTGGGAATATACCGGGTGTCCACACTTAAGTGTGCACTATTGATAACTTTGTTATCTTAGGAGGTACAGAATCGGTCAAATGGACAAAGTAGTACTATTTTTTATGGCGGTCACAATTGTGAAAACAGAAAAACAATTGAGCGTCGCGTTCTCTAGATATTCGTCCAAAGTTATTTTTTTTAATGGAACGCCCTGTATATTTTTTTGCAATTTAAAAGAAAATTCCAAACTGAACAAAAAGTCTTACTACACTATTATAAAAAAATGTCAAATAAAGTAGTTACTGAGAAATCTTTATCTTTGCTTTGTTGGCAGGAAATTGATATACCTATGGAAAAAATTAAAGCGTCACATTCATTAAAGCGTTTAATTTAATAAACAAATAAAAATAAATACAAAAATAGTCAAGAAAATTACTCAAATTAAATGTTCAAAGACACCTCCTTCCATTTCAATACATTTCACTAATCTTCTGTGAACATTACGAGTAGCTCCTAAAATTGTCCTACCGTCGATGTCGTCAATGATGTTGGAAATTCTTTCCTGAAGCTCATCCACTGTTGTATATCTATGTTTGTACACTTGATTTTTTACTGCTCCCCACAAGAAGAAATCTAATGGCGTCATGTCAGGTGAACGCGCGGACCACTGAATAGGACCATTTGTGCCAATCCATCTATTTCCAAATAATCTTCTAATAACTCACTTGTGTCACGGTGATTATGTGCGGGCGCTCCATCTTGTTGAAAGTGAATAATCTGTCTGTCTACCAAATTTAATTCATCCAGAAAATTTTCTAAAATTTCTGTCAATAATGCCACATATCTTTCTCCTGTTAAAGAACCCCGATAGAAAAATGGCCCAACAATTCGGGATCCGATTATACCACACCAAACATTTAAACTAAATCGGTGTTGGGGATTACAAGGATAAACAACAAATGGGTTTTCACGACTCCAGTAATGATTATTTCTTTTATTGAACATCCCGCGATTAGAAAAGTTAGATTCATCACTCCATAAAATGTGTCTAAAGAAATTGTGATTTTCTTCAAAAGCATTGATAAACCATTGAGCAAAAGTTAATCGTCTTTGATAATCGCCCAAAAGTAGAGTTTGAACAGGCTGATATTTAAAGAGAACATATTTATTTTTTTTTCAGAATTTTATGGATCGTGCTACGAGAAATACCGGATTCTCTCGACAAATCCCTTACAGAATTATTTGGATGTACCTGAAAATATACCAATACATTTATTTCTATCTCTTGTGATAATATAAAATCATTTTTTTTCCTCTTCTTTATAAAAATTGTTTCGTTGCTTCTTAATCTTCGATAAAGTTCTAAAAAATAGCGACGGTCTGGTACATCACGGTCAGGAAATTACTGAATGTAATGTTTTTTCTGAATTTTTGTTAAACAGCAAGTACAACTCCAACATATCACACTTTTCCAAATGAGTAAATGCCATTGTTACGGTTGAAAAAAATTGTAAAAACAGTATTTTTTTCCGCACAATAACTTTAACAACAACACATATAAATAATTTGACAGATACTAAACAATGTGACGCTAATTTTCCATGGGTATATCGATTTCATGCAAACAAAAGAAAGATAAAGATTTCTCAATAACTACTTTATTCGGCATTTTTTTATAATAGTGTACTAAGACTTTTTTGTTCAGTTTGGAATTTTCTTTTAAATTGCAAAAAAATATACAGGGCGTTCTATTAAAAAAAAATAATTTTGGACGAATATCTAGAGAACGCGACGTTCAATTGTTTTTCAGTTTTCACAATTGTAGCCGCCATAAAAAATACTACGACTTTGTCCATTTGACCGATTCTGTACCTCCAAAGATAACAAAGTTATCAATAGTGCACACTTAAGTGTGGACACCCGCAATATCTTCTTCCTAAAATTCTATCTAGGTTTATTTCCTACTTTTTACATTGCATTTTTAAGTCACTGATGTAGTAACTTTTTATTTGGCCCTCGTACATCTATTTTAAACAATATTCCGCGACCTTCAATTATTCAACACTCGCAAATCAATCTTCTGCTCCTTTCTCCACTATCGTCTCGGAGTCTTTGTCGAAAACCCCGTCGGAAAAGATCGATCCAAACACCATCTGACTTTTTTCTATTCTTTTGCACCTTGGCTCGGCGCCAAGTCGTAATCTCCCACTTTCCGATGCTGCGCGAAAGATATTCGGCGGCGGGCGTCGGTTCTATCCATTACGTACGGCGTCGCAGCAGTCGACTGTCTCATTACGAACATTAACACCTGACTAATTTGATTTAAGCGACTGCAATGAGCGCAACATCGCGAGGATGGGTATGCGTTTAGTTGCAGCTGTTTCGTTTTTAAAGAGATTACTTTTTAGTTTAAAACTACATGGTTTATCTTTACAAGAAACACGGTATGATGTACGACTTACATTCACCAGATTCTTCCGTAAATCCATAGTGGAATACAAAATCCTGTATTATGTACAGTTAAAAAAAAATGTATGCGGACAGTTCTCTAACACGTACCCAACACAAATTACATAACCCCTTCCAGTACAATTGCAGTAAAGCGCAAACATTTTGTAATTGTATTTTTTAAGATATATCAGGAGAAAATGTTTGGAGATTTTCAACAATAAACGTAAACATCATGGCTCATAGAAATAGAAAAAGATTTATTTTAATTCAGTTAAATATTTATTTCACTTTACAATTCGATGAGAATACAGTAAAAAATAATATACAATGTGGCATCCTATGCGACGGAAAGAAGTGCGCGTTCTAAAAATACTTTCTCGTTCACGGGGTGTATCAATTTTCCAGGACCGTACTAAGCTTAATTTTTTCAAATGAAACCATACTAATTTTTTTAGACATGCTGATTTGTTGTAGTGAATGTTACAAATACATATTGCTGTGGTTTGGCACCCCGGGGTTCGTAAATTCAGTGTTATTTTATTTATTGAAATTTATCTTTATCAATGTCACGATAGAGTTTCCACAATTTTAATATTTTATTTTGACACGATTTTGTTAATAAAATTGTTTGTTAAATTTAATGTAATTGTTCAGTTGTGTATATTAATTTCATTCTATTGTACATATTGCGTTCGCCAGTATTGTATTTGTAGTTTATATTCTAGAGATTTTCTTTGCGATTCGTGCGACTTTGTAGCACGCAGATGTTGTTATATGTATGCGTTGTGTTACCCAGAGGCGGTCAGTTTCTAGATTGATGCCGAGAAGTAAGTTCATGTAAATTTTTATTACATTGTTCACATTTTGCAAATTCTCTTTATGTGAAGATTTGTTTGTTTAATTTGATATTTAAATCGTCCATCTCATAAGATTAATAATTGCTGTTATATTTTCTTGTGTACACGATTAGATGTAAGATCAGTTATTATATTTGTTCTAGAAGGTAGTTTTAGTTAAAGAGTTAATTTTTCCGTTTTCTAGTTTTCAAATTAGTTTTTAGTTAATCACCTCAGTTTAGGTGAAAAGAAGCTTTGTGCTTGTGATTAAATTTCAATTTTATAAATACACTTGTATTGTCCACGTTTAATTTAATTTTGTTTGTTTTAAATTTTGAAACCACGTGGATTTTCTGTGAAATAGGATTTTCGTCTAGAACAAATTTACCTCTTTGCTTTGTTAAAGGATTTGAATTGTCCTTTTGTAATTGTAGATTCATGCAGGTTTTGTTTTCGACCAGGACCTTCTGTCTATGGTTTTATTTTTCCTGCGTAATTGTAACTAAATGTTTTTTTTTCTTTTTTTTTATAATAATAAAATTAATGATTGTTAACGTCATTAAAAATTTCTGTTCTTTTATTTTTGAATCAACCGTTTCAATTTTTGAAGTAATTAAAGAAAGTCAAATTTTTCAAACGCCCACATTTTACTTTTCATTTTGCATTTATGCTGGTACCATCAGTACACAGCAATATGTTCGTTTCAAATTTCCAATGCAAGGTTGCCAAGTTATTTGACTTTTTACATAAAATTTTCCAAATGCACGTGTTCATTTAACATTTTTTTTTCTGGCATTATCATTAACAATTGAACTCTAAAATTTGCTGTGTAACTTAGGAAAGCTTAGGTTTTTTTTTATGAATTGAATGTTATTTGATAAAATTATACAGGGTGGTCTCCAGAAGGATTCAATTTCTGTAATATTTAAACGGCTTTTACTTTGTTATTTAAATGTTGTAGACAGGTTTTTAAACAGTATGGTGTTTTGACGTTGACTTGCGCGTTTATTTTGAACGTGTTAATCCATATATTTCAGAACAAAAATAAATTTGCTAAACTAAACGATACACACGCAATCCCTACTGGCGAATAAACGATTTCCATATTCCATTTTGTAAATATAATGTAACATTGAAGTCTCCCCGCTACATGGGTCTCAAAATTATTTTAAATTGAACACCCTATATTTTTTTATTTCATCATATGCACTTTTTTATGATCTTTCATTTTTGTTAGGAGTAGGGTATATCTAAAACCTATACTTTCTGAGATAATTCGACATTTTTAGAAATTATCACACAAATGAGATATTTATTCATAAAAAGTGGGCTGTGGAACGATTATAATAACTAAAATAATATTAGTGTAGACAAAAATGTGTCCCAAAATAGCAAAAAGCTTTTCTACCTGTCAAAAGCAATATCGTAATTTATTAAAATTAAATAACATATAACAGAAACCAAATTACATTAAATGTTCGATATTGCCCCTTTGTTGTGCAACACAAACTTGCAATTACGTTAAAAATGATTCATTAACTTTCATTAACATGTTGCCATTTATTGTGCGAAAAGCATCACCAATCTGATCCACCATATTTGTTTTTGTTGTTGGTGGTTCTTGGTAAACTAATTTTTTCACATATCTCCATAGAAAGAAATCTAATTTTCTTAATTCTGGACACCGTGATGGCCACCTTATTGGACCTTCTCTGTTTATCCACCTATCCATAACATTTCTTTCTAAACATCTCCTAACTACTCTGCTATAATGGACTGGGACACCATCGTGTTGAAACCACATTCTCCGCCTTAGATTAAGTGGAACATCTTCTAATAAAATCGGTAATTGATTTTCCAAAAGATTAAAATAGGCTTCCCCGTCAACATTCTCTACAAAAAAAATACGGTCCAATCAAGATAGATCCCACTATTCCTGCCCAAACATTTATACACCATCGATGTTAGTGATCTAATGGTCTTATAAAAAGGGATTTGCTATGTCATAATAATGAAAATTATGGCGGTTTACATAGCCATCTCTGTGAAAGGTTTCCTCATCAGTAAACAAGAGATAATTAAAAAAAGTATTTTCTTGGCGAAATTTTTCTAATGCTCATTCCGCAAATTCTGAAAGTTTTTGAGAATCACCGGCATCAAGTTCTTGAACCAATTGAATATGAAATAGACGAAATTTATGTTTTCGCAAAGTTCTCGATACTGAAGTTTGGCTGACACCCAGATCATTACTTATTGTATGTGTGCTTGCATGAGGATTTTGCACCACGCTTAATAGTATAGCAAAGTCATTTTCTTCATGTAAATGGTAACACGCTTCTTGCATTCTTTTTTTTTCGTATTTAATTTCTCCTGTACGTTCAACCCTTCCTCGAAGTCTTGCAAACGCTAGAGTGGTGGGATGTCTGCGATTAGGAAATCGTTGACCGTAAATTCGGGAAGCAAGCATTCTTCCTCACACAAAACATACACCATATCAACAAGCTCCACGTAATTGAAATTCATTTTAATTAACACTAAATAAAGAAAATTCTACTAACACAGCGTGTTTAACAGTTTGGTAATGTCATAAAAAATAGTTTCACCGCATACTTTTTATGAATAAATGTTATTTGTGGGACAATTTCTAAAAATTTCAAACTATCTTAAGTCTTGCATAGGATCAGACGAGCGTGAAAAACAAGGGGTAATATATTCCCTCGTAACTGTAATTTGTGTCGCCTAAGTATTAGAGAACTGTCCATATACTTCATTCCTTAGCTGTACAATAACCGATTCCCAATATCAATTACACTTCTATTAACTGCATTGTGTACCACTCAATGGGTTACCTTTTCGCATTCATGTTTGCGACAATATTATTTTTGTTCATCGGAAGCTTTGTTATGCTATCCTTCAAGGTACAGGATGCCTGTTTCAGTAAAGGGTTGATTAAGGTCGCGGACCGTTCGCTGGCAAGCCAGGCGATTGAGCTTCGCGTAAGCTTCAATAGGGAAGGCCGTTCATGGTTAAATTGGCTTTAGTTCGACTATCAATTAGAACAATTAATTTTAGATTGACTAGCAAGCCGAGCAAGACGCGTAATTAATTTTAATCAAGTGTTTGGCGAGAAATTAATTGTTAGGCAATTGATAGTTTGGAGGTTAAAAGGAAATAATTGAATAAAAAATAAATAAGGTGAAATATGAGATAACTAAAATCGCTTTTGGCTATATACTTAGTGTACCGTAGTATTTGCTGAATTAATAAGCGTAGTTGGCTGAGTAAGGGAATTTTGTTCCGAGATCTCTTGTTGCTCGGCGTTTTGTCCATTCTCAACCCATTTTTCAACCCATTTTAAAAGAAATTATTGATATTGGTGGCTGCCATTCATATGGTGATTAATAGAAATACAGCCATTTAGTTTTGGTTGTCTAGTAAAAATATGCCACGCCTTCAATGGCTCTCGGCCCAGCCAGCTATAAATTACCATTTCTGTGTATGATGTATGAACTATCTTTCTCAATGCGAAATTAAGGCCAATAAATGCTCTATTTATGCAACAGAAAATAATTAAATGTTGATTCTGAATTACATATAGCTAGGTATAGACTACTGTTGACAAACATAACATTATTAGTAATAATCAATATGGATTTAAAAAGGAAAGTCTACCTCCACTGCATTAATTGAGTTTTATTGCAACATCTTAAAAAATATCGATCAATATAAAGCAGCTATTGGTGTTTTCTGCGATTTACAGAAAGCCTTCGACAGTGTACAACATGAAATTTTGTTACAAAAGCTGGAATTATATGGAATAAGAGGAGTACTTGGGCGCTGGTTTGCTTCATATTTTAACAATAGAATGCAAATGGTAAAGGTACGTTACAGAAATAATGAAGGAAATGATACTTTGATTGAATCATCGTGGTTACCCACGGATTCTGGAATTCCACAGGATTCAGTGCTAGGTCCAATACTTTTCAGTTTATACATAAACGATATAGTCTTGTTTCTATCAAATACAAACTTGACGATTTATGCTGATGATGTAATGTTAACAGCTCCTAAAATAAATACTCATATTACTGAAAACACAACAAATACTCTATTAAATAACTTATGCAATTGGTTTTCGCAAAATAAACTGTCTTTAAGCTTAGAAAAAACAAAATACATGGTATTTCATGCGAGACAAAAGAGTATCGAACATTACAATTTAACTATAAACAAAAAAGAATTATTTTTGAGCTTTTGCTTTTAAACGTTTAAGGTCTCAGGTATCTGTGGATTGTTTAATTTCACTGTACCATGCTGAAATTCAGTCTAGATTACAGTATGGTATACTCTTATGGGGACACTCGGCAAGTGCTCATCAAGTATTTTTAGCGCAAAAGTCTGTGATTAGAAGTGTTGCTGGACCTCATTTTTATGATTCCTTTTTCCGACCAATTTTTAAAAAATATAAAATCCTTCCTCTTTCATGTTTATACATTTTTGAATCGTCATGTTACATATACCAGTCAAAAGCAAATATTCCAACCAGCGCGAAAATTCTTAATTATAACACTAGAATAAAAGATCAACTGCACTTACCTTCTAACTCAATGAATATTATAAGTCAAGGTGCATATAACTTAGGAATAAAAATATTTAATCATTTATCCAACGAAATAAAATGTCATGATAGTTATAAAAGTTTGCGAAATTCACTAAAAGCATTTTTGTTACAACATTTGTTTCACTCGGTGGCTGAATATTTCGGAGAGTAATACGATCTTCTTTTGCGTTCTTTTTCTTTCTGTTTATAAATTTCTTTTTTTTTTTAGTCTTATTATTAAGATTATTCATTTATTGTTCTATTATTTTGTTTCTGGGTTTGGTGGTGGCTTCATTAATTGTGTTTTCTGACCTATTATACACACAATTGTGTCTTCAATGAATAATTATTATTACTTTTATTATTATTATTATTATGATTATTATTATTACTTGTAGTTTCGGTTGCATAAGCAATCGAAGATTTATACAGCTTAGATTTTAGAGCATTTTATTTGAGAAAGATGTTACATAATAACAGCAATGAACAAATACAAAAACGTTTTCTCAAGAGCCTTTGGTTGAAATATTTTGGTGAGTATCCCTATAGGGGGTTTCTGCAAGATATATTACTTGATACTTTTTCGATGGAATATCTCTGTGCTAGGAGGATGGAATCTGGTGTGGTGTTGCTTAACAATTTGATACACAATACTGTTTATTGCCAATACCTACAGGGAAAATTGACTTTTTGTGTGTCCAGCGTATCTGGGCGAAATATTAACACATTCCCATCTACCTCAAAGTCACACTAATTTGCTCTTTAAGGCACCTATTAATTTTCACAAAAACCAAAATAACTCGGAAACGGTAACAGATAGGTAAGTAGATGTTTTATAAAATTGGCTTTAAAATTCCTAGTAGAGCCTAAAAATCCACTAAAAAAGATACACTGAGAAAAATGGGCTAAGTAAAGTGTTTAATTGAATAAAAAAATATTTACAATAGATAAAGTTTTACTTGGAACTATTCTCGTTAATTAATACCTGCAACTAAACCCAGCTTCCTGAATGCAAGTTCTTACTGTAAATAGTGCTTTTCTTAACGGCTATTACACAGCGTACCTCACAAATTTGTGGTAAGTAGCGTATTACTTATGACTACAGCACATGGTTAGTAGAAGTAACAACAATGCTGATCGCTATTAAACTCATGTATTTTCTTAAATAGGTAACAACTTGCCACAACTATATCTATTTGAGTTTTGCTGCCACCCCGTGATTGTTTTACTATTCCTGGTCGGCTAATGCGGCGGAGTAATAAAATAGTCCCCGAGATTGCTACGCGCGCAAGCACGGGCTAGCGTCAAGTAAGAGTTACGGACGTGTGGAAAGGTCGTTGAAAAAGAGTGCCTAAGGAGTACGGCCATTGTAGGCCAGTTGGAACGCAAATACATTAAAAATACCGGGTGGGTTAACTCAAGGCCCCATCCGTATAAGGAATCCCAGCGAAAGAAGAAGTACCGAGCCTATAAGCAATCGGATGTTTCAAGATTGCAGTTTTAAACCACCTGGTGGGATATTTGAATTCCCCATAATTGTAATGATATCTGCGCCCGCTGGTGAAGTTAAAGTGGGTGCAGTTAGGGATACCCCGACGAAGTAGCCGTTATCGAGGCGATCACCGGACATGACGGCCACGTACGCCGGCAAAGGATCAACTCGCCGAGACAACGCCCAATGCAAAGAATCAACAGAAACCGCAAGTTTACCGCCTAGGTATATTATTTCTTTGTTTGTTATTAGTTGTAACTTCAAAGCCATATTTCTCTTTGTCCTTTGTTTAGATTTCAATAATTTCAATAACCAAATAACGTTTCAAGGGGGCCCCATTTACCTTATCTTTTATTATTGCTTTGTTCATTTTTTTCATTCTTGGGGAATATATTTTATGAGTCATTACGTTGTAAATTCTAAAAAAAAACTGTTGTTAAAGTGAAACCAAAATCTTTCATTCATATCAGGTAGTCACTGTGTTTGTCCTATACAAAATAAAACTATTACTAATAATACTGCTTTTTATTTAAATTTATATGAAATATTCACGAAACTTCCTCGTTTCCTGCACTACCTATAAGAAGAACAACAAATTTAAGGTAAGTATATTGTATATTTATAGCAAACCATTACCTTCTATATATCAGGTATTTAATGAACGTGCATTAATGATACTGTTTCGTTATCACAAGTAATCCAAATAGCTTGCATTAATTGAGGTTAATAATGAAAGTGTGATAGCCATTATAGAATAGTTCACTCATAGCAATACATCTACTTGACATGAGCAAATCTTTTACTTACCGCAACTGCATATATTCTTTGGTTTACTACTTCAGTTTAATTATTATAAGTAACTTCATAAGTTACCGGTATGAAGCAGACCGTAAGTAACTTAGATTGCTTGTTGTCAGTATCAGTGTTTAGGATCTCTTTTTTACTAGTGCTAAGTCATCTGTGCTTTTGTCCACTATCCAGCTGAACTTTTTACTTACGATAATTGTATTTTTATTTATGATTATTAAATTTTTTTCTCAGTGTAGATTTCTATTTAAAATATCAAAGTTGGCCATGATTTTCGATGAAACCGGAAGTGCGACATAAGTGAAATTATTTTTTCTAAAGAGATCATAGCCAACTATGCTTAACCGCAAAGTTTCAAAATATAGATATCATTGCAAAGTTAAAAACTAATGGACGGGTTCCGTGAATCACCCTATATATGATATTTATAGTTAAATAAATAAATAATTTTGCTCTTTCCCAACTCTGTGCTGTATATTTGTATAAAACGTTAATGCCACATGTATGAAACTTAGTACTGACCTGACGCGCAGACGAAAATTGACCACTCTAATCATGTCACATGAATAGAGTTTAAAAAGGTTTTATTTACGAAATTTTTTTCTAAGAGAATGTTGAAAATTCTTAATGTTTACTACCGCAGCGTAACTTCCTTGAAATTCCTTTATCCTGTCCCATCCTTTTATAATCCTCTCAGGGACCTTATTCACCACTAAAAGGGCGACATGACACGGTCCCGAAATCTCAAATTGTCCTTTATACGATCGTCTAGACAACAAAAGGATCTTAAATACCTCAACTCCTGAGAACGTACCGTGTAACCGCAATACTCAGACTATACAAGGGAAAGCCCGGACAATGCTACGCCTCCATCCCCCAAGTCCGTACATGACCCGAAAACCGATTCAAAGTTCGATGTAATGAATTACCACCGAAATGCTTAATTTCTTTTTTCCTACGGAAAAACTTTTTTCGTGCTGGGACAGAAGCAATTAGTTTAATTGGTTCTCCATTCGTCGTCCCGCTGGTTCGCGTGAGGAATCGTCTTTTCTGGACGCTGATGAAATACTTAGATCAATCAAGCTGTCCCTTTCACGGCGTTAGTGGCTCGAAGATTTACTCTTTACTACGGAGCAGACGTTTGGTGTATTTGCGAAAGAAGAACAATGGGTTCAGTCTCGCAGTGTAGGATAAACAAAAGATAATCGCAGCGGATGAAATAGAATGGGTGCGGATGAGGGAAAAACAAAGAGATTATATTATTAAAATTATGTAGGAAGCAATCTTTAATACAGATATTTGGGTGTAAAAATAGAAATGTAGGATTTTTTGTTTGTTTCATAGTTTAATGGTGTAAACTTCTCCTAAACCCCTCACCACAAACTGCACTAAACTGGACGTACGTTTCGATAGCAAAGCTATCATCATCAGCAGAACGTCAGAAACGTACGTCCAGTTTAGTGCAGTTTGTGGTGTGGGGTTTAGGAGAAGTTTACAGCATTACCAGTACCACAGTTTGGAGTATTTTTGTCATAGTTTGATGGCTTAAATTTTATATATTTTTGCACCTGTAGTTGTTACCTTTCATTTTTTAACTAGGATATTTATTCGTAATACATCTCGTTTTGCGTCGATTAGTTATGAGTAGAGACCAGATTATATGCAAAGAAAAACTGGAATATATGCGCATATATATGCATCGATTTTTGAGAAAATATGCATAAACCTGGGGCATATATGCAAAAAATTGCGACAATATACAAAATTTTTACATAAAATAAATAAGAGCAGAAATTTAAACGTTAACTTTATTGCACAAAATTTTTTCACAACATATTTCTAAAACAATTTATAATTAAATGTTTTTCAAAATTGTGTAAAAGAAAGTTTTTGTCTTCTATCAGAATACATATGTTTCGAAATAGAAAACCTTCTTTCAACATCCACAGATGTAATTGGTGCATTTTTTTAACTTTGCAATACATTCTAAACTAAAATTAAAGTCGAAATCGTTTACAGTTTCACCTTCCAAAATTTTCATAACTTTCTTCAATTTCAAACACCCCGCATTTTTATTTATCACTTTTTTTTTAAATTTATCGTATATAGAATTACCTATTGTACCCTTAACCTTCTTACATAGCATATCAAATTCGTCTACTATTTCGCCTGATTCCGAGAGCGACATTCCTTGCGTTTCTAGTTTACGAATGGAACTTGAAACAAAGCTATAATTTGACTTAATATACAAAAGGTTTTGTAGCAATTCTGTTGATGTTACTATCTTTTTACAGTTTTCTAGAGCAATGCAGTCAGCAGTGATTTCAAGAATTACATTTTTTATTCCTTCAAAATTATCGGCGAAAAAATTGCAGCCTCTAACTACAATACCTTCATAGACAATTCCTATTAATAAATGGGCAATATAACGGCCATACTTATCCGTACTTTCATCTACAATGATATAAATAAAATTATTCCCTGCCAATTGTTGAATTTCTGCTATTATTTGCTGGTAACAAGATGTGACAATTTTTTTCGTAAGGTGCTTTCGTCAGGTATATTATGTTTGCAATATTTTTGCAGAAATGATTTCAAATTAACATTGTTTAATCTTGCTAATGGTGTGTGGACGAAATTAATGCGTTACACAGATCCGTATTATATTCTTCTTGTTCTCAGTTTCGTGAAGTTGATGCTACACATTGACGTATAGATTGCTGCACACATACGGATCGCTTTAGTTTTTCACATTTTCCAATATGTGATGGAGTTTTAGCATGTTGATCAATCAGGTATTTTCTCTCAGAAGACACCTACAACAACAATTGTCATTTTATATCAAAAGTTAAAGAATTTAAAAACAATTGTAAAGCTTTTAGTAAAATTAAACTTACCAGTTTACTGCAGGCTCGACAAAATATTTTGTCGCCATCCTTTACTAGTTCAGGATATGGCTTAATCCATAAAGGAATTTTGTTCGCTATACTCATTGTATGTACGCACAGTATATCAAAACGTAACACAATTACATGCTGTTTCGCTCAAAGATATTCAATAAATGAATAGTTTATTTAGGAATTAATAATAATAAAACGCATTTACCACATCCCTCCTGCTAAGCGAAATTAAACACGTTCCTGGAAAAAAGTGTTAGAGAAACCAATGTAAAAGATTTATCGTTCTGAGAATTGTCGGTTGTCGATCTACATTAGGAATTAGTAGAAATTTTTACTAATAGGAAGGATAAGAAAAAGCTTAAATATGCAATATATGCAACTTTTGTAAAAATATGCATAGAAATGCTTAAATATGCAATATATGCAATCACTAATTAGCGCTAATTAACTTCAATTAGCGAAATACGTCTACATATAGATTATAATTAAAGATATGCAAAAAATAAAATATATGCACTTTGCATATAATCCGGTCTCTAGTTATGAGTTATTTCGCTATGTGAATGTGGTGTGAATCGTTGTTGAGCTCTCCGATAAGTGCTATTAACGTTTTACGTGCAACTTTTCGGTTTTGTAGAAGATTTGGTTTGGAGTTTGGTATTTAGAACATCTGCTATATAATCCCTTCAAGGGATTTTTTTGTCGCCATTCGCAACGGTTCCTCTGTCGGGATACGTACAATTTTGCGATCTTTATATATTTATACATATCTCAGTTGAATTCTACAGTGAAGATGTGATTGTTAGAGTACCCACGTGCTACACGCACGCATGCGTAAAAGAAACCTGGAAAAAAAGGGAAATAAATATGTTATCCTACGCAGAAACCAGGTATTTAACCTCCCATGGAAAATAGAAAAGAAAAACGATTTGAAAGTTTTTGTTTTAGGCCTTAATTTTATCAATATTTACACGTTAGATGAATCCACTGATAAGCTTCGAGTTGCATTCATGCACATTTCACTAAGTCCCCCGACATTTTCATTGATATTTTTATCTAATGCGTTTATTAAAATATCTCTGTAGCACACATCTTAATGGCATATATTTCAACCTTAAAAATCGCTAGGTATTGTTCAGGTCTGTAAACCAGCAGCTGTCTGCCTGCGGTAGTATTTTTTGCTGCATCTCTATTCCTCTCTGTTTGGAAAGGAGATAGCGAAATATTCAAATATCATTGGTCGAGTACCCATTATATCCGATAGCATTCTCAGCATGCTGTCGGAAGTGACCGATTCCAGCAGCCTGTTCGCCACACAGCACGTGTATGTGGCAATTGATTCACTCTGTGCCCAAAGGTGGAATGTTAATTTGGCGTTCCTGTATTTAAATATGCTCAAACCATTCCAATGTTTAAATAAATTACGCAGAACTATATTACTGCATATTTACTACAACCTACAACGGTAGCTCGTCAAACAATCTTTTTAATGTTACCTGAAGAATTTATTTTTTCAGTCAAAATTGATTCGGTATAATGTATATACAGGGTGTTTTGAAACATCGTTTAAAGATTTTAAGGGCATGTAGTACGATCGAAAATAAGGTTAAAAGTCATAATAAACATATGTCCACAAATTAACTGTTTACAAGATAACAGCGATTTTATCGCAATAAGTTTGCTTTAGCGGTTTTTATTAAGATGTTATTGCATTTTAACATAAAATAGATTATAACTAAAGAAGATGTTCAAAATGACGTCCTTCCATTTCGACACAGGATCTACATCTGCTTTCAAAGGAAGCGCGCACTCTTTCAAAAAACAAGGGTTTTTCTCGTATTATCTGGCAACAGCGTTCTATTCGTTGGCGCAACTCTGGAAGATCGTTTACCGGTGTTGCGTACACTAAACTTTTCAAATAACCCCAGGTACTAAAGTCCAACGGGTTTAGATGGGGAGACCTTGAAGGCCAAGCAATGGGACCTGCTCGCCCTATCCATCTCCCAGGAAATTCATTGTTAAGATGTTCCCTAACAGCACGCGAAAAGAGCGGTGGAGCTCTATCTTGCATAAACCAGAGGTTCAGTCTTAGATTTAGAGGTAAATCTACCAAAAGTTCAAGTAAAGTATTTTCCAAGAACTCGAGGTATGCAGGACCTGTTAAACGTTGTGGCAAAACAATCGGTCCTAACAACCCTTTTCCCCTATCATGCCTAACCAGATGTTTGTTATCTTATTTTTTAGTTTTATGTGCTACAACATCAAAGATTGTTCGAAAATGAAAATAAATATTCCTTACAAATCGGTCGCATACATTCTATTAACTAATTTTGTAGTTTCAATGACATTTAAAGCAAATAATTATTTGAATTAGCAAATATAATTCAACAAAAAAAAATATTAATTTCCGTCAATGAGGTTAAAAGGTTAAAATACGTTAACTAATACTGGTTGAATGAATCAAAAAAGTGGAGCACATTCATTTTTGTTGGGTAAACATTTAAATTTTTCTCCGGAATGGTTAAATCTCTTTACGTTGTAAAAAACTATTTCTAGTGTATCATCGCGTTTAGCAACATTCCAATTCGATAAAAATAGGCGACTATCGCTTTGGCCGAGTTTCCACTACCTTGTGAAGCTGGGATGGGAGAGTTTGAGTGGAGTTCGTTCTGCCTAAGAATGAAAGAGGTGACAAAACAATAACCAAAACGCAATAAAATAATATAAACAAGAACAACGTAATATTAGTAAGCCAGACCGAAATAAATCAAACAAAAAAAATGAAATATGAAGGAGAAAAGGCGCTTGATATTGTAGTTAACTCTCAGGAAACGAAATTTGAGAAACTTCGATATGCAGCAGACCTATAGAAATTAAATTAACCCAGGGCCGTTTATAATCACGATATCTACGCTGTTCTAGATTAGTCGCACATACAATATCCGAGGATAACAAACATTGACTCTCTAAACTGACCCTGCGATTGGTTCAGCGACGTTGAACCCATAATATATTCTCACTTAGTCCAGGCAAACATTAACTACTATCGTCAGAACTAACATAATATATGATGTTTGTGTTGGAACTGTATTTATTACCCCTAAATATGAATCTGAATTCTTTTTCTAGCATAAGCGAAGGGTCTCGCGATTATGATTAGATATATCTTGAACCAATTTGCTTTTATTTGACCGTAACAATTGTACCTATATATTTTACAAGTTTTTTTTGGTTCGGTCGTATTTTTAAGTTCTGGGCTACCATTGCTCTCTTTTTCAAACATTACACTGTACAATTATTTATGAAACAGCGCATCAACTGAGCTTTTCGCATCTGAACGCGATGTTAGAGCCCGAGTTAATTCCATAGTTTTAAGGAAATAAGGGATTGAAATAGCGATTCATTTTCTCACAAATTCTTTTTAATTAAAGCTACCCATTTCTCCAAATGAGGACATCCTCAGGCAAGGTACGGAAACAATGGAGTCGTGGGAATTCTAAATTAAAAAAATAATTACAAATTAAAATCGACACCGCAAATTATTCAAATGAATTAGTAATTAAGTTATTTGTTTAAATATTTATAATTGAAACAAGTTAAGATTAGAGATCAGAATGCATCAACCTGAGTAAGAACAATGTTCGCATATTAACAGGAATACTTTCAGGCCACTGTAGACTGAAACGACACCTGAGTAAGCATGGATTGGTAAAGGAATCTGAATGTAGATTTTGTGGGGAACAGGAACATGAAACACCCTCTCAAACAGCGTAGCACTGTGCAACTCGAGGGCGTTGCACCTGGGAGCATGTGAAATCGAAGAGGGAGACTTACCTAGATTGGGGTCCTCTGAAAACCTACACTTTCTGAAAGGAATAGGATTGGAAGGCCAGCAAGAATAGGGGACACAACAGATCTTTTAGGTCGCAGTGTAACATCACCCTTCTATCTACATACATACATACATACAAGATTAGAGATAAAGGAATATTTGAGTATTGATGATCGAATGTGAGAAAAAATATAATAATCACATTATCTTCAATTATTATTTTTATTCATGTATTACCTTTAGTGGGTTTTAACTTATTTGCCTTCACGGCTTGTGGCTAGCTGTCTCTCTCACGGTCTCTGCATGCGCACCACGTGACTTTCTCGCGCTGAGTACGTCGGTACGAAAGGAATCTGATTAGATGAAAGAACAACTAAAAACGATGCTGAACAAAAGAAAAGAAACACAATGAACTTATTAAAGATAAAAAGCGATTCTAAAACTCTAAGTAATTGAAAAGTAAAATTCGAAGAACAGTTAAGCTACAAACCTAGCTCAACTACACACTCTATGTGTGATGACTCTAGTAGTACTAAACATGAATAAAAATAGAATAAAAAGATGAAAATTCAAACGTTACATATGCGACAAAACTTCTGTCGACGCGTTAACTGTTGTGGATCGCTCAATTATGCCTAATTGACTGTATAAACGATGCGCTCACGCAAACATGATGCAAAAATGTCATGCGTTATAATTGGATAATTTCTTATTTCATAAATTCCGTATTTGCATTTGCATACATAAGTTCTAGCAAAATACCAGCCATCCTGAATCGGGATACTTGTGTATGTGCCAGAGATATTGTACCCCGCTATAGTAGTATTAATTAATCGTTATTTTTATTGGGTTTTTATTTATTTAAAGATCGAATAACTGGCAACCAGTTTTCTTGAAATAGTAAATAAGATGTTTAGAATTTAGAATTGTTTAAGTTATGACCATAACCAGTTAAATACAGAAAACTGTACAGGAAAAAAATCAGAATTTATTCTTCAATTTATTAATAAAAATAATTTATATTAAACATTGCATACAACTGCATGTTTTATATTGTTTTTTTAAGGAAATAAAAGTATTGTTTGTGTTTTTATTGTTAAGTAAAAGGTTTGTTTTAATTTGTTTGAATGACTGTGGCATCGGCAACCCAATTCACGACCCTATAAAGCAATTGTCTAACTCCATTATAATATATTGTAATGTAATGTAATATTAGATTTGGAATTCATTATGTATTTATTTATTATAGGATTTTAGTATTTGCATAAACTTAAAATATATAATTTATATTATTTTATAAACGAAATTAATGTTTAATTTAAGACAAACAAAACATATAACACTTTACAAATGTTGATATTTCAAAATTTCAAAGTCATTTAAAATTGTCAAAATAAAATATGATGTTTGGGAGGCTGTGTGCAATTCATGATATGTGTGTGTTCTGGTGCACATGGTGATATAAAAAAAAGTGATTTATTATTGATTAGTTACGAAAAAATGATTGTTTGATTTGGAAAAGATAAAATAAAAGTTCTAAGAATTAAGAACATAAAATATAAAGATATATTAAACGCAAGTTGACAGAATTATCATCTCAAGAAATACTATTCGAAGAAATATCATTGAAAGGTTGATTTCAAGCTAAGGTGCAAAGATTGAGGAGGAGCTGTTGAAGAGGAAGATATAGAGGAATTGTTTCGAGAGATACTATTTGAAGATTGCTTTAAAGTTAAGGTGCAAAGGTTGAAGAGGAGCTGTTAAAGAAGATTTGATTCAAGGTCGGACTTTAATATTTATTTTTTTATTTGATTGCAAAATTTATCTATTTACATACACACACCATATATAAAATTCGAGCTAGTAGGGATTGAAGTAGGGTTTTGTCAACAAATTGTAAATAAAATAGTATAAATTATATAGAAGTTATAAATATTCAACATTAATTCATATTTTTTTTATCATTTCAAAATTTTGGATTTTTGATAATTGTGGAATCAAACGCATGTTTTAGACAACCGGATTCACAAAATTAAATACACCCTGAGAGAGAGAGAGTAACATTACAATATATACATACATATCTTGCAAACACAAGCACATAGTATACCTCATTAACAAATGAAATACAACCTAAGATCCACATTTATTAAAAGACTCAACAATATAAAGAATTATTGACATCCCAGCATTACACGATAAACAAATCCATAAAATCAGACAGTATTTCTACATTTCATCACAGATATCCATACCAAAACAAACAATCAATTAAGCAGACAAAAGGTACACTTCATTTAATCTCTCTGAAGAACATGTTGTTATACAATGAGTGCAAGCAAGAACATCTGTTCAAAATAAGACAGAAACATAGCTTAATAAATAACATCATGAACATTACCCTGCCCACTTACAAAAGAACATTATAAACAAAAAAACATCCCTTAAATGGTCGACAAATAACCTGGATCCTGAAACGGGAGGATTTATAATTGTTGTACAAGATAAGGTCATGAACACCAAAAACTACCACAAATTCATAATAAAAGAAAAGATCGAAAATAATAATTGTAGAAAATGTCACAAATATTAAGATGATATAGGCTGTAGATTGTTCTAACTAAATCATTCGTTGATTCGAATAAGCTTTTACCGAACTCTGCAATGCAGAAGCATTCTGAAGGTGCCCTTCTATCCTGTTAAAATCGACCAGTACATTCCGGGACTGTGCTGCATCGCTTTTGAACCCTATCACCAGGCATCTTCCCTATTTTCAACAACATATTTCCCGGTTTCTAATTAGTACAGAGGCGGCAAATACAGGCAGAGTAAATACGACGCTGCTGCGTGCCGCGATTCAGCCAACCGGGTTCAATATTAGCTCTAGCAGAACTACCAAGGCGGGAAACTCGCTGGGAATGCTGGTGTCAAAAACCGTTTGAAAGGATTATTTACTACACGGCTAAATGCCAGAGGGGTATGGATCCATGTGTCTTGCTCCAACGTTCTACTCAAAATCTTCTTATTTCTGATCAATTTTTTTTGCAATAATATAATTATATTGTCGTATGAGAAGTTTAAGTGCAATAAAAATTAAGTTGATGTGTAAAAAAATTTAAGTTTATTTTTCTTACTTTCTAACAATTAAATCAATAAAAGTGCGAAATATGTGAAATGTGAATAATGCAATCTTAGGTGAATTTAGTGAATTTAAATACTAAGGTAAAGTCAGATAAGTGTATAACCGGGGCAAGTGTGTAGTTTGGCTACATTTATTTTCAAAATTAAAATATGGATGTCCTCTGTTATATTACTAATGTACTAAACTTTATACTAGTTTTACAAAGAAAAATTGACATCTCCTAACGTATAATAACTTAGATATCTTGTAAATTTATCATACCTTATTAAAAAGGCATCAGTATAGTATTACACTCTTGGCCGAACTAAAGGATAATGCTATTAATGTATAAAATGCGGAACAATTACACACTTGCCCATTTTCTGGTAAGTGTGTAGTATGATATGTTAAAAATTATTTTTTTTTCTAGTAAACCGTTGATAATTATAAAAGGCGTATCTATTGAAGGCTTATAACTGGGCATATATTACGTAGTTCTATGTGTAAAATTTATCAAAATGTCTTATTATGTGAACAGTGTTACATTTTCTTCACACTATGCAATTTTTACTACACACTTACCTGACTTTACCTTATACTAAACAATTTTTATTATAAAAATATTCAAAGCTTGCCCGAAAATCTATAAATTCAGTCAATTAAAGATATCAAATATATTTAGATAGTTTCCGCTACTTCAGTACTAGTAGAGTCATCTATTGAGTAACAGTTAAACTTTAAACAGAAACAGATCGATAGATTGAATGGAAATATCGATAAATTTTAAATGTCCTATGATAAACCACACCAGATCAACATTATGTGTCAAACATTTATCTGAATAACAAACATAGGAATTGCTGTTTGTTAACAATTACAATACAGTTATAATATTTAACTTTTAATATGAAAGTGATCGGAATAGACATATAAAATATTCTTGATTTTGAATAAGAATGAATTATTCTTTTATTAATTTATTTTACCGTCTGTGATATACTATCTCGAAAACATTTATTTAATTGGGAATACGATACATATTATTTTTTTAATTGTTACGTTTCGGCTTTTTTTTAGTCAATTTTCAAACATTCTTTTATAGCAAACATTTCTTTCTATCCTAATTATTCAAATTACCTTATAGTTCTGTGTTTTTCTTTTATACAGTTATTCAAACTTTCACCGTGTGTTAGTGTTCGTCATTTAATCATTTTAAAATTTTGTTATTAAAAATTACATATATTTAACAAACATCTTAAAGCAAACATTCACAAGCACAAGGTTAAACTCAATTTTAATATGTTTAAATGACGCACACTAACCCCGTGAAAATTTGAATGACTGTATAAAAGAAAAACCGGTAGGACTATAAAGAAATTTTAATAATTAGGACAGGAAGAATGTTTGAAAATGGACTAAAAAAAAGTCCGAAACGTGACAATTAAAAAAATAATATGTACCGTATTCCCAATTAAATAAATGTTTACGAGATAATATAAAATATTCTTTAACTTATAAGGTAAAAATAAAAAAAAATGAGATCAATCTTGCAATACTATGGATTGCGTGACTGAACAATCATGAGCGACTTGGACACTACATAATTTACATAATTTATTCTTCATTAATATTATTAACTGTTTTGTTTGAGCAAACTGATTCAAAACTAAATGACATTTTTTTTTATTGGTGGAAAAACGTTGGTACAAAGAACGAATAAAATACACGCGCGGATGCAGAAAAACTACGACACAAATCGGACATGAATGGGGCTCCATAAGTGAAAGGGCTCTCAACAAGATTCTTTTCAGAAACCGTAGGAATATCGTAAGGTTGTACATATCGTTAGTAAATGTGGATTTAAATACAACATCGAAACGTTTTAGTCAAATTTGGATATTTTATAGCGTTAAATTTTAGGAGCGGTTATCGATACAACCATCTGCTTTCGTGGCCGCCTCAATTCAAACTAACTGTCAATCAACCAACTGATATTTTTAAACTAGGACTAAAACGGACACTAAAAGGCTGTTATTTATACTAGAACGGAAGCGAATACACAACATATTACTAAAAAAATAACATCCTAACGAAAGATAAGTAAACTTCAATTTACAATAAGATACAGACAATAATCTTTATAATCTTATAAATAGCGTTTTGATCTAGTATGATTTATCATAATTGTTATAAATAATGTAATTTATAATAATAAGTAATAAGTAATAAGTAAAATCCCAAAAAGATTGGTGCATTAAGTGAATTGGAATAATAAAAAGTTCGAGTTCCAATCTTATTTATTTTAAAATATTTTTTTGCTACAAGTTTCAATCAACGATCATCCTCAAGCAATTACAAGATGTAAATGAAAATTTAAAAAAATTAAAAACTTATTTTTTTTTACAATATTAATGTTAAAAATACTTACAAAAACTTTATTTAGTATAAACATGATGTGTCAATAAACTATTATAATCATGTGATGATGCGAGAAAACACTCAATATTAAAATCAAACAATTAAACACAAAACACATTTACAATAACACATTAAAATCTAGTAAAATATCAGAGAAATAAACAACAGAGCTGAAAGGAACGCGCTGAAGAAATATGTATTTATTTGAAATATTTAAAATAACCTATTTTACGCGGTATGTTTTGAACCTATTTGTATAAAAACTATTGTTTATGTATTGTGTGTAAGTGTATGTAGAAAATATATTTGTACGTATGTAACGTATTTGTTTTTGAATATACAAAAAATGTATAATGTGTATTATGAAATTTACTTTGTTTAATCTAATTTTAGAAATATCGATAATGTATAAAATGATGGTTAAACCTATTAATGTGTGTTACATGTTAATATTTAAAAATGTAAAAAGTGGGTTGATATTATAATCTAATTGTTCGTTAATTTTTCGAAAATATGTGATGAATAACCTTTTGCATAAGCAATTTGTTTTATTATGTTTAATTCTCTATTGTATTCCTCCTGTTTAATATAATATATTGTTAAATCTGTTTAATTAATAATGAAATGCTGCAAGTTTTTGTGATATGGGGTGGTGAGAATTATATGGTATAATATTGTTAGTTGTGGTGGGTTTTCTATATATGCTGTGTTAAAATATTTCTTTTCTGCAAATTTGTATGTCTAAAAAAATTGAAGTGTTATTATTTTCAATTTCTAAGGTAAATTGTAATTTGTTATGAATGCTATTTAAATATGATAGGAATTTGTTAATATCCTCAATGTCTTCATGTTCAAATTAGTGTATGTAATCAGGTAAGCAAGTTGTTTAAGGCAGAAATTCTTACGATATCTTTATTCTATGCTTTCAAACTATTTCAAATAGTATTTAATTAAATTAGTTTAAATATTGAAATTATCATAGCAATATATACAAATAAATACAGCTTCAGTAAAAAAAAAACCTTTTGCACAACTTACTTTTTTTAAACTAAAACTGTTTTTGTTTTAAATAGACGATCGGTAAAAGAAAAATTTAACAACATCCTGAACAGACGGTAAGGAATCGAATAACATCCAAGAGAATAAAATTCTTCTCCAATTTTCAATTTGCAATAATTCTTCTGCAACGTTCGAACGACGCCACGTCAGACTTCTCCGAGCCGGAGCTACATTCACTTCAAAGACAAATTAGTTTTATTTGATGCCTCCGAGGCCCAGAAGAGCCCCAGAAACGCTGAGTAACTCTATATAACCCAACGTGTGCTTTTTACCTTCGTCGAAAGCGGCTAATTTCATTAGCAGCAGCAACGCGCTTTCGACAGAGGAACGTATAGGGTTTTATAGAATCTGTAAGTGTGTATGTGCCTCAGATGGCTCTTGTGAATGTGTGTAGACGTATAGATACGAGAAACTAGGTGTATACACGTAAGCAAGTGACCGTCTGCCCCGAGAGCAGTTACGTTTTACTGCATTATGTCATCGTTAATATTAAACGCAGTCTAGTGTTTAGTGTTTAGCATTATGTGCGGAAAATGAATGGTTTTGTTGATCCTTTTCTGTATAGAACGTAAATCGCGCATAGGTTCTGTGAAGTTATAAGTATAGAATATATAATGCTGGGTTTGGTGGAGAGAAATTCGTGCTGATAAATTATAAGGCAGAATGTAATTATAATGCGAGATGAATATGATGGACCTCACTATATTTATATAAATTATTATTTTTTGCAATTAAATATCATTGCTCATTTTGAGAAGTTTGACATGCATGAAGCCATCATTTCTTAATTACACCTTCAGGTATTAAAAATAAATAATTAAAAATAAATAAATAATAATAATAAAGATAAACAAATATTTTACCATTAAAACAAATCAATTCCACTTAATATTGCTAAATTAAGTTAATTTAATTTAATAAAAAAAAAAATACAAGGTTTTTATTATTTTATTCATTGAATTCAGTTCTGCTTTGTGTGTAGTAAAGTGCAAGCATGTGTCGAGTGGTTCCGTAAATTAAAACCAATATTTGGAAGTTTACGAGTGAAGTAAAAAAGAGCTAACTTATGTAATAAAGCAAGATGAAGGATTCTAAATAATAAAAGCGGAACTGGAAACATTCGAAACAAAACAAGCAATAATGAAGCCGAGAAGTAAATTGAAAAGGACAAAGAAATACATTGACAACGCTTTAACAGAAAAGGAAAGATTAATCAAACAAAAAATTAAAAAGCATCCTGAGGAAAGAATGAAACATAGATGGTAGTCCTCCTCTGGGAAAGACGACAGAGTTTCTTATTTTCCGCATAACTAGAGACCGTTCTTGTCTATCGGGGTGACACGATCCAGTTTTCCGCTCTTCGCCCGGCTGCAGAACATTGTCATCCCCTGGATACTCTAAACCTTTCAACTGGAGATATTTGACGACCTAGTTTCCCGTTATTTGCCTGGCTACAGATCGTTGTCGTCCCCTGAGTGATACGACTTAGTCTACGCCCTCCAACTAAATATCGCTGTCGTTCTTAGGGATGACACGACTCAGTTTTCCGCACTTCGCCCTCTAAAAATCGTTGTCATCCCCTGAATGAGATGACATACTCTAAGTCGTTCAACTAGAGATACTTGTCGCCTACGACCTAGTTTCCCGCTCTTCGACCATCTACAGATTGTTGTTGTCCCCTGGGGTGACACGACTTAGTCTATGCCGTTCAACTAAATATCGCTGTCGCTCTTAGGGGTGACACGACTTAGTTTTCCGCTTTTCGCCCAGCTACAGATCGTTCTCATCCCACGGGGTGACACGATACAATCATCCGTTTTCTACACAACTAGATAACGTCGTCCCTCGAGGTGACGCGGACTACTGTCTTGCTTTTCCCCCGGCTATAGGTCGTAACGCCCTCCTAGGTGACGCGATATAGCCTTCCTTCCTAGTTTTCCGTCCTTCGTCCGTCTCCAGATCGTTGTCGTCCATAGTTTAGTCCGTTCAACTAGAGATCGTTGTCTTCCTTCGAGGTGACACGACCCAGTTTTTTGCTCTTCGTCCGGCTACAAATCGTTGTCGTCCGACGACGTGACACGACATAGTCATCCGTTTCCTATGCAACCAGATACCGTTGCCATTCCTCGAAGTGGGATGACCTAATTTTCCGTTTTTTTTTTCACAGCTATGTCACACTTTATTTTATTTATGAAAACTAAATTATTACAAATCATCCCAACCCCATGCTCCACCTGAAAGGTACTACACGAGGCTACCTATCCTAAGTACTATATGGGTTCCATAACAATTGAAATGTTCCTACTCTAACTAAATAATTTCCCTATAGCTATAAGTCACAGTCATCCTCTGGATAACTATCGTCCGTTCTGCTAGAAATCGTTGGCGTCCTTAGGGGTGACACGACCTAATTCTTTGCTCTTCATTCGGCGACTGATGGAGAGTAAGTATTCGCGTAAATCTAAAAAACACGTCGTACATTTAACCATTTAGAGTAAAAGACAACTAGAATTGCTTGCTTACGGCTGCCAATAAACTTCTTGAAACATAGGATACAGATATAATATATAGGTAGCATAATCATTCAGGAAACACTTCTGAACTAAGTGGAACTAATATCAAGGCGATCGGATGAGCGCTTTTCAATCTATTTAGGGAGAAATCGGAGCTCCGTTAAGTAATAATTATTTCTAGTTTATTCACAACTTTTAAAAGTTTCAAGTCGATTTTTTATTTTGATATGATGTAGACACGAATTTTCTACCTAAAGTGCTGTTTGGGGATCATTTATAATTGCAATCAATATGAATATCAATAACATATTCGCAAATTAGATGCATATAAATACATCCTTTAAATTATTTTTACATTTTCCCATCCACATATTACCCATTCATATTTACGTCAACCGCCAAATGTACTAATCATTTGTAACTTTGATGACTTACGTTATTTGACTGAATTCAACATAATACCCGCACGTATGCAAACTCCGACATATATTAATATATCCAGATTGTCTGGCGGTAAACTAGTTAATGCAGTGGCTATTTACCTCTGCATACAACCAACGTATCGTACACGATACGTACATATTTCGCATAACGCACATGTCCCAAAACCTCATTAGCTGCCAACCAGCGGTTCAGTTCGTATACAATATCGGGATTTAGGTTTTGACCGCGAGAACAACTGCGAATCGCACTAACTCCCAATTTGACATACATGTGGTAATCGTTGAAATATCGGAATTATACCAAAAACGAGAAAACGATTTGTATAAAACCAATACAACGCGTGCCATTTAAAACCCTAGGCTAAATGCATTAGAATCGAAGGATTTTTAGTCGTTATAGAAGGGTGGTTTGGGGATACGAATAGCTTCATTTTACAATTAAAATTACACTTCTTCCATGAGAAAACAAAGATGGTTATACTCTATGAGATAGAAACCGCAACACCAAGAAAGGCTAGGCATTTTTTGACCAAACTTGGTAGAAACGTGCAACTACTAAAAGGCAGCAATTGATTAATATTTCAAAGAAAAAGAACAAAATATGAAAATTATTTTTATTGGTAATAGGTTAGTTCCTCCCTATTGGTTATACACTCTCCTACTCTTCGCGGCACCGATTCTAGTAGATGGGGGATTTCCTCTTGAGGTATTGTGTTCCAAGCATCCTGTAATGCGTGTTGAGGAGCTTGGAGCTGCAGTGAGTTTCTTAGTCTTCTCCGCATAACACCTCAAACATGCTCAATTGGCAGAAAATCCAAAGAGCGGGATGGCCATGGCAAGAAATTGATATTAGCCTCTGCGAAATGGTCTTGCAATATGCTGGAAAAGTGGGTCTTTCAATTGCCGATGGAATGGAAGATTATGGGGTTCTAACACCGCATCCACATATCGCTGGGCGTTCATACTGCATCGGACGAATACTAAACGAGATCTACTCCCATAAGTCACAGCACCCTACATCATAATCCCCACAGTTTGCTGCACTTGCCTCGTAACAGAAAATTCAACATAGCGACGTTGCCCACATCTCAGAGGTTTTTTAACCCTCATACGGCCAGCATGCATTCCCAAACAAAATCGGGATTCATCACTAAAGACCACCCTATGCCTCTACGTTCCAGTACAGTTGCAACATACACCACTCCTAACTTTGCTGGGGGTGAATGCGTCCATCATATATGTAGTTCATGGCGATTTGAATATGAGAAAAATTTCTGAAAAATGGATCTTCAAATGTCTGAATGTTGACCGTAAGGGTAAAAGCGTGTAAGGGTGAAAGCATCGCGTTCGATCTGTGCTCGGTTTTAAAAAATATAAAGACATCTTAAGTCGTATTGTTACTATGGATGAAATTTGTGTATATTTCTACTAGCCAGAAACAAAACAATAATCGATGGAGCGGAGACACTCTGGATCTCCATGGCGTAAGAAGTTTCGTGTTCAAAAATCTGCTGGAAAAGTTCTTGCTTCAGTTCTTTTTGGGATTGCCATGGAGTAATAATGATTGATTTTCTGGGGTAGAGGGAATTATTATTCGACGTTACTGACCATTTTACGACAAGAAGTTAAGAAGAGACGCGTAAAGTTGACCAAAGGTGTTTTGTTTTTACGGGACAATGCCCCTGCACACAAATCACATGTTGCCATACAAACAATTCGTGATTTAGGGTTCGAATTACTCAAACACCCCCAGTATTTTCCAAATTTGTCTTTCTTCAACCGAAAAAAGTTCAAAAGGTCGTAAATTTTATTCCAACGAAGAGGTGATAGAAGCCTGGTTTGCAGAGCAAGATAAAAATTTCTTTTAGAAAGACCTAGAAGCGTTACAGGTTCGTTTTAATTCTACGTTTATGGATTACATTTGAATATATCCTGTGATTCGCAGGAAAGTGATCATTGCTTCTTTTTCAAATACCAACCTACATATTTTGTATGACATTTTGATTCGCTATTCATTTGGGCTGTAGTAATTTATATGCTTATCAAACTGACACCCGTCTTTATCGCTATGCAATAAATATTCGTGAAATTTTCGAGAAATTCCATGCAATATTATGTTTTCATAGGCAAATTTACATAATGCTATGCATCCGCAGTACAAACCATCGCCAGTCATTTAAAATCACTTTGCACGCGGTGTATAAAGTGAAATTAAAAAATAAAGATGGCGCCGAGATTTTGCCATTATTCATTAAACGCTTTTTATACTTTATCGCTTGTGTTGCATGTGATTAAAAAAAAACGCCTGCCCTCAACCAGTTTTTCATTAAAATTATTTTAAGGTATTCATAGCACTAATTATAATTGATTTTTTTGTATTAAAGGCTTTATTACCAAGAACAAAAAATTATATAACAATGTTTTTAAAACAAAAAGACTGAATAAAATGAATGTACAATTGTTTATTTTTTGTTCTGCTTTGGGGAAAAGACAAAAGAGGATTGAAGATAAAAAGATGTGCACACATGCGATAGACAATATATGGAAATCAAACATTTTTCAAGCACGTTTTACACAATAATCTCCTCTTCTTGGGCTAAATACGAAACAGTTGTTGTTAAGCCCGCGTAGAACAAGGATCTCTTTAAATGTCAGTGGGATCGTTAGCATTTTTGAAAGGCCACTAGATCACCAAGGCTTGCAGATGCGAAGGCAAGATTGATACCTAAACAAAGGCAGAGCATACAGTTCGATAACCTCTAGATAGACGAATTGTAATTAAATAATTGTTGTGTAAGTGATATTCACATGTAATGGTTGGTAGTACGGACAAAGGTAGAATGGAGAATGAATGTGAACTAGTGTAGACCATACACAAAAAGCTCGAATAAATGTTATTCACTTTACGTGTGCGTTATTCGTAAGAACACAACAATAATCATGGACACAAACTAATTTTCCGATAACTATTGGGAAAGAAAATGTTTGTCGATCACACTAACCAACACGATTTTTATAACTTATTTAATCATCTAGAATTTTAGTATTTTAGCAAAATTTAACGGTGTATTTTGCCTTCGTTAAAGACAAAATAAGTTCCTTATTGGGAGAAATTTCACGATTTTAACAATGAAATTGTCTCCTTACGTTAGAAAGTAAACATTAGAAAAGTGTTGAAGCGGTGTTAGATATAACTCCATATTTTTATCCGTGTAGCGGAGTATGATTATAATTATAAGACTACACCTGGTGGGAAGATTTCGTCTTTGGTTATGCCTTCAGTAAAAGACTGCAAAAACTTTACACTCAACAGTTGCAATAGTTATCCAAAAGAAAATAAAGACGTCAGCTAGTGTTATTTGAATTTAAAAATTTCAGAGAAATTACCTGTAAACCCATTTACTCTATCGAATTAGTGAAGGAAAATAATAATTTTACTTTACAGTGGAATATATACCGTCACCGGGGTGAACTGCACGGTCGATTTTAAACTTGCAAAACGTTATTAATAGAGATTAGCGTTTGTCGTGTCTGTAGCCCATAAAAAAACCGCAGTGCGGTTTTCGTGAAGCTGGCGTAAAATCTTTGATTGCGGCGTTTAAACGCGAAGAGACTTTGTAATCGGAAGGTATGTCCTATCGAGACAATCTAATTCTTCTGTTAATGGGAACAGATTCTGTGAAATCTTTGATTTAAATTAGCAGAAGGATAATAATAATAATAATAATAATAATATTTATTTTGTTATAAGACACACATGTGTATTTAACAAGTCAAAAAAATTCCTTAAAGTAATAAAAAGAACAATCATTCTTAAATCCAACAAAATGAAAAAACATAATATGTACTACCCAAAAAGCAAAAGAACAAGAAAAAAAACAATAAATTGAACAAAAGAAAAATAAATGAAGAATAATTCTAGTATTATTATTATAGGTGCAAGCATGGAAATATCGAGTCTGTATTAATTACAGGAAGCATGAAATTTTAAGCGATATTATTTACTGTTCGTGACAGAAAAATTCATCTAAGTTATAAAAACTATGCCGAAGGAGAAATTTCTGTAAAGCATTGCGGAAGGTCGAAAAAGTTTGCATCAATACAATTTCTCGAGGTAGATGATTGTGTACTTTAACCCCCATACTTTTCACCCCTAAGCTCGTGATGTTTAGAGTGCAACCTGCAGTACGCATG
This sequence comes from Protaetia brevitarsis, assembly GCA_004143645.1. Taxonomy (NCBI): domain Eukaryota; kingdom Metazoa; phylum Arthropoda; class Insecta; order Coleoptera; family Scarabaeidae; genus Protaetia; species Protaetia brevitarsis. The sequence continues at coordinate 1,118,774 of RXPK01000178.1, forward strand.
TAATCTCTTGCTCTAGTCTGATAATCATGGTACTCTGCATTCAACGTAAAGGTGTCTTTATTTTTATAAACATAGCAAGCTAGTTCTAGTATATAAATACATATTAGGGGCAGCAAATTTAATTTTTTAAATATAGGTCTGCAAGATTGGGTGAAGTGAGCACCAACAATGGACCTTACAATGGCTTTTTGTGCCAAAAACACTCTCTTGGATGCTGCCGATATACCCCAGAGCAAAATTCCACAATGAATCCTCGATTGAACTTCAGCGTGGTACAATGTCAGCATACATTCCAGTGTAACCTGGGATCTCAAACAATGAAAAACATAACACTTACTAGATAATTTTGTAGTTAAATTTTGACAATGCTCATTCCATAACAGATTAGACTCAAACGTAACGCCAAGGAATTTTACAGATTTAGCCTCTGGTAGATTTGTGTCCTTCAAAGAGATATTTGTGATTCTGTTCGCTTATGTCTTGTATGAAAAATCATATATTTCGTTTTCTCTAAACTTAACGACAGCTTGTTTGTTGCGAACCATTCCGTTAGAGTACGAAGCAGTGTATTTATAATAAATTCTCGCTCATCATTCGTTGTTAATATGCAGATATCATCGGCATACATGGTAAGGTAAATATCTGATAAAAAAAGCACAATGTCATTAATATACAAGTTAAACAACACAGGGCCCAAAACAGAACCCTGTGGAATACCCATCACAACCGGCCAATGAATGAGATCGAGCAGTCTCGATTTCACCAGAAGGTTTAACATGTTTAATTTTCACGTATTGGATGCGGTCATACAAGTAGGAAGCAAACCAATTTGCCACTATACCTCTGATTCCATACCTCTGTAACTTCTCAATGATATTGTCATACTGTACACAATCAAAAACCTTTTGCAGGTCACAAAAAATACCTAGCACCGGTTTTCTGTTTTCAATACCTTCTAAGACGATGTTATAAAAGTTAATAAGAGCAGTGGTGGTTGACTTTCCTTTTCTAAACCCGTGTTGGAATTCTGTGAGAATATCGTGCTTAGTCATAAAATTGTTAAGCCTCTCCAACATACAGTACTCAAGAATTTTCGCTATACAAGAAGTCAATGCGACAGATCGGTAATTTGAGGGTATTTTTCCATCCCCTTTTTTAAACACAGGAGTAATTACAGCCGATTTTAAAATATCCGGAAACATACCATTATAAAAGGAACAGTTGACTAAATAAGTTAAAATATCTACGAGATACATTTTATGCTCCTTAATCATGGCAGCTGTAAGATCATCTGGTCCAGTAGAAAATTTATTTTTTAACTTGCAAATGATAGTATTTATTTTGGGCACCAGTAAAAGGAAAAATATACATAGAGCATGGGTTTGATATTATTATGATTATATAAAGAATATAAAATTAACTCGTTGGTAAAAAAATACAGATACAGAGAATATTTTGTTTAAATCGAGATAATCAAGCAAATGAAACCTTCCAGAACAAGCTCATACAAATGAACTTTCGACTATCGTCTAGTTAATAACGCAGATATCTCTAAGCTCTTCGTGTTTCTCTTGTTGCCAATTATTTTAGAGTGTTATCGCTAGATTTTAACGAATATAGGTACTCCCAAATGAATATAGCAGAATTGCATTAGTCGTTAGTGTGGTCGATTCTTTTCTAACGTACGAAATAAATAGAAACTAACAAACAAAAGTTGTGTGGTAGCTGACAATTGTAAAACTATGTATGTATATCGTAATTTTGAAAGATGCTACAGGCTACTTACTTTAAATGTTCATTCTATTCGTACATTAAATCTTCTCATTCAAACTTGTATTACAGCGAACGTGTGTTTTAATATACTATTGTTGGTTAAAAAGTAAAATTTGGTTGAAGTAAACACCGTTATGTGTTAATACAATTACAATTAACTGTCCACTCAATGCATAAAAAAATGTTCATCCAAAAGTTAAATTGATTTTATGTAACACCATAGAAGTGTTGGCAATCTAAAATATTGTATTTGTTACAAATAATATTTTTTTGATATTGGTGACATTTTACTTAAATCAGCAAAAATTGATTGTAAAACTATACAAATACTTTATATGTTTAATACGTTTTTTATTTAAAGCAACATTTCTAAATAAACACAGTAACCAATCTAACCTTAAAATGTCGTCAAACTCAACGTTAATTTATTTTTTGGTAATTACCACAGTTCCGACTACCAAAAATTACGAACCAGAGTTTCCTCTCGTTCCTCCAACATTGAGGGCCCAATTGCAGAAGTTAGACGCAACCGTAAATGCTATAGAAGAACCTCGTGCCAAGAACGGCATCCTAATATTCACACGATAGCTCTTATAACTTATAACAGATAAATATGAAATTGTCTTGTTTTCATGCAAATTATATCAACAAATGCCAAAGGCATCGTCATCAGTTTCGTTGTGCGCCATCTTTCGGTTAAGTGATAGTAGCATCTCGAACATCGATAGTAGTAGTGCGCTAACGTCAGTACCACTTCCCCGTAGTTACAAAATTCGACCGTTAACCTGAAAAGAACTAGGTGGCATTCAAGATCCGTATATAGTAGGTTGCCTCGTAAGTTGCAGGGGAGGCCCGGGGAAAGGGGAGGGTGAATACGCGATGACGCTATGATGACGCGCCTCGCGATCATTCTCGAGTCAAAGAAATGTTCCACTGGCGCACTATAGATGACACCACCAGCATTTTCTATTGTGGTACGTTTGTAGTGGTAATATTTCTGTAAGAGAATACTGCGGTGCCATCTATAGTACGCTAGTGGGACATTTCTTTGACTATATAATATAATACTTGGTATTGGGGTATTCTGTTAAGAACTTGAAATTATATTGCAAGATACGTTCTTGTTGACAAAAACATTAATTGAAAAATTTTCTAAATTAAGATTTTTGTAAAAAAATAAATATTTAGTCTGGGAGTACAAATAGCCATTTACTTTTACATATATGCACCACTTTACTTATTAAACACTCTTTTTCTTTTTCTTTCTCTTAATTGGCTGAAAAGTTATGAGGCAACCTAGTATATACGGACCTTGGGTGGCATTCGCAAATTTCTCAACTATGTTTTGCACCTTTTATCATGAATGACCTGTTGAAAATATTTATTGTAGAATTATAGATATTGTAGTACACACTTTGATAGTTTTATTTAAAAAAAAAATGATTTCCTATCTCAAAGACAGCTAAAAGCAATACATTTTAACATAATTTTAATGTTTTTATTTGATTCAATCAAAATAAAATAACAAAAAACGTTTTGTTAAACCAATGTATGTATTATGCATTTATGGTATAAAATCACTATCGTATTTGTTTACTAAAGTATAAAATAGTTGACCAATTTTGTTATCCATACATATAAGTTTACGACATCTCTCTTCCGTATTACTAGTAAGGGCCATGAAATTCCATAACGGTGTCCATTTAGGCGTAGAAGTTTTATTGATAGACTAGGGCAGCGGTTCCCAACCTGTGCTCCGCGGAGCCCCAAGGGCTCCGCGTATACTTTCCAAGGGCTCCGCGGCAAGTCCAGGAAAAAAATAATTAAAACAAAAAATAAGGAAAAATAAATTCCCTGCTTCCGCAAGTAGACGACGCCGGAACTGAATGTACGAAAGACTTCTTGGAACTACATATTCGAGTAATTCCTAGATCGCTGTCGACCGGGCCATCGGAAATTCTTGGAATATGCTCGAAGGCTAGTATTTGATTTAATGTCAGTTCACTGTGAATTTTCAAAGTGAAAACATATTAGCTATTCTTCCGTGAGATTTTTGTGCGTTGGCCTCTTCATTGATATTCAAGTAGGTAAGTTTGTATTTTATTATGAAATTTTTATATAGTTTTTCGTTAAAAGACGGACATTTTGGTGAGGACGCGTGGGTTGAAACAAATTCATTTAAAATTCAGGGATTTGTTTTTTTTGAAAAACACTGGAGTGCGTCGATTTTGGTTTTTAACTGTTTTTTTTTTCTTTTATGGTAAATTCATGTAATCAGTGTAGCCCAAAAAATAAGTCACGACCACCAACTACATTTTTTTTTCAAATGGAAACACCTATTTTTTATATCCTTTTTGAATTCTGCAACGAATTCTAACTATGTTTAGTGGACCATTTCCTATGTTTAACTCAACAGTTATCGAGAAATTCATGGCTGAATTAATTAAGACCATACTTCTGAGATTTTTTTTTTGTATCGAGCAAAACATTCCGTTGTATGTTTATTTTTCTTTTTTTTTAATTCTGGTATTTTCGATAGTTGACTTGTCACTTGTCAACGTGTAGTGACACTTCAAGTAAATAATTGTCAAGTGTAGTTGTGATGTTTGAAAAAATAGCACGTTTAACTGAGAAGCAACGATTAGAAATTTTGATGATGGTGGATAGTCCTTAATAAACTTTTAAAATTTAAACGATTTAGAATTCATCCCGTCCGCTACTACCAAGAATACCAACACAGTTAATTGATTAAACGGACAAGAAATTTACGAGATATATGTAATTATCGTAAATGGACAGCGAACAAAATTAAAAATATTAAAACGTTTCTTCTTAAAAATAAATGGGATACAAGTAGTAACAGTTTTTTTGATCACAGATCGCTTTTATTCGAAGAAATAATAATAAATGTTTAATTTACTTTATTAACATTAAGGTATTTATTTACCATAATGGTTATTTTTCATACCTTTTATAAACATATTTCAAAAGCATATAAAAATGGCAAATATATACAGAAAATAGTAGCAACTGGTTAAAAAGATACCTTCACAAAAAGTTAAATATGTACATATACTTAAGCCCCAAAATCTCATTTTAAGGAAAAGTAGTGTATTTGTTTTAGTAGTATATTAAATTACGAAAGGCAAAATTGGCTATTCTCATATCCTGTGTGATTTTCTTTTAGCCATGGATCGTTGGCTTCAAACAGGAACTTTGAAGAACAATAAAGTTATATTTGAGAAAGAAGATAAACCACCAGCTTCCCCTATTACTTCGTACGTTGAATCAACAACAAAAAAACATAATAGCCAAGCACTGGACACCAGCGTGTCAGTAGAACTTTCCGTAAAAGAAGCCATATCTGTGGCGCCACATTGTCAGTCATTGTTTGCACAAAGCGACAAAAGTGGGACAGAAGGAAAAAGACCTACCAATAAGAAACGAAAATACGAAGAAAGTTATTTGGATATGGGATTCACAGGAAACAAGTGATGGTCGGCCTCTTTGTGTTATTTGCGGAAATGTGTTGACCAACAGCTCCATGTTTCCCGCCAAGCTACGGCGCCATTTCGAGCGAAACCATCCCGAATTGAAAAATAAACCGTCTGATTTCTTCAAAAGAAAGTGCACCGAAATTTTAACTTCACAAAAAGTTATGACAGCACTTGCTAAAACTAATAATGAAAAAGTACTGGAAGCCTCCTACCTAGTAAGTTACCGAATAGCTCGAGCTGGTGAGGCCCATACCATTGGAGAGACCCTTATTAAGCCTTGTACAATCGATATTATCAAATGTATGCTTGATGAAAAAACTGTTAAGTTAGTCTCCAACATTCCTTTATCAGATAACACCGTTGCTAGACGTATCAACGATATGGCTAATGACGTGAAAGGGACACTTATTAGCCGCATCAAGTGTACCAAGTTCGCATTACAAATGGATGAATCAACGGATGTCGCCGGGTTGGCGGTTTTAATGGTATTTGTTCGTTATGTTTACGTACAAAGTTATCAGGAGGAGCTTCTTCTTTGCAGACCACTACCAACTAACACATCAGGGGGCGAAATATTTCATCTTTTAGATGAATTCTTCGTATTAAATGAAATACCGTGGGAAAACTGTATAGATATATGCACTGATGGCGCAAAAGCAATGGTAGGTCACAATGCTGGCGCTATTGCCAAAATTAAAGATAAGGCAAAGAATTGTAGTAGCAGCCATTGTGTCCTCCATAGATACGCGTTAGCCTCAAGGAAAATGCCTTCTGAGCTTTTAATAGTACTGAATGATGCCATAAAAATAATAAATTATATTAAATCGCGACCTCTTAAAAGTAGACTCTTCAAACTAATGTGTGGAGATATGGGTAGCCACCATCAATCCCTCCTGCTGCACACCGAAGTAAGGTGGCTGTCTCGAGGAAAAGCGTTGACACGTTTAATGGAATTGCGTGCAGAGGTAGCAGCATTTTTGATGGATCATAACGCTATATTGGCGACGGTTTTACATGATGAAGAGTGGGTATGTAAACTAGCATATTTGGCTGACATTTTTAGCAAAATTAACGAAATGAATCTATCATTGCAAGGAAAAACTGTCACAGTTTTTTATGCTAACGCCAAAGTGTCTGCTTTTAAGAGGAAACTTGTTTATTGGTTGAAGTGCGTGGAAAGGACAGATATCGATTGCTTCCCTCTTACAAACAATTTCTTGAGTGAAAATAATATTAAACTTCAAGAAAAATTACAGAAAGATATTCAGGCGCATCTCACAACTTTAAAGGACACGTTTCAACATTATTTTCCGACAACTCAAGAGAAGGTACTTGATGATTTTAAATGGGTACTCAATGTGTTTAGCGTGAATGAAAAGCCACCCAGCTTAAACTCAGCAGAATATGAGGTGCTTATAGATTTGATATCTCACAGCGAGCTAAAAATCGCGTTTCAAAACCAAACTCTACCGGAGTTTTGGCTCCATTTATCAGATGAATTCAAAATCTTGTCTGAAAAAGCAAAATTAATATTGCTACCTTTTTCAACTACGTATCTCTGTGAAGCGGGGTTCTCCGCGTATGCAGCTACGAAAACAAAATACAGAAGCCGTTTAAATGCTGAATCAGACATTCGCCTGCAATTATCCTCAATTGAACCTAAAATAAGAGAGCTGTGCAAAAATATACAACCACAGGGGTCTCATTAAACATTTACACGTTATTTTATGTTGTTTTCATTTAAGCCTACTGTTGCATTACAGTGCACTCTAATTGCATTTGTTAGTAAAGTTAAGCCTCTATGTAATTTTACTATCTAGTGTCTTTTGTAATTGTTAATAAAAAATGGGCACACTTGATGTGTAACATATGTTTGAGTTTTTCTCCCAGTACTCTTCTCTTTACTCATTGTTAGTACGGAATGAACACATAGGGCTCCGTCGTAGAAATTGATTCTAAAAAGGGCTCCGCGAGTCAAAAAGGTTGGGAACCGCTGGACTAGGGTATTGCGCATTTCAGCTTGGAGATTGCTGTGATTAATTTATTTATTTAATATATTTAAGATTTATTTTCTTGGATTTTTTAAACAATATATCTGATTTTTTCATAACAGTTTATATTATTATTGGAAGTGTTTTTATTTTTGAAGGAATATAATTAATATTATTTTCCTTAATGCTGAAAGCAGTTTGTTAGGTTTAGAAATAATTTTACTTTGCGCTAAATCCATATCAATATTTGCATCCACTGCCCCGAATAAAGTTAGCTAATAAAGCGTAGTAAGAGCATTCTTGTTTGATTTTGCAAAACACTATATTTCTGATAACAAATACAACCCGGTTTAATTAAAGTTATAGAAACTTTAAACAATATATATTGAAAAGAATACACATATCATATTGTAACTTATATCAGGCATTCTTCATAATTTACACAAGATAGATACTAAATCGGCAATAACAAAAAGATGCTTTTCATAGTAATAGGCTAATCTATAATATAAATTCAGAATTTTGGAAGATGTTTTCTTAACGTACACACACAAGTTTAAAATGTAATCATTCCTTAAATTTGTATTGAATATATGTTTCCCAAAATTTACTGATAATAGTTGCTGCACAACAGAAATTGTATACGAATGATAATGACGAGTTTGCGTTGTATTGCTTTCTAAGCTGATCAATAAGAAAAACCTTCAAAAAAATCATATTATTTTTTATTACACCATTTAGTAGGTGTATTTCAAATTTTTGTTATTTTTGATTTAATTTTACACCACTGGTTGATATTTATACTTTACCCCTTAGCAGTGTGGCTTTAGTTTTTATTTAATTCATTTTCACAAAAGGATGACGTCAGGATAATGTTTCTGATAATTCGTCACGCAACGTTTCTTGATTTAAAACTTTTGTCCTACCCGGCATTTAAAATTTCACTGAAAATAATAGTTCCACAATTCTTGACAGCAGTCAAGTTGACATTTGTCATTTACGAAAAAAAAGACTATTGTCATGCGGTACTTTTGTCATTATACCAGCGCCAACGTCTGTTTATGCTACCCCTTCTATACGAAGAACATCCGTTTTATTCTATGCCATGTTAATTTGCGCTTAGCTGGGTTCCCAGATTAATTAACTTCTGCCCTTCTTTAAAAGGGACCCGTACCATCGGATCTAGCGCTGTACGCTTCGTACGCTGATTAGAGCTTTCGCCAGTGAAAATGTAGTCTCGACTGCGTATACCATTGCTAACGAACCGTGTACTACATCTGAGCGTAATTATTATGATTTCGTTACTGTGCAGTACAAAATGGCCCGCCGATTTGTTTAGGACTCTTTCGGGATAGCCAGCAAGTTTCCGGACGGGTAAACAAACGCTGATAATATAGAGGAAGAGTTCGGTCGCTTGATTATGTTTTAAACGTATTTCGCCGACTATAGAATGAACATAGCAAAAGAGTTATCCCCGTAGTAATTTCTCTATACCAACGCAACGTAGTATATAATTTATTGTTTTATCCCGCTTCAAAGATCTAAAAGCAGAGCGTTTTAAATAATAAATTAAATAGGTAACATAGCCTTATTAAATTCGCAATGTAAAACATATTCAAAATGTTATCGATAAATTTAAAATTTTTGATTATTCACTAAAAAAAAAATCTGTAAATTCCCAGTGATTTTACATTGCCAGAAAAGTACCCGTAGTTGGTGAAAATCGTTTCAATGGCTATGTATTTGAAGAAATATATTGTTACGCTACACAGTAGCATACAGCCCGGGTTAAAAAATTAAATTTTAAAGAAATACATTAATTAAATTAAAAAAAATCAATCATTTTATATATCCCAGTGTCATCTATCTTTATTTATTTTGATTCAGAAGTGTGCTCTCTCACCAGCCAGATGGCATGCATGGCGAGAAATTTCCGATCGAGGGGCGGTGACATAAAAAAATATTGAATAGCTCGTTACTTTCTTATATCTTTAGTAAGAGCAGAGATTCGGAGCAAGAATGTTGTCAATTGTCCTCTCCTTCAAATTCACTGTCAATGACCATTTTAAAAGATATCATAGGCATGATAATGTCGTGCCTTAATAGATTGAAACTAATAAAATTAAAACATTTAAGTGTGGATAAAAGTGATTTTATTTAATAAAAAAAAAATTCTAAATGTGAACTTGTTTAAAGTCGGACATAAATCTTTGGATATTTATCTCAGGTAAGTCCGTGAGTCCGTTTAATTAATAACACTTTCAACAGTTTCATTAGTGATTTCACTTTTTGCAATTCAAATTCATAGTTTCGTACGTAAATACGTTTAAATTGAATTTCAAAATTCCCGCGATTTCTGACCGTTCAAACGGAGTTATGTTAGGCTTAAAGAGACGTGTGAAACGAGTAGCCCAACCTTGATGGTAAATTGCTGGATATTGGTTCGTAACGTAAATACATAACAAATACTTATAAACCTATTTACACAAATTTCCCCAAGTAACCGCGAACGGTTTTGCCTACGATACAAACAATTTTCTAACCTCAATTCTTTCTGAACGAATAAAAATGAAATTTCTTATAAGTATAATTAAATTTAGATTAGAATTGAAATAATACGTTTATTTTAGGGTAGATTTGACGAGAAATACCTTCTGCGAGCATTGGAGTGGTCTGGAATGTCCGAATCGGATTCGGATCAGGGCCCTCGTACCATCGTCGTCACTTCAGATCACAGAAAGTGGCTCGTTCAGGACAGGAACATTACAGGAAACTCGGGAAAATCGTCGTTGAAGAAAAATTACCCAAAAAGGTTGCGGGTAATATGGATAATATTTGTTGATGAACTTTGTTTAACAAATAACCATATTTTTAGTTGTAATTTGAAATAAAATTGGATTTTAATCGAAATAACAGTTAAATTTTTCAAGAAACAAAATAAGATAGGTCTGCCTCTAACAGAGTTCGGTTAGTGAATGTTGGAATTTGAAAATTTTTAACTGACTTGAAGCGCATGTCTTCGTCAAGGAGTCCATACTGTCTGTAAAATCCGTTCTGTAACGTACCGAAATAAGGGGAACATCCTTGTTTTTATATGAGATGACCATGTGATCGACAGAAGATTTCAATGTTTAAACGAACGGAAATAAATAAATTACAACATCTGGATCCTACTTACACTTGTATATGATAAAGTATGAGTCATTAGAACATGGAGAAAAACTACATTTAAATTTTTTAAACCTTATTACTATATAATTTAACAATCTTAAAATTCATTATGCAGCTAAAAGTAGGCAACCATTTATACTATAGATCATTGTTACGAACTCAATTTCCAGCGATTACCCATGTCTTTCTGTTTGACATGATCAAACAATTGGACGCCAATGCATATCAAAACGTTATTAGACTAAATTTAAATGAAATAAATACACAGTAAAAATAATAAAAATGTTCATTTGAATTAAACGTGGATCCAAATTTGATCTGTCAACAGCTATTGTAATGTACCTATTCAAATATCTAATATTGATTTTCGATGTGTAAGTATATCACTGCTTGATCACCTTGCTTTCCTGAGGGAAATTCTGAAGAAAATGCCTTGAAGGACTTGCTAAATGCAGAGATTTCCTACATCACCTGACATCGTCTAGCTGCCTGCTGATACTATTATATCTCTTTCTATTATCTAATTAATTTAAAATATAACTAAGTAAAATAGTAACATTCCCTTTTTAAATAATAGTAGAATATTTTCGCCATAACAATATATTTAGAAATGTAAAAATGAATACTTTGTGTGTTACAAAGAACGTCTAAATTGACATCGTTATAGAATATCATTGGCGTTACTAGTAATTCGGAAGAGGCAAACACTTCTGGCTGTCACCGGATTGAGTATACAACAGGCATCGACAAAAAACATGGGAACAAAAATGAGAAAAATTACTCCTAATTATTACAGTTAAAAGCATAGATACATTAATTTGTTATTTTCTCACTGTAAAAAACTTGCAATCTTTGCAAACAGGCTTGTTTTGATCGGCCTACCTTGATTTTGACAATTTGGCCTTAGCCTCAAGCTCACCTAAGACGGTGATTTTTTTAAATTTTAGATGAAAAATCAGGACATGCCTCTTCTCGAATAACGCCATAACTTTTTGTTCTGAATAACCTTTTTTTAGTAACATATTGGTGAATTGTGAACAGAAAAAAATACTTTACTAGAGGCAAAATTAACACAATCAAACTAGCCGATCGTTCTGAAATTTTGCTTAACTTCAAAATTTTTCATTCCGAAGGATTTTTCTTGGTAATGTTTTTGCTCAAACGTAAAAGCCTGCTTGATTTTAAAAAATCAAAAGTAAACTAAAAGTAAGTTTCAGACTCAACAGGGCTTATTTCCGTAATATGAAATCCCTACCCAAATTTTTTTTGGTCATTATAACTATTATGAACTCAATCCGGGGACAGCCTGTATATGATATATTTTATGTTTTCTACGACGATTATTTTCAATACATAGTGGCGTAAAACGAATCAGGGTTTTTTTATACATACATACTATTATGGCGTTTCTGTACCAAGGTTTTAGAAACTAAAATTGTAAATAGTCTTTTTGACGTTTTTATATGTCAGAGTTAATGTTAACAATTTAATGTTCATAATTTCGCTATCTAGTAAGTGAACTCACCCTACGCAGATATTTAGTTGACAGTTTTGTTTTGATAATTATTATGTAGATTTGTCAATTAAGACATGTCATAATGTAAAAGAAAGTTTGAACAAGATATTGATTATCCTGGCAAAGATTTGTATTACTATTGATAATATAACAATACACATACATAAACATCAGTTATCGTAAGGCAGTAAGCATCTGTGTGGTGTCCGATACGTTAGCAGAATTAATTTTAGAAGTGTCTATTAGAGTTTAACGGACGAAACAGGAGCACTGGGAATATCCCGACACACAACAAGTCAAGACATCGGACGAGCTAGCTCGGGATTACAAAAATAAAACGTAATTTATTACAGATATAAGGTTTGAAAAAGGTTTATAAATAAACCGAAACATAATCTGCATTGTCGTTTGAATTTGATTCCCAGCCATATTCCAACAAAAGATAATATTAATACACTCACTATTGACTAAAAAAAAAAAATACCAGAAGATAATAATCACTAAATATTCTCAATCATAATTTTGATTGCGTGCTAGTGTTTAGTATCGAAATTCATATGCGATAGCCATCTACATATATTTCTACTTTCAATAGTCGATCTTTGATAGCCGTCTGATTCACACGCTTGCTTTTGATTTCCCCGAAAAAGTTGCTTCCACTACAGTATCGAGCACTATCGTAGACGTCAGTCAATGTCTGACATATGATAGCAGACTAAAAGAAATGTTGAAATTACCTAGATGTTTTCTAACGCTAACAAATGTTGATTGCTTAACACTGATAGTATTATCAGTGTTAAGCAATTCTTATCAGTACTTTGTGAACGCAGACATTACGGAACGTCCTAATATGTAGAAAATAAAACAAAAGCATAAGATTGGTAACACTGTATCACTGTATGTGGAAGATACTAACAAGGGAACACCGGCGGGTGTCCCCCTCCGATTTCGATGAAACTTAACAGACCGAAAGAGCACCTTAAAATAAGAGACACGTATTTTTTTTATCGGCGTATCCGCACGATTTTTGGGTACAGCCCCCCCCCAAGTTTTGGACGATTTTTCAATTTTTGCAAATATTTCCTAAATTATAACAGATATTAAATTTTCTTCTTAACATAATTTGCAGCATATTGCATGGCTCTAAGGGTGGTGTCGTCCGTATTCGCAAAAAATTAATCGAAAGAAGGCCGATTTTACATAGAATACGATGATATATAACAAGTTTAGAAAATTAATAATTGTAAAAATAGAAAAATAATAATAAAGCTTCAAAATTAATAAACTTGTCTATTGATATAAATCAAATGAACTATAAGAGAAATAAGTTTTTTATCCTTAACATAATTTCCAGCATAATAGATGGTCTCAAGGTAGATATCTTCATAAAAAGCTAATAACGGCGGACGGGGTACCCCATACCCCCGCATTATTTTAATAATAACTTTATTCATTATTCATCAAAAAAAGATCGCTTTTACATAGAAAACAATGGTAATAAATTTTTGTAATGTTTTTGTAAATAATTGTAATAATAATAATATAGTACATTAACATAAATTATTTGTTATCGTTACTCCGCGCCCCTTACTTAAATATTTCTTAATTTAGAATTGTATCTACTCGACAAGCTGTGGTCAAGCCTTTCTATGCCTACTAACTTATACTATATACTATACGAAACTTTTATCGGTGGTAGCAATATAAATCGTTTTATCAACTGCAGTTAGTGACTGCGTTTTATATATTTCCTTAATAATTAATAAAATAATCATTTTTAGAATACCATAATCCTTTAATGCGTATATATGAACAAATTTGCTACACAGGACGAAGGATTAAATAATACATACATATATATATTTTTAATTTATTTCAAGTTTTTCGTGCAATGTAGGTGTACAATGTAAGTATTCAATGGAGCATAAATATGACTAATGTGTTTGTAACGATTATAACATTTCGGAAACAATAGAACAGAATTAGAAAAACATTATAATGCTTATAAATGGTTTAAATACATGACATACTGTAATGCGATTATTGGTATATATGTATTGCAATAGCGAACAAGATTAATATACATACAGTAATTAAGCTATGTAAGTATTACAGTAGTGATAGTCTGTGTAAAAGTGTTTAAAACACAGATTTTGTTTGCACCATGAACACTGCACAATAGCTGGTTTATTGCAAATACTACACAAGGGTGTAGACTGCGCATCTTTGTTAAAACAAAACTCTACAGGATTTTTAAAGGGCCCAGGTCTTTCCTCAACGTATCCACTCTTATACCACGAGTACTTGAATACGTCGAAAAATCTTGGGGAAGAAAACTGATTACACTGGGCAACAAATTTTCGAAAAATTCATGCTTCCAAGCTGAAAATAGTCATTTCTTAATGAATTCAATGTGCTGAACACGAAAATGACTAAGAAAAAGCTGAGTTGGCTACGGGTTTTCTGTAAAATGTACGCATATTTCAGAAAAAGTGTACTTATGTCAATATTATAATAGATGGTAAGAAAACATTAGTCTGCTTCTGGCTTTCGACTTCTTTTGGCCTGCCGTTTGTAGTGGACTTGTGGAGCATCTCTACTGATTGTCCAACAATAGTCAGCTAGCATTGACGTAGACCATTTGCCTTGGTACCGTTGCTCCATGGTGGCAATGTCCTGATGAAAGCGCTCGCTGTGCTCATCGCTGACCTGCCCGCAGTTATCAGGAAAGAAATCTAAGTGGGAATCAAGAAAGTGGATCTTTAAGGACATATTGCAGCCGAATTCATGAAACAAAGCCAACATATCCTCAACCAGACACTTGTAATTTTCTGCCTTGTCATTCCCCAGGAAGTTTGCTGCCACTTGATAGAATGCATCCCAAACCTGTTTTTCTTTACCTTGAAGAAGTTCCTCAACTTGGGGTCTCGGAAGAGCTGTCTAATTTGAGGCCCCAAAAGATGCCTCTTTAATTTTGGCTTCACTGAGTCGAGGGAATTTTTCATGCAGGTACTTGAATGCTGGTCCATCTCTTATCCATGGCTTTTACCAAGTTTTTGACAAGACCGAGCTTGATGTGTAAAGGAGGAATGATGATTTTGTGTGGCTGTGCAATGGTAGGTGCTGTACATTCGTTTCTCCAGGCTTAAAAATGCTCTCGGAGGCCAGTCTTTCTTGATGTAGTGCAAATCGATTGCTCTGCTGTCCACAGACAAAGAAACAGCAGTACTTTGTATATCCCTGCTGCAAACCCATCAACAGAGATACTACTTCAGGTCAGAACATTCTGCCAGCCATACTTGCTGTAGTTAATCGTCTCCAGTAGCTGCTTTAGATTGCCGTAAGTCTCCTTCATGTAGACCGATGTGCAATAGGTATGGATGGAAGCTGGTTCCCATTATTCAAAAAACGCCTTTAGGCTCAGTTTTGAAGCGTCTATAAACAGCCGCCATTCGTGGGGATCAATGTGCAATACGAGAGCTTGTAGTAGACCATCAATATCGCAGCAGAACACAAGGCTTTCTTCTTTCTTAAAGAAAGATTCGAAGAGCTGATGGCGAGTGCGAAATGAAGTCACTCGGACATTCTGTTCCAGAAGATTCCACTGTCGAAGTCTTGAGGCCAGTATCTCCGCTTTGCTTTTCGACAGATCCAAATCGCGAACAAGATCGTTCATTTCATCCTGGGTAAATTATGTGGTGCAGATGTTTCGTCAAAGCACGAAAAGTTATCATCCTTACTGCCACGTTGAGGAGAACTCGCCGACGCATGGCCATCCTCATCGTCTGAACTGATAGAAAAATCTGTAGGAGGTTCTGGAATTGGGAGTCCTTCGCCATGAGAGACAGGTCGCAGAGCAGATGGTATGTTAGGGTATTCAACTGTCCATTTCTTCTTCTTGGTGATGCCTCCAGAAGCTGGTGGTACCATACAGAAATAACAGTCGTCAACGTGATTGGTGGGCTCCCTCCAAATCATGGGCACAGCAAATGGCATTGCCTTTCTTTTGCCATTAAGCCACTGTGAAAGATTTACGGCACAAGTGCGGCAGCATACGTGTGGGGCCCAGTCTTTGTCCTGGTCGCCTATCTTGCAACCAAAATACAAATGATACGCTTTCTTAACTGTTGCACTGATGTTCTTTTTCTGTGCAGCAAATGTCACTTCTCCGCAAATATAACAGAAGTTATTTGCACTTTTAACACAGTTACGAGGCATTGCTACTGTTTAGTTACTTTACACTATAGCAATCACTTGTGTATGCTAGAGCTTCGAAAAATATGCGCGAATGAACAGACATTGCACGAGTTAATTGTCACGTCGGCCATTTATAAATAAACTATAATTAGCTATTGCTTGATATTGCGCAATCAATTTCGCAACACTCTCAATGGAAACTTACAGCAAATGCTGCATTAACTTCTTTGCATGAAGGGGTGATGCAATATGACGCAAAATTTCGTAATTTCTCACTAAATTGCATTACATTATGCAATAGCATCTATACAATGGACAAAACGTCAATATCTCTGGAACGTGAGCCAATCAACTTTTTTCAATGTGATATTCGTGTTCAGCACGTTGAATTCATTCGGGATTGGGTACTTTCACCTAAGAAGCAATTTCACTGTTGACCAGTGTTATGGGTTAGGGATTGCAACTTAATAATATTATTTCCTTTATTTATTATTATTACTATTATTAATTTTCTAAATTTATTATAGATCATTATTATAGATCATAGTTTTCTATGTAAAAGCAATCTTTTTTTAATGAATAATGAATAAACTTATTATTAAAAAAATACGGGGGTATGGGGTACCCCGTCCCCCGTTATTAGCTTTTTATGAAGATATCTACCTTGAGATCATGTATTATGCTGGAAATTATGTTAAGGATAAAAACTTCTTTCTGTTATAGTTCACTTGATGTATATCAATAGGCAAGTTTATTAATTTTGAAGCTTTATTATTATTTTTCTATTTTTACAATTATTAATTTTCGAAACTTGTTATACATCATCGTATTCTATGTAAAATCGGCCTTCTTTTGATGAATAAGAAAAAGAAAAAAAAATTAAAAAAAAGGGGGGTACGGGGTACCCCGTCCCCCGTTATTAACTTTTTGCGAATACGGACGACGCCACCCTTAGGGCCATGCAATATGCTGCAAATTATGTTAAGAAGAAAATTTAATATCTGTTATAATTTAGGAAATATTTGCAAAAATTGACAAATCGTCCAAACTTTGGAGGGGGCTGTACACCAAAATCGTGCAGATACGCCGTTAAAAAAAATTACGTGTCTCTTATTTTAAGGTACTCTTTCGATCTGTTAAGTTTCATCGAAATCGGAGGGGGACACCCGCCGGTGTTCCCTTGTAAGTATCTTTTTGTGCAGTAACGATACCAATATAAATTAAAGTGTTCTTACATTACAAAAGTGTTTTACTGGAACATATAGTCCACATCAAATAATGAAATTTCAGTAATAAAACTAAAAGAATGAAATCTCACAGGTATGTTTCTTCAACACAACACACTGTATATTTTAATTACAATCCAGAGGACGCCTATTCGTAACGTTTCGCGCATTACAATACCTACTGACTGGGCGAACCATTATGCCGACATGTCAACTATCTGTATGTAAAGGTAATTGCCAGCAGGCAATCTCATACTACTCGAGTCTGCTAACAATCAGCTGAGTTAATAGTCAAAGGTCCAACGTGGTGCCGTTTGTTCAAATATAAGCTCAACTACGAATTAAAATTAGTGAATTTCTAATTTGCCCATAACTATATAAAGTTCCGAGTTATAAGCGTTAGGAATTGTGGGATATCTCAAGGCAAACTCGCAATTCAAATTAGATAACAATAATAATGGTTCTTCCCTTAATGATTATCCGTGGAAATCAAAATTAAACGTTTATTCCACTATGTTACCTCGGATCTAATATATCTATTCGCAATATATCCGGTAAGAGAATATTTTTAGTTAGTTTTATTAGTCATTGAGAAGGAAAAAAAAATCAATGAAATCCACATTTCGAAGTAAACCTTGAATTCGAAATGCATACCTCGCATTGCTGCAAAGTGCTTGTTTTGTCATTTTCGGCATGAATACCGATTGAGTAATCACTTGGGCATGAGGCATTTTCCTGTTTTAAAAAATACTTGTAAAAATACCTAATTCTTAATACGCGCCGACAAATCGATAAACATGTTTACGCTTGTAAACCACCGATTTAAAATTCTAGGTTATTATTACGTAAATACCGTAAGAAAATAAACAACAACTGGTTACTAGTTGAATAGATAATATTCTATGCATTCTTCTATCATACATATGTAATTCCAAGAAATGTCCTTTTTTATCTAACTTTTTAAAGAATAATACAAAATATCCTACTTTTTGTTCTTTTGAATATGCTAACAAAGGATTATCCGGCTAATATGTTACTTAATAACAAATATAATTTATTCTTTAATCTGCCTTTTTTCTTTACAGATATACATCCTTCTATGTTGGATAATATTGAAAGATACAATCCCTCTTCACTAGATGGCAGAGCTTATACCTACATATGCCTCGAATCACCACTGCAGTCATGCGCATTACTATCATGCCCTCTTATCAAGCAATGAGTAGTAGTATTTATATTTATTTCACTAGTAGTAACTAGGTAGCCAAGGAGGCTGCATGTGATGTGTCTTCTAAATCAACAACTTGTATAATATAAGACTTTTACTTCGTTCAATATTAAATTTATAGTTTAATTTTAATCATTTAATGTCTTGCCAGCTTTTATTAATAAAGACAGCGTAAATATCGATAACATGTACAATTTATTATATAATAATATATCAAAAACATTTAAGGAACATAAAGACTCTTACTCAATATCAACTATTATAGTAGCTATTAGTATATTTTAGATTATTGAATTCCAATTTTAAATCAAAACAACATTCAAATCTCCCACTATCTCATATAATGAATCTCACTAGCAATACCTACCAACTTATACATATAAAAATTTCAATTTCAACTGTTATTTGCCATTATATAGATAGTCTCAATGTTATGAAATGCAAATAATTATTTACACAGAAATTTAAGTAACAATAATTTAAAAAAAAGCTCCAACATCAGGTAATGTATACCCCAAACTATTTCAGAATGGAAATTCCTCGCAGTGACAAACTAAACATGTTACAGGAAAAAAGAATTCACATCAAAGATAACTACGACACCAGTATCAAGATATAGGTAAGGTCATTTCAAGCATCCAAAGTATGTACACACAAAAAATTATTACTCAATTTGAATATAAATGCATCACATTGAATATAACATAACTTCCTATATAAGCAAGAAGATGATGTATTTATATTAAGAATAAAATTTGTTCAGTTTTCCAAACCCGTGAATTTGTTAGACGAAACAATTTTTTTAGTTCAAATGTAATCAATATACTAAAATCATTATGAACATATAATATTTTCACCACAAAAATTATCATTTTAGATTTGAGTAAATAGATTTTCGCAACTGGATACTCATCATATTTATTAATCTAAGCATTTCTACTATTCAAGGGTAATAATTACCTACTAATTTTGTGTCTGTAACACTAAAAAACCTTGGTAGGGGAAAATTAATAAATAAAGAAATATTATGTAATTAAATAAATTTACGGTCATACTTTATAGTTTTACAATGTTTGGGAGAAGGTAGCGTATCGGGGTACTCCAGGTCTGCGCACGGGATATTGATGCGTAGAGATATAGAAGTTATGCCTATCCGTCGTTGTGACCGGTGTTCTCGGGATACTTCCCACTCAATGCCTGGGCCTGGTATCTAGTCGGCGTTGGTTACCGATATGATTTCAATCAGTATAATAATTTGCTGGTATTACCTACTGAAAACTAATAACTAGTAAATACCTACATATGTTTGTTAATGTACACACCTACCATGTTCATATATTATCGACACAATGGCGCTGACTCTAAGTATTATTTCAAAGCTTTTTAAACCAGTAATCCTTTAATATTAGATAACACATACGTACTTACCTTCGAATATTTTAATGGTAGCATCTGTGCATCAGTCCCATTCCACCCCATTCTCTAAGTAGCTGTAAAACGGCTGGGGTATCCATTTAGATTTACTTACACTCACAACCAACAACACTGTTCGCTAGTCAATCAAAAGTAACGCCAAGTAAAGCGTATGTATATGCAAAACCCCCTAAACTCCCCTAAAAAATGGTGGGGTAAAATTCGTTTCAAATGTTTCAATATTATGATAATTTCAATTTGATATTTCATGTTTTCAGTACAAAACATTTAATAATTTTATATAGTAATTCATTATACCAAACGTATAAGGGATTTTATTTTAAATCTACAGACTTTCTCACTATGATTGCATAGATTTATTCCTTACAACAATAACAATGTTCATTTGGAGGAAGAATGCTTCAATGCAAACATTTATACTATTTGTTCTAAGAGTATATTGTTTTCAGAGAATTTACTCTTATGTTCTAACCAACAAGATTTAGTTCATTTGAATATATATTAAGTTTCGATTTCTAAATAAATAAAAATATTCAGATTGATAATAGATTTTTTTTGTGTGTATCGTGATACTCGGAACATAAAGATATGTACAATTTCGCAAGAGAAAAAATAGTTGAGCAAATTTCTTCTAATAATGAAATCTCGACTGCTTTCAGCCCAATGATAAATACAATAATTCACAAAGAAGATCCCCGTCGATTTGGAATATATTACAGAAATATAATTTAATCAATTTCTTTCAAGAAAATTTGTATCAACAAATATCTCCGTATCCATGGATCCCCAGTCATTTAATATGAGCTACATTTAGTCTCCACCTCTTTGAAGTAGTATCGATACCAAGGAAACTACATTAAAATCATAGAATTACCACACGATAAACGTATATTCCTAATTACCATCACTTTGCATAATGCAAATTAATTAACTCCCAATATATTTTATGATTTACAATAGGTGTGTACACAAAATAATAATCACATTTATTATTAGTGACATTCCTAATATATACTCTAACAATATATTTTAACTTTCCATATAGTTGCTGCCAAATTTTTGGTGCTGTACCTTTCACGAAAATAATTTAATATTCCGCCAAAAACTTTGCGTAACTTAACATAAGACGCTATTAAAAAAATGTGTAGAATGTGATGAGGGAATTTTAATTAAGCTTCAATTCCTCTTCGGATAATTTTTTCTTTCATACTCCAAGATTTTAATATATAGTAGGGTGTATCAAAGCGAAAGTTTCATATTATAAGGGGATTATTCCCGAACTTTCGTCGTGTTTTCGTAAGACCATCTAAACTTTGGAATTGATAACACTCGCAAGTGAAATTCGCATATTCCCAAGCAAGATTGTTCTGTTCATTAGAGTTACAATACTAATTGATCAAAACTACAATACAATGATTCAAAACCAAACAAAGAAAACCAAAAATATTTGATACAATAAACTTACAGGTAAAGCTCTCCAAAATGCTAATTCCGATTTTTCTGAAACTTGGTGGCGATGTGGAGTACATCTAGGATTAATTGAAAGTGTGTGAAGTTGGTATCAAAAATGTTATTTAATACGAGCTCACATTCATGTTCGTGGATTAGTTACATCCCTGTTTGTCATCTGTCATCGCAACATTTATCATTCATGTCGTGCTGTTTAATCAGGCCACTTTGATGACGTTTGACAGTTTACTTCACGAGGTACCACGGGGTATATCTTGGTTTATTTTTGCCGGTTCTTATTTTTAGTATTGACAAAAGACACCGAGCGGTGCAGTCGCCTTACGTCAGATTGTGTTGACTCAGGGGAATCAGGAGAAGCCGGCATATACTTATGTATTGTTGATAATTAAAAATAAATATGAACGTGTACGTGGTACCCCTAGAGACACTTCGCATCTTTTGTTTTCGTTAGGGCTCTGCCCTGTGCTCTGTTTGTGTTTAAATTGCGAAACTATGGTGTTTCATTATTGTATTCCGTGTTGTAAAACACAAATAACGGAGCGGATTCTACCATTAGAAGTGCATGTAAGTATCATTGTATAATAGTAAAAGTAAACAGTGATATAAACAATTCTGAAACATTTTCTACGAAAATCTATGTAAATATTTAACTTCCATAATTTCTAGTATTAGTATATTTATTTACCTTGCAGAGATTTGGAGTTTAGACAAGATTAATTGGCAAATCAGATATGACAGATCAAATATGAAAGATGATCAAGCTAAGATTTTTCTGATGTTCACTTCAGTAATTGCAAGTAAAAATAAGACAAATCTTAGATCTATTGCTTCCTCGTCGTAAGTTTTCTTTGTTATAAATAGTTGCAAAGATATACTTTCTATAAATTTTCTTAGGTAACATTGAAGAAGACATTGTGAGCAAAATATTAGAGGAATCGACTGCAATGTCTGGTGACAATCTGGAATCGGAAATATCTACCCACTTGTAGTGCGTTTGTAAATTCATTTAAGAAATTAATAATAATAAATTTTATGTTAGGTCATTCACCTGGTAGTAATTGCAAGCAAAATTAGGACGATGGAGCTTTGACTTCATTAAAACAATATACATGTACGGACTCCGAATATTATACAAAGTATTGAGCCATTCCCGCACTCAAGCTTTTGTTGTGGGGTATTTGGCAAAGAAAATTTAAAAAATTATGGGTAGTGCAAGAAAAACAACATACATCTTAATTGTTGAAAAGGAGCATGGCCCAAATAACTTATTAACTCCTTAAATATGTATAGTACAATTTTAATTGTTCACAACATGATTTATTCAATATTTTTATAAGGCTGCTTACTGTTTTAAATTTGCATACATGGTCTAAAAATGTTAATAATATTTTAAAGAGAATAGACACTATGTAGATAAAATATGTTTATTTAAAATAAATTGTTTTTAAAATTATCTTTATAATTAATATTCGCTTATCAATATGTATAATTTTTTACTGATACCTTAAATATATTATGAATATTATATGTGTATTGAAAATTGAAAACCTTTCAGATTTATTTAAATTATTTATATACCTCGTGATGTGTAATTATAATCAATGTTTATTTCAAGCATATATTACATATCAGACTAATATAGTGTCATTTCTAACTTTCATTTAATCATCTATAACACTTTCTAAGTTTATTGTCGTGGAAATTAGTTATTTATATAAAATCATGAGTAGTTTCTACTATTCAAACATATAGCATAGTAAAAATTGCTGAATATTTTACATAAATAACAAATTTCCACAACTTCTAGCATATTTCCAAATAATATTTAAATTTGAATATCCCCGCCACAATCTATTTCGATATAGCGCTCGGTGTCCTTTGTCATAACTAAACTCTAAGAACGTCAGTAGATAGTTGCATATATATTATGTTACTAATTTATGTTTTGCTTTATAGGGCCTGAAGAAGTATGAGTTGCATCTGTTTACCAGTGGCTCCACTTGTCGAACTTTTTTAAGAAAATGCTTACCCCTCAGTTGGCAAAATTGTGACAGCAAAATGTCATAATTTGAATAAGTGTCAAATTGACAACTAAGTTAATATTTCCTAAAATTATTCTAATCAATCTGTTTGCTTCATCAGAAAGCAAACCATTGGGTTTTGTAATGTTGTGTTTCACTTCTTATTGGTTATTTAAATTACATAGATTTGTATCATTTGTACTATTTAGTTTTGCTGTAAACCAACCTATCATCGGTTGTGTCCGCCTGGTGTCCGCCTTTACTATTATCAAAAATTATACCAGTATACATATGGTCAAAGAAATGTTCCACTGGTGTACTATAGATGGCACAACAAGTATTTTCTTATAGAAATATATTACCACTACAAATATACAACAATAGAAAATGCTGGTGGTCTCATCGATAGTGCGCCAGTGGGACATTTCGTTGACCAAATGTATACTGGTATAATATTTGCTATTATTTTACGTGTCAAGAAAGTAGTTCTCATGTTCTCAGAAGTCATGCAGATGACGCTGCTTACTGGAATCTGGTAAAGTCACTAGATATATAGAGTACCGCAATTCATTGCGCCAATGTTTTAGAGTGAAAATAACCTTCTTTGGACACAATATGGCGGAATCAGGGTCCGGCTGATTCGGCTGTAGGTGGTTGGCTACAAAAATCACTACCTATATTTAGACAATGCTGTCATTTTAAACTGTTGGAGTTAGAAATATGGTTTGGTTAGAGTTACTTCGTTGTTACTTTCAATAGAAAAATTGAAAGGACGTATAAACTATAATTAAATTTAAATTTGACGCCTAAGCTGGACACAATATGGCGACGAATTGCGGTACTTTATATATCTAGTGAACTTAGAATCCGGTGTAACATGCAATTTCATAATTTTTACTTCACGACGTAAAATTTTATTTCATAAAACATTGCATTGTGTCATAAATTTTTACGTTCCGTCTTAATTTTTTACGTTTTGCGTTATAACGCAAAGTAATAAAAAGAACAAAACTATAATTAGTTAGCAAACTTATGCAATACTTGGCCGACTAAAAATAAACTATAAGTGAAGCTTCGTTCACGATTAGTTATTATTGAAACAAAAACAGTCGAAAATCAAACAATTCAAGTAGTTAACTGCTTACGGAACGTACTAAATAATCTGGCGGTTAACACAGGGGAGAATTTACTCATGCCAGACAGGTAATCAAAAGCGGAAACCTGTAGTACGTTTTCCCGTACTACTAGGGCGACGTGCATGGAATCTATTGTCCCGGGATACCGACGACTGCAATGCAGAATGCTACCGGGCAAACTGTCCCTTGGCACGACATCTATTATACGTTTAGTTAATGAGAAATAGAATAGAATTGCAGAAAAGTGTGTGAGATTGATTGTACTAGAAAAGCATATATAACTAAGGTGAAAATTATTGGTGTTTTAATCAGTGGCGACTCGTGACAATATTGAGGTGGTGGGGCTTAATACCGCACGTAAGTTCTTCCAGGAACTACTGTTGAGCGGGCAAAACCTCCAACCACATCCGACAATATGAAAGAGCGAATAAGAATGGCGTTTCGATCTACAACACACACAAAGACTCATTTCAAGAAAGAGTACGCCTCTGCATTGAAAACCACAGCCATCATTTTGAACATTTTTTAGAACATTAGCAGTTTTTAACATATCAGTTTATCCGTTTTAATAAAGTACATTTCTGAAGTTTACTTAGTTATGAGTTATGACTTTTAATTACTATGTAGGAAAAGCCAGTTGAAAGGTTAGGCTGATTATTATCGTCTATCGATGTTGAATAATAACAGCAGTTTTCTCCAAGCCTACTTCAAAAAAAAATAAAGGCTAGGATTTATATTTGAAAAAGAAAATTATAAGTTACTAAGAAACTATAACAGATAGGTATAGGAAGCATTAATACAATCTTAAAGATCGTTAAAATTAGAATTCAAATAAGGTAATAAATCTGGTTCTATTTAAAATAAAAAAGTTATTAAAGAGCTCTAAAGATTACGAAAATTAAAAGTAGGTATTTGTTTACCCGGTATAACTTTTTGCATTACTTTTATTTTATTATCAAGTCTAATGCTTTAGTTAAAAAATAAATACAGTTTAAAATATCTAGCTTAAATACGCATGACAGGCATGCCTCTTCAATTTTGGTCTACATTTTGAAAAATAGTTAATTATCTCGTAAACGAGTTGAGGTAGACATAAGAAACTTAACACCAACTACTCTTTATTTAGTCTGTACTAACAAAATATGTCATAATATACAGGGTGTTAATTTAATTAATTTAATTTAATTTTTCACAACTTTGGCGTGTAACTTTTCTTTGAGTCAGGTTGAGGTAACCTGTCGAATTGATTGCCCATCAACTCGCAGTAGTTGGCTACAGTCAGTATCTCTTCTTTTCGAAGTAAACATCATGAAAGCAGTCTTATCGATGTTTATTCGCAAGCTATTGACGGTAAACCACTGCACAAATATGTTTATCATACTTTGCATATATTTCCTTAATTCCGAAATATTAGCAGCTGCATGTAAGTAACTAATATCACCTGCATACATTACGACATTATCGTCATTAATTACACATGGTAGATCGTTAACAAACGATAGGAAGAGCAGTGGCCCCAGTATTGAGCCCTGCGGCACCCCTGACTTCACACTAAGTTCAGATGAGACAACGCCATCCACTGTAACTATCTGTTTTCTGTTGGCTAAATACGATGTAAGCCAAACATTTTATTGAGCCTCTCAAACCGTATAGTTCTAATTTACGCAGGAGTAATTCATGATTAACTAGATCAAAAGCCTTAGACAGATCGATAAAGAGGCCCATGCTCTTCCAACCACTATTCAAATTGTCGTAGACTTTAGCCAAAAATGAAAGTAATGCAGTGTGAGTAGATTTTGCTTGGACAAAACCATGCTGAGTTTGATGTATTATATTGTAGTTTATTATGAAATTAAATATACTGCTATGGAATGGCTCCTCGGTTGTTTGAACTCTATGCTGTTAATTTTCCAAGATCAAGTTTTGGCGTTGCCGCGCGCAAATTCTCACTTTGTTTTAAATTTTTGCTAAGAATTTAATAGTTTTGTTTGAGTATTTTATTGTTCAGTTGTGTAAAGTTAATTTCATTTATTTGTACATTTTGCGTACTCCTGTATTGTATAGTTTATATGCAAGTATTTTCTTTGCGATGCGTTGCGGCTTCATGGCACGCAGATGTTGTAAATTTCATATATATGTCAGGGTTACCTTGAGGCCCGGGGCAGTTACCAGATAGACGAGCGCGTGTATTGTCTTGTTTAGTTTTTTTTGGTTACCGTATTTGGTAATTCATTTTTAATTTTAAGATGTAGTTGGTTGTTTTGAAATTTTAAAATCGTCCATCTAGCAACTCACTAGGTATTAATAAGTGTTATATCGTTGTGCACAAATTATATGTAAGGCCCGTTAATAATTTTCGTTTTAGAAGTGATCGCGTTTAGAGTTTAAATTTTCCGTTTTTTTTTTTTTTTGTAGTTTTCAAATTAATTTTATTTTAATCACCTCGGGGTAGGTGAAGAGAAGCTTTGGGCTTGTTTTTTAATTTCATTTTGATTTTACTTGGTTCTCCACGTTGATTTAATTAAATTGTAGTTTGCTTTGAATTTTTGAAACCACGTGGATTTTTTGTGGTATAAGAAATTCCTTCTAGAACGAATTCACCATTTTGTTTGCTAAAGGATTTGCATTGTCCTTTTTAATTGTAAATTCACGAAGGGGTTATTTTAATCCAATACCTTCTGTATTAAGGTTTTTTCCCCTATTGTTGTTAATTAAATGTTTTTTTTTTCTTTTTTTCTTTTTATACAATAAATCTAATGATTGTAAATATCATTTTAAAACTACAGTTTCTTTTATTTTTGAATCAACCATTTCAATTTTTGGGGATTTTAAAAAAAGTCAATTTTGCAAACGCCCACTATTACTTTTCATGAAAGTTACTCTGAGATATAAGAATCTCTGGCGCCCTTTTAAATTCATATTTGCTGAGCTAGCTAAATTAATTTTGCCATTTTTAATTTCTTTAAACTTATATGCTTGGACAGTCAGTTCACAGCAAGACAATCTTCTTGAAAACTTTGGATATAGTACATAATATAGAAATTGGCCGATAATTATTTACACGATCGGTTTCCTCTTTTTTAAAAATAGGAATAACATTAGCAACTTTGAAAATATTTGGAAACGTTCCTACTTGTTTTTACCGTTGCGTTGTGCTGTTTCTTCAAATTTTAAAATAGGCGGTCTTAATGGGATACCCGTTACTAAAACAGTTAAATATTATCTTAAATTCTTTTCATGTCTTTCAATTTTGGAGATATTAAAGCAAATTCGAAGTTTGGTGTTGCCCATAGGGCGTTCCACCCCCGAAAATGAGGAAGTTAGCAGCTAAGAAATTTACCGTTGTGCTTACACTACATCGATTTATAAACTCACAAAGTTTCATTTAAATCGGTGGGACATACTAATCTGATGTGTTTCCTTGTGCGAAACAGTTAGCTAAACCATTACGGGTTATTTCGAAATCATATTTACATTAAATTAATCGCAATGTCGGTTAGCCTAACTCTAACTTGTTCGATAATGTTCATTCAACAACAGTTATCCATTCAACAACAGTCCATTCTTTGTCCATTCAACAACAGTTATTGCTCAAATAAACTCTAACAAGGTTAACCGCATATTTAATTAGGTGTACTTTATTAGATTTAATGTCACGCACTGTTTGCTCGCCTGCATTAATATATTAAAATTGCATTGCCAATACAGTTAAGCCTCGAACCGGATAATCAGGAGTACACTGCGTTTCATTTTGTGAAAAGGAACATTTTTTTTTCTTAGCGTATATTTCAAATTATCAATTACGATCGATATTAAATTCGTTTAAATCTTCTACTTTATATACCGCAATCAACTAGAAATTGTCTCCTGATTTTTCGCCTAAAATCTTTTACCTCCCAGGGGATGACGAATGCCGAGCAATTCTTCCGCTCAATTTCCAACGCCTGTCCGAATTAGGATGCAAATTTCTATTCCCCAATCCTCGTCTAGAATCTTCTCACGCGACTGGGGCATTTCTATATAGTACTAGGGTTTCAAATTGCGTCTCGAATTCGTCGGTATTCCGTTAGCGATTCGAAAAATACGCCTTCCCAATATCTAAACACATATACCGGCGTTCCGTCGCTTGAAACTTGAAAAAAAAAAAAATTGATTTCCCTACCGTTCGCGGCAAGCGCGGTCGAGTAAAAGGCTCCCCGTAGTCCCGGAAAATCGTATTACCGAACACCCCCGGAGTCGAAACATTCATTCTGAAGAGCCGCGTCTGGGCCGAGCTATTACCGGGTAGGTACCCTTTTCGCTGCGCCGTTTCATACGAGAGATGAGTTTTATGAGAATTTCGTGGTGATCGGGATGGCTCAAAATACAAAGAGATTGTCGTATATTCCGTGGAAACAATATTGGAACTTATTAACGAGAGGAAAATGCGTTACGTGCGAGCGGAAAGGTTCTGAATCTCATCCAGCGCTCATTTTATGTCTTTCCATATAACGTTTCATCTAAAAAAATACTTTACAACTGCCGTTTCGGAAAATAAGTAGCATCTGTTGATTTTAAGCTTTGATCTTTTATGCGGGGTAAAACATATATCAGGTGAACGACAACTGTTGAATTAGCAAAGAGGTTTTGTTAACAGAATATTGTTGAGTTATAATCTGTCAAGCTCTCAGGTCGTGCGGTTTTATGAGTATCTAAAATCTAGTACCATCCTGTATATAGTCTATTTTTAAAGTAGAGTGACGAATTTCTGAACAGATCACTTCGATTGTGAATTCTCATTGGTTGAAAGCAAGGCCAAATAACATTGAGCAAGATTGACTCAGATTCTGTCAACTGACATTGTTTGTGGTTAAGCCTTGTTGTTGTTTCTATTGTTTCTCCGTTATTTCATTATATACTCTACCAGTTCTTTTCAGAGCTCTACAGTAATATAAAATATACTCGTAAGTAATATACAAGTAATATATCGAAATAAATACAATTAAAAGAGTTTTCCAGAGTTTTATAGTTGGTCTCCAATATGGATGCACAACCAAGTGCAAGTGCCGCTGGCCGTGTACATGCTTATTCTCCTCCGAAAAAGCGTGAAAAGTTGTTTTCTTAACCATAACATCCAGGAAAGGGAGATTTCCATTTTGTTCTTTCTCCATGAGAAATGACAAGAGGGAATGCTACCGCACGCAGCATTTAGAAAGAAGACGCACACCGATAGATACCTGCATGCAAGATCTCACCATCATCCAATGCAGAAGAAGACATTAATACAAACATTGCTATCCAGAGCCGAAACCATCAGTGACGAACAACATCTTACCAGTGAAAAGATACATTTGGAGAGAGCACTAAAGAAGAATGGTTACACTGACATCGACATAAGGAGAGCCACTAAGAAGAAGACGACACTGGAGACAACTACAGAACCACGAAGAGGGATGGCGTGTTTACCTTACATAGCAGGAGTCACCGAAAAAGTAGGCCGTATTTTGAAGAAACGTAACATACAAGTACGCTTCGGGACTGCAACGTCGATCCAGCAGTATCTACCGACCGCAAGGGATAAGATACTCAAGGGGCGCACAGAAGGTATCTACAAGATAACATGCCAACGCGGACAGTGCTACGTCGGACAAACAGGAAGAGCCATCGACATAAGAATAAAAGAAGACGAGAGGGACGCAAGATTAAGAAGGACCGAGCACTCAGCGGTGGCAGAACACATGCACGACACCGGACACAAAATGGATTTCAAGAATGTAAAGTAATAACTACCACCAAGAAACTACGGGAAAAGACTCATCAGGGAAGCCATAGAAATAGAGAAGAATAAAACCGTTAACAGAGAAGAAGGGTACCACCTTAGCAACACGTGGAAGAGCCTACTACGAACCGTCACGGTCACCAGGGGCGTATATAAGAAGAATGTCGGACCATGGAGAATCAATTCAGTTATCCTGAAGAAGCTGTCAGTATGAACAGCGAAACGTCGAGCGAAAGTTTTGACACACGACGAAACCCGCAAGAAGCTGTTAGTTATAGTATACTTACAGGAGTTTCAACAGCAACAGTATATCGGGTAATTAAAGAGTATAAAAACTCTGGAAAATGTGCGGATCCTAAAAAGATTACTGGCAGGCCTTCTTTACTGAAATCCTTTGATGAGACTGTGAAAACTGCTATACGGCAAATACTTCATAATATGTTTCGGCAAAATGAACATCCGACATTAGATAAGGTGCTAATGCAAGTAAAAAATAATGAAGATTTGCCAAACATGAGTCGATCAACATTGTATCTGCTAATGAAGCAAATGAAAAGAATTTTTATTATATAGAAATACATGTATATAATTGTGCTATCTCCTCTAGATACTTGAAAAGGAGCAGAAACAGTATTTTGACTGAAAGAGATGATATTGTAAGATGAAGGCGACAATATCTCAGAGATATTTTAAAATATATAGCTTAGGGCAGATCCATTTTCTATTTGGATGAAACTTGGGTGAATGAGGGTCATACAGTACAGAAAGTGTGGACTGACACAAGTATTCACAGTCGTAGACAAGCCTTTTATCGAAGGGCTTACTACTGGATTAAAAAATCCAGCTGGAAAAGGACGTCGTCTTATTTTGTTATACATTGGAAGTTGTAATGGCTTTCTAAAAGACGGCTTATTATTGTTTGAAGGAAAGAAAACCACTGATTACCACGATGAAATGAATGCTACTGTTTTCGACAAATGCTTCTCTCGAATATTAAACTATTTACCTGACAATGCTGTTATAGTTTTAGATAATGCATCCTATCATAGTCGAAAAATTGAAAAGCCACCATCATCATCATGGAGAAAGGTGGATATTCAAAATTGGCTAACAAGCAAGGAAATACAGTATGATGAGGATATGGTCAGAGCTGAACTGTTAAGCTTGGTTAAAATTCATAAGAATAATTATAATTCCTATGTTATCGATGAACTGGCAAAATCACAAAATAAAACTGTGTTACAATTACCTCCTTACCACTGCGAACTGAATCCCATCGAGCTTGTTTAGGCCCAAATAAAAAATGAAGTGGCTGCCAAAAAACCAAACCTTTAAATTATCTGAGGTGAGACAATTATTGACGCTTTGGGGAAATGTAACTGCTACTACTTGGCAAAAATGCATAAACCATGTTATAAAAGAAGAATCTCGTATGAAAGATCTTGATGGAATAATTGACGATGTAATAGAACCATTCATCATTAGAGTTGGAGAGGATAGTGACAGTGAAGATTTTGATTGTAGTTCGATATCATCATCATAATTTATCAGTTATATGAATTTATTTCTAATAGTTAATAATAGCAGCTCATAAGTGTATGATAAATATTTTTGTTACATTCGCATTTCTGTAAATAAATATTTGAATGTAATTTTTGCGGAACCTGTAAGTGTACAATAAATGTATTATGATTTGATTTTGCTCAAATTTACGAAAGCAATGTAATAATGTAAAAATGTAATAATTCTACATTTTTGTTTGACTGATATCCCAACATCAGCCACATATTTTCAACAATTTTCTCTATATTAATTTCATATATTTTTGTTTCATTAAACAACTAAATATTAATTGAGTATGAATTGCAAAATTTATGCGATCTAACATATTTTTCTAACCTAACCAAGGGAAATTTTAGTTTGGGACTGTTATCGATTGTTTTCAGGTCAAAGCTGTGTTTCTTTTAAGGTGCTTGTAGAATCACTTCGTTTCAAACATTTTTTTTCCTATCATCTAATAAATATTTATTTGAAACTATCTAAACGAATGATTTATTTAGATTTTAGATTAATGCATATTTATCAACAACAACTTCTTCAGTTTATATACAACATGTGGTACGTTTAGTATTTTAGTCTTCTTTCTCCAATTCTTTCCTTCCGCTACAGGAATTAGGCGGTCAGAGATTGTACCATTACATTTAATGACAGCCATAAACAAGTAGTAACGACTCGTAAGCTCATTGAATGCGGAGTGCTTCATTTATACCTTAATGGAACAATGAATGGACGATAGATAGTTTGATAACAGCAACTCTTCCAAACTCCTAAACGGTTTGTAAGGTGCTATTTTTAACATTTATTACATCACTTTAAGAAGAAACAAAACAATGCAGGTACCTAATTTGTCTGGAGCAAGGAAATGTTTCTAATTGTACAAGAATTATTTGTGCAAATCATGCAATTGCAATATTTACCTTTTATCGACAAATTAAGGATAAATACAAATAGAGATATTCGTATGAAACGTTATAACAAAATAAACAAGAAATTTAATCCCAAAAAAGACCATTTTGTTTAACATAAATAATGCCATAAAAGGATTCTTTAAATCAAAGAAATATCTCTTTGCGGCAATTTAAAAGAACCATTCCTTTCATCTAATTGCTGTTATTACAAAAAAATATAAGTAATATATTTTAACTGAAAGAAGTTGTTTTTTTAAATACTTTTTTGAATTGAATAATCCCATTTATTTTATAAGTAGTAAGATTTTCGTAGGAAAATCCGCATCGATCCACTTTTGCTTGCTTATTTTATAGTCGGGAAACACTTAAGTACACATAATCGCCGTTAACACATGAGTAGACACCATCACCGCTCCGTCAAATCATAAACTCTTTAATAGCATCGTAAACTGCTGTTTATTTTTATGTTCGTTTGAATAAGACGGTATTTATAGAAAACAGGACGGTAAATGCTTAAAAACGCATTCCACTTGTTGAATGTGTAGTTTTCTCGAACAAAACATAACCTTCAACTTAAATTTTTGATCAAAAAATTATTGGCAAAATCGAATTTTGTCAGTTTTAATAATAATAATGTAAATATATGTTATTCTGAGTGGTTTAATCGCAATGTACGAATCGCGATCTCTAATTTGATGTCCAACACGGGCTATACTCTCTCACGTTGAATTTTTCAAAATTCTATTTTGGAAAATTTGACCGCCAAAGATATTTGTCGAAATAGCACCAATTTATGCTCTTGAAGCCCACAAATGCGAATGCGTATTTACAAATGCTTAAATTCGCATTTAAAAATCAACTTTACCAGGTTTAACATTAAAAAGATAACTTCTAACCGCTTCAAATGTTTAATTTACGTGTACAAATAATGTTCAATACACCTACCTACAAGGCTCTTGACTTTTTGTATTTAGTCTAGGATCAAGATCTCTGCACTAAACTGTGCAGGTCTCTGTCTGACTGATCGAAGTGTTTGCTACAAATTAAAAATATCTCACGTTTAAGACTAAAAGTGCAAATTCCAGTAGTTATAAATATTTAATCTGCAATCTAGAAATCGCAACCATTAATTTGATACGCAACGCATCTATGTTATCCAAAGTGCATCTTTGAAAAATTTAATCCCTACAGGATTTGATATGAATAGCACCAACTCGCACTTTTGAAGATCACAAACTAGGATATATACTTTAAAAAGTATTTCAATTCTTCGAATTTGCAATTCGTGTATCACAGATTTTAGTGTGGTACCCAGCATATCTATATCAGCATTATTTGAAGTATTTATCGTCCATAGGCGTTGATCTAAATAACATTAATTTACTTTTGAAAACCACAAATTCGAATGCGGACATACATACGAATACAAAAATGTTGAAATTTACGTTTGAATCAAAAATACATTTTAAAATTAGTTTTTTTTTAATTCCTTCTTTTTAACCTTAAGATCTAGTTTTCGGGTTTTAAAAAAACTGATTTCAATCTACCTGTATCACATTCCATATAAAATGTGACATGCAAAAATAAACATATTTACGTCAATGATGATATTCTCAGAATCAATTTTTTTGATTATAAATTATCGTCTAATTCGCAACTTGCCCCATTTAAACCTCTACATATTTACAACAAGGACTTCAGTAAAATTTGGTCGCCATAATTCTGTGACAAATATTCTCAAAAAAAAACCAAGAAAATCGCATAAAGCGCGATAAACTGTGCTCGCAATAAAGCACACTATGAGGTGATATTCATACTTTTTTATACATATGTATACACGCATATTTATTTCGTTTTATTAATAACATTTACATAATTTGGCTTGGAGTCAGTTGGCACCGTGTTCTAAGGCAGACATATACATATATTTGAAGCCCTTAGTAAGTGGTTTTGAGAATGTATGGGTACAGTGCCGTCAAAAAGTTTTATGATATGTGTAAATTAGTATAAAATTGTTTAAAAGTACATTATCGTTTATCAGTAAAAAAGTATAAAGAAATGTCATGTTAATGACTAGAGTTTTACATTACATGTCTGGCTTTGATTTCTATGTCATAGTTCTTAAACCGCTTCCCTTTTTCATCTGAAACCATTCAAATCAATTTTCATTACAAGACTGAAGAGTTTCTATATAATTAATCTAATTAGTTTGTTGTTGTGTTTGCTATATGTCATTTACATTTATTTATTCTTTTATCTTTACATGTTTTTATATTTAAATTTTATTTATTTATTTTATTACATTCATTATATTGCCTAAGGTTAAATTAAATCAAGGAATGAATAAAAAAAAAATTATATGACCTAAAATGGCACATTCACATAAATGATTTGACCTTACGAATGTCATCTTCAGTATTTAAACTACGACATTTAAAAAACATGGTACATCTGAAAATTCTAAGGCAGGTCTATAGCTCTGATATCGAGTCAAGATTACGACATGGATTGTTGATATGGGGCTCTAGCACCGATGTAAATAAAATTTTAATAACCCAAAAATCTGCCATTAGAGCAATGACAGGAGTATCGCAACGAACATCATGCAAACCTTTGTTTAAAAAATTAAGAATTTTAACTGTGGTATCGCTGTATATATTTGAAATATCGTTATATGTCCACAGTAACAAACAAAAGTTTTTTGAGGATAATAATCCTGTACACAGCTATAAGAAACGTTAGGAAGGTATATACCTACCACAACACAGACTCACTCTTACATCCAAAAGTATTATGTACATGGGAATTAAAATATATAACACCTTACCTTCCGCTATGCGTAATTTAACCGGTTATCAATTTAAAATTAATTTAAAAGAACGCTTGATTGACCGGCCTTATTACAGTTTAGAAGAGTACTTTAGTTAGGCTCTCATATGAGGAGTATAAGTTGTCTTTTTTAAATTTATTTAAATTTAAAGCAAGGGATTTTTTTTGCAATAGAATTTACATTATTTTTATTTATTTCTCCTTTCTTTCTATAAAACTTATATTTTGATTTATTATTACTGCATTATGAGCGCCTTTGTTTTCTATTTTTGCATATTCCTTTTCTTTTTGACGTTAGCCTTTAAGTGTTTTTGTATTTACTTTTTCGGGAATAAACGTTATATTTATTTATTTATTTATTTAGATCTGTGCAAGTGGGTTATTGACTTTCACTGAAGCCAAGTTATGATAGTAGTGATTCTTTGACATTCTCAGGGAAGATAAAATAAAATTCAGATTAAAACAAGCTTCTTCAATATTTCATGAGTATACAATGACAATGATTATAACAATAATAAGTATCAAAGTCACGGCTCACCAGAAAGAAATTATTCCACCGTTTGAAAGCGATAATAAACAAAACGAGCAACCACTCCTTGATTTTTTTTTACTACGTTTTGGTAAAACAATGTTAGCATATGTTAATTTTAAAGTGGAAGACTTCCGACAATTAAATCAAGTGAGAATTAACCACTTGCATACAACAATGTCAAAATTTTAACAAAAACTGTAATATCGTAAAAACAGTTGAAAATAGGTACGATAAAGTCTAGTAGTGATCGTCACAAAAATTTATGGTGAATTCAAAAAATGTAATAATATATAGCGTGTTCCATTTAAAATAACAAAATTCATGGCAAAAGGTAAAATATTCTAGAAAAAGGTAAGCGAATAATTGTTGCAAACCGCCAAAATTTTTAAAATTTAGAAATTTCGGTAAGCCGGAAAGCTTCTTCTAACTAACCATTTGGAGAAACCTGTATATGGAGAGTTTCGCTGTTTAACTCCACAATCTCTATTTTAAATTAAAAATGATGACAAGATCTAGATCCCTAATACTTGCTACGCAAGATGTACTGTGACAGATAAATTTGATCTGTATAATATACTTGGTGTGATAGCAGATTGGTTTTCATCCTTTTTTTTAAATATATTTTGGATACGTGAAAATAACTTTTAAAGACCATAGTGGTAATATTAGAGATGTTATATCAATTTATTTCCTATTACAATGGGAGTGCCCCAAGGCTTCATTTTGGATCCCCTTCTTTTTATCTTATTCATCAACGATATTGTTAATTTTATAAATTATTCTTTAAGAATTTACATGTCTGCCGTGGTAACTGGTAGAAATACAAAAAAAGTATGTAAAAATGCAGAGAAACTTCTGGGTGACATAAGAAATAAATTAGGCATGAATTTGTCTGAAACTAATTATATACTTTTTCATACCTTAAACTCTAAAAATAAGACACTTTTCAGTAATAAAGTGTGGTGTAATGATATTGTTTTGGAACAGAAAACTAACGTAAAATTTTTAGGTTTAAATATTGATGATAATTTGAATTGGAAACATTGTTTTATAACTTTAATTCGGGAAATCAATTCGGTTTCCTAATTAGAAACTTAAATTAGTTACTTAGTTACTTTTTACTATACAAAGTGCAATCCAGTATGGAACTGTTTGTTTGGGGTGCAGTGGCATCATCGAATGACCTATTTCGATATTGTATTCCTGAATAGTGTAAATATTTTTAAGAAATGGGTGCGCTCTCTGTTCATTCTTCGCTGGGTCTACTCCGTAGAGGAGCATATTTCTTTGTTTAAGTGACTGTAGCGCTACTTTTTATGTTTTTATATTAAGTTATCCATGTATTTTATTAGAAATGTCCTCTACACTTTTTTATGTCCATTGGAAAAATATGTATCTATCTATCCATTGAATTATCACTATTTAATCAAGACACTCAAGACGACATCGGTTTTTTCTTTTATTCCAAATCAAGTTTCCGTCAACCTCAACCTTACCCAAGCATTCCGACAACTCTCTTTAAGCCCTACATCCTACTTCGCTTCCCCCCACTTTATCCTATAGCTTAATCCGAACCTCAAGCCCGAGACAACTTCCTTATCTACAAACTTCGACTCTCGAATGAATCATTCGGTCGAAATCTTCCGAGTTCCAAAGTCCCCCGTCTCTTTAAATTTATATTATTATTAGTTTAAATGTTTACGCAAGCTACGGCGAGATCTTTCGAAGCGGGAGCGGGAAAGACGGTACCCACGATAGAGAGGGAGAGACGTTCTTCGGGCCTCTCTTAATCATTCGAGAACGCGCCGGAATTGAATTTCGACGAAGTTGGCCGCGGATGTGCTGTGAATATTGGGCCGTGAGATGTAAGTCGATGGAGAAGTGGGATATCCGTTTTGGAGCGCGCCGGAGTTGTTAGGCGGATTAAAATATTAAAGTGACGGTTCTGGGAACTGTTGGAGCGTAGAGTGTCTGGGGGAAACGATTAAGATTGAGTTTTATTCGGTTATTTTAATTAAGTACATTGATTTAAACAATTTGCAAGTACATATCTGAATTAGTGGTCTTTGGAATAATTGTTTGGTCCTATTTCGCCAAAGTTCTATGGAAATTTAAATTTGCCCGAAACAAAATTTGGAAACATCAACCTTCGATTATAGACTGATAAGCAGGAATCCAAGGTGATAATTAAAATTCGAGGGGTAAAACGGTTTGCAAATAAACTCATACACAAAAATATAAAAGAATGAATTCACTGATAAAACAGTTAAACTTTTATTAATAAAATTGTTAATAAAAAAAGTTGGTGTTATTGACATAAAATTCAAGAAAATTAAAATGATACTCTGTATCAGTAAACGACAAAAAAAATAAGAATGAAATATGACATAATATTCAAGAAAATAAATATGATACTCTGTATCAGTAAATGTTAATAAAGACAATAAAAATAAGAATGAAATATTGTAAAACTATAACAGAAAATCCTGCGGTAGGATTCGAACACCGAACGCTTTGGCCAACGCAATCAGTTCACACACGTTATATAAAGAAAAATTCTTAGGCTAAGAGTTAATTTTAAATTTAAGAAAAGTTTTACAGTACAAAAAAAAATAAACTATATATTTGACTCGATTATACTAGTGGTGAATGAACCACCCTGTATATTACAGCCCGATATTTAATCGGTTGATGTGTTAAATATATTTTGAAGTCGTTAAAAAAAATGAAAAGATATCTGAATATTACAGTTAACTATTTTTCTGAACTAGTGACCCCTCCGATCCTCGATATAACATAAAAGTTTACAGTAACGTTGAATAAAACATAAAAAAAAAAACTAAGTGATCGGGGTTGATAATTTACTAATGAAAATTTTAAACGCGGACAAAATTTACAAATAAAAAGGAAACGTGCAAACTTAGCTTTTGTTCTCAATCAACTGTTACGGCCTTGGAAATCCTCTCCTATCCGAACAGATCGTAGCCTCTGGGCAGACTCGGTACTATCCGAAGCAGATGGTCCACTTAATTCAAGGAAAGTAGGATTCTCCAAAGGGACTTAAAAAGGTCGCAGAAGTCCTCAGCCGCACGGGTGTGTTCAAAATCTCACACAAAACGAAGATACCAAAATTCAAAGAAATAAGGTGTATTGAAAAAACCTCTAAAAACACGGAAACCTCAAAATTAGTGATTTAAAAGAAATAACTGAAATAAAGATCTGCTTACCGTTAAATAACGAGGTTTTACAACGAAGAAAAGAAAGAAAACAGATATGGCGTTGCAGACGCGTGGGTTCTCAAATTATATCCCAATGTATCGGGCCCATCAGTCGTAATATTCACAAAAATTCCATACCAAACACAAGCGAAGATACGGCCAATGAATAATTCAAGCAATCTTCCAATTAAATCCGCAGATGTGTGAAAATATCCAAAATTTCCAAAATAGGAAGATGTACTCGTAAGAACACGTCTGAACAACAACCCAGAATGGCCAGCAAGCCGGAAGGAAGGAAATACGTCATACAACCAATCAGAAGACGGATAAATAAAATAAGAAAACAGACATAGAGGCGCCCTCTGACGTCGAAAAGATGTAAACACAGAATAAAATGATCTAAATAGACGGTCAATTGGGCAAAACGAACAGATCGATCAAAGCGTGGGAATCGATAATACCGGCATAATGCAAAACGAACAATCCTTGCGAACCTAGAAATGAAAACGTCAACTGTCAAATCATGTGAATTGAAGGAATTTACTAAAATTGAAAGAAATTAAACGAAAATCTAAGACCGTATTAAGTGGGAGAAACTAACTGTAAGCAAATGAGACTAAAAGATACAAATTCCAGCTAGACCGCACTAACATGGGAAAGAAAACACAATTTGAAAGCCAAAAATTAAACGATAATGTTTACGTTGAGGAATTACAAGACGTAGGAGCATCTCTGAAACTAAAAGAAGGTAGAGGACGGACATAGGGGAACATAGGATTACAAAAGCTTGTCGAAAAGACTAGCGGAGAACTAATTCGAGGTAAGCGAAGTAAAAAAAAACCGTAACATGATGTATATTTAAAGTAAAATTTATGAATCTTTATTATTCTTTTGTTGAAAAAAATACTTTCCATATCAAATAGATCTGGAACAGGGAATAATTTAAAGCTAATTTTATGATGCTACAGATTTACCTATATGATAAATGATGGTAAATTATATAAACAAATATGAGATGGTAAATCTTTAAATAATAAACCTTGCATAAGCAAAAACATCGAATTGAAAAAAGTAATCTTCTGGTTCTTCTTCTTCTAATGTAATATATTGTAACGCTACCGAGTAGCATACAGCCCGGTATAAAAAAAATTAAAAATGATAAAAATCAATTTTTTAACATGCCAGTGTCATCTATATTCATTTGTTTTAAATCATAAGTGTGCTCTTTTCTATGTCAGATGACATGCAGGGCGAGAATTTCCGATTAAAACGCGTTGGCATCAAAAAAATAACGAATAGCTGGTTACCCCCCTTATTTTTCCCTAGTACGTGGGGAGGTGATATGGAAGACTGTTGCCGAAATGTCCTCTCCTTCAATTTGCATGTTTAATAGCCGGTTTACACGATATCATACGCAAGAGAGTCTTGTACCTCAATTATAATCAAATTTGTACGATAAAGAAAACATTTAAGTGTGAATAAAAGTGGTTTTATTTAATAACAAAGTTCGAAATGTTTTGTTCCAATTAATTCCACTTTTTGCAATATAATTCATCACAGAAAAGATAAATACGTTTAAAAATAAATTTCAAAATTCCCGCGTTTTCTGAAAGTTCA
Source organism: Protaetia brevitarsis (assembly GCA_004143645.1). Classification (NCBI taxonomy): domain Eukaryota; kingdom Metazoa; phylum Arthropoda; class Insecta; order Coleoptera; family Scarabaeidae; genus Protaetia; species Protaetia brevitarsis. Next base: position 1,159,856 of record RXPK01000178.1, read on the forward strand.
AACGGTACTTAAAAGACGTGTGAAACAGCATTGCCAACCTTGATAGTAAAATTACTGGATATTGGTTCGTGCCGTAAATACATATCAGATATTAACATAGAAAAGTACCAACTTATACAAATTTTCCCCAAGTGATTGCAAACTGTTCAGCGATGATACAAAATTCCTAACCCTAAAATTTGACGAACGTACAAATTTAAATTTCTTATAAGTATAATTAAATTTAGATTAGGATTAAAATAATACGGTATTTGTCTATATAATTTGTTTAATACATGAGAATGCCCATGTGACCGAATGGACTGTCGAATGTTTAAACAAAATTAAAATAAATAATTATTGCAAAATTCTGGAATCACCTTACAGTTAAAATATAATAAAGGCAAGTGTCTCTGGATCATGGGAAAATACATTTAAAAATTTTCAACACTTATTACTATGTAAAATTAACAATTAAAAAAAATATAATTACATTACAATAAGTAGGCAAATATTTATACACATAAAATTGTGACGAAACTGAATTTTCCATGTCTTTCTGTTGACATATAAATGCAATCGGGAATGCCAATGCATATAGAAACACTATTAGACTAAGTTCAAATAAAATAAGTACACTGTAAACAAAATAAAAATGTTCATTTGAATTGAACTTGAAACCAACTTTGATCTGTCAATATCTATTGTAAAAATATACTATTCAAATTTTAATATTCAATTTCAATGTGTAGGTATATCACTGCTGATCATCTTTACTTTCTGAAGGGAACATTCTGAAGGAAAATGCCTTGAAGGACTTGCCAAATGCAGAGATTTCCTACATCACCTGGACATCATCTGGCTGTCTGCTGCTACATTTTATATCCTTTTCTTGTTATATCAAATTATTTTTAAAATATAACTAAGTGAAACTAGCAACTTTACACTTAAATAATATCAAGTACACATTCCATGACAATATATAATAATAATCGCTGAATAAACATGTTCTACTTTTAACCCCATAGAAACACTAAAACTTAACTGTTTGTGTTAACTCTGTAAGCTGTGGTACGAGATGTAGAGCACCATTTTCGAGCCAAATTAAAATAAATAATCCCTTACTTCACCCGGAAGTGCTATAAATCCACCATTTCGCGTACCATTGACCAGAGCGACTGAAAAACGCCAGGGAACAGTATAATTTTCTTATCTGACGTGGCTCGTCTGAATAAACGACCGGTCCGCTGAAAATTTTCGCAGCGAAACAATGGGGCGACTCGCTTTGTATCCCTAGTGACAGGCGTTAGATAAACATGTCAACGGGTTAAGCAGATATATGGGCCAATTTCTTTTTTAAACGATACTTCTGCGTAGGACGATAATTTATAAAGGATTTTCCTTTGTTTGAAATGAAAAAAAAAAAAAACGTATTTGATATATAGGCCTTAAGTGTAATTTATGTTATGAATTATAAATTTAATGTAATAAGTGTGGTTTTTTTTACTTATATACAGGATGTGGTATTTATCTGTGGTCAGTCTATCATAGCTAACCTATCCATTTAACTGAAATATGTTTTAAATAGAAGCGTTTCAGGATCAAATACTCTATACCGCAAAATTATTTTTAATGCATACAGAGTGTTTAATTTAGCCTGGGCATTATACAACTTTATTATTTTAAATAGAATACCTTATATATTATCACATTTTTGAATGCATTTACAAGGTTCATTTCAAAAATCAATACCGCTTTTATCTATAACAATTTTGCGATAATTTTGTAGAATAGTTGTGAAAATGTGTGAAAGTTTATAACCACCAAATAATTTCTTTGTTGTACAGAATTAAATTCTCTTTTTGGATCACATTCATTCATTAATTAAGTTTGGATGGGCATCTATAGTCCAGGCACTTGAGCTAGGTGCTCATTGTACCTTCCCTATTAAATCTCTTACTTCCATTCAGCAGCTTGGTGTTCTCTATAAAGCCTTGCCCAATGGAAACTTGAGAACCTTCGATGGCTCCAATAGATCTGCGACCAAGCTCCACAGCAGTGGTGACAGTACCCTCTAGTAGTCCTCATGGCGATACTTTTATCTACCTTCTAGGCATAGACCACTCTGCTTCTTATCATGCAGTCAGCCCATCTGCTGGTCGTGTGGCTAATGTTCCCGGTCCATTAAGGATCGGTTGATCGAGGGCGTTGATGTGTTATCAAATACGCGCTTTTTGTCTAAAAATACTGCAAGGGCAACTTCCTATTGATGTAGCCTCCTTTTGAGTCCTTCCACCAAACTATGCAGGGCAGCTCCTCCTGATACCCATCTAGTATGCCCATTGTAAAGAATGCAGAGGATATTTAGCAAATGCTCCTTCTGCATTGTTGAGGTGTATAAATTTTTTTCATAGTCTTCAGCATAAAAGATGTGAGACTGATTGGTCTGAATGATTTAGGATGGTAGTATGTGTCTTTTCCAGGTTTCGGAATAAACACAACCACAGTATCTCTCCAAGCCTTTGGAATGTAACAGAAGGCGTAGCTAGCCCTAAATATCTCCAAGAGGGGCCTCATGATGTCTCCAATTGCCTCCAGCAGCAATTTTGGAAACATTCCATCTAGTCCCGGAGATTTATACGGTTCAAACGATTCAACTGCCCATCGAACAAGATGAGGCTTGAAAATACCGTTTGATTGTATTCAATCGTAACATAACATTTCCTATAGCTAAAGTTAACACTTTTGAGTAACTTTGAATAATGTGCTATTTAGTACAAGAAAGAATTGTAGGTCTTCAGAGATATAAATTAGTATTACTTTAATTAAGACCAATGGAATTTGGTTTTTCAAATAATAATAATAAGCTGAAAATTTTGAAAAACTGCTTTTGTCGGTACGACACTTCGTCACATATCAAATGAAAGCATTTTGCGCGTGAATCAAGAATAAGACATTTTTAACCATCAAGTATTGAAATTTTGAAGAAAACGCGTAATTTTAAGACAAAAAATACTATGATTAATGTATATTCCAATCGTAGATGTTCTAAACTTTTTATTTAGGCGAATTGGAATTTGAAATTTCAAAAAATAAAGCTAAAAATTTTGGTCAACTAATTTTATCGCTACGACACTTTGCCGCATATTAAATTAAAGTATTTTGCGCGTGAATCAAAAATAAAACATTTTTGAGCATCAAGTATTGAAATTTAGAAGAAAAGGAAAAATTCTAAAGCAAAAATCACTCTTTAATGTAAATATTTTTGAGCATCAAGTATTGAAATTTAGAAGAAAACGAAAAATTCAAAGTCAAAAATTACTCTTTAATGTAAATTATAATTGTAGATCCTCAAAACTTTTGATTGAGGTCAATGGAATTTGGATTTTCAAAAAATAATAAGTTGAAAATTTTGCAAACTGATTTTGTCGGTACATCTTATAACAAATCAAATTAAAGCATTTTGCACGCGATTCATCAGAAATTAAACATTTGTAAGTATCAAGTATTTAACCTGGAATTTGAAGACGAAAATTACCATATTTAATGTATAGTCGATAGGTCTTCAAAACTTCAATTTGGTGTTTTTAGATTTTTTAAAAATAAATTATTTCATTCTATTAGTAATAGTAACGAGTACAACAATGATCATTAATTAATATTCATTAAAAAAAATATCTAAAAAATCTATATAAATAATATTTTAATTTCCTTACCGATTTTGAAAAAAATCCCGGCGCTTTTCCAAACTATTAAGAGATTACGTTCCAGACGCTGTTGCCGCACTATCAGTAAACTACACTGTTGCCACTGTTACGGACGTATTTCACGTGAATTTGAGCACTTGAGGATTTAAAATCGCCCGATTTAAAACGATCGAAATGAGAGCAAGTCGAGAAAGGAGTTATTCTCTTCCGGGTCAAAGGAGGGATTCTTCCGGTTGAAAAAATCGGCCGAACACTTCTCTTTATCTTTTGCCCGCCAGGTTTTCGGTAGAACTCCGGTCGTTTTCCAGTATCTAAAACGTCGAACCTATGCTTTTTCTTCTTCCCTGTCTGGGTCTCGATAAAATTCAACGGCCAGCACCGGTCCTATAACAACATATACACGTTATAAATTATGACAACGAGAAACTGATGACGTTTCGCGTTTCGTTAAGTTTTCGCTTAAAAGTAGTGAAGCGAATAGACTTTTCCTCGAAAACAATTTCCTACAGTAAACAGGTTTTTAAGGACTGTATTACGCCGCTCACGAACAATCATAAATATAACTATGATAATGCGTTCACGGTAGTTAAAATTGATTTCCCTCTCGAGTCTATCATTACTTTCTGTCTAGATTAGATGCAATAGCAGTTTAAGTGGGCTGTTATTGTAAATTGCGAGTTGTACACACGTCTGTATGTCTTTGTATAAATCTAAGCGTGTACAAGCGGTTGATGTAATAATCAATAAAGGTTATTCTATAGAAGTGGCAATCTCACGGGCAGAATTTACGCTTAAAATTTTGATGCCGTTCAAGGGTGAATTGGCACGAAATGGCACGTTGAGGGAAGTAGGTATGTATTTCTATAATTTAATACAATCCATATTTGACTCTGTGTGAGTTGTTAATATAAGGAGAGAAGGTAGATACCCACAAAATTCTTTAATAACACACGACCGGTTTCGCCCTATCCGAGCATCCTCAGGCCAGCTAAAGAAGTATCATATAATAAGAATGTGCAAGAATTATTAGCAAAATGGTATTGTATAAAATTGTTTTTTTTTTATATATACGTGACCGGCATAAATATTGCAACATATGGAAAAAAAAAATTATTGTTAAAATGTACTAAAACTTTTTTTGAGGGATAGGTTGTGCATGTCTAGAAACCCCAAAATTTATTTTGACACACGTCACGTGAGCACTAGTATGGCGGTAAATTTAAAATATATGCCGTGAATCTGCAAAAAGTAAGGTTAGATGATATCTAAAAAAGTTATTTGAAAAAGTTGCTTAGAATTCAATTTTGTGGCCGTATGCAAATTTTTGTAAACATATTAAAAAAATAATAAAAACCGCAGTTTTTCCAAATATTGTCTCATTGAATTACATATTTCTATTTTTTTCGCTCTTAGCAGCTCAACTGCAGTACTATTTGCAAATTTGGTTGATACTCAGACAGTTTTGTCAATTTTTGCATAATTAATATAGCGAAAACTTAAAAGTACGATTTCAGTGTGAGGCAACAGCTCACTAGTAGAGAGCTTTCATTAAACTCACAATTAATTTTCGAGTCCACCCCCTTTTCCAAATTTTACTCGATAGATGACCTCCTGCATATATGATTTTCTAATATTTTACTGCGTCTTTAGCACAATATTGCTTTAGTTTAGTTTTCCCATAATAGATGGCACAAGTTTATTGCATTTTTCTGGAATTTTCTACCCTCATTTAAATTTTAGTCTCGACTTTTCCAGAATCATTTTATATCCAGAGTTCGAAGTGTTTACATTTATTTTAAATAATTTTAAAGTGTTGTTCGTTCAGACTTATGTGTATTATTCTTTATTTAATAAATTTAATAGTTTAGTTTTAGTATTTAATAGTTCTGGCGTGTTTCTAAAGTACAAAATTATAAATTCAAACTCTTCGTTTGTGATATTTTGAATGTATCCTGCAGGGAAATTCCAACACACAAAGTTTCTCTGGAAGAAAGAATTAGCTGTCTAGCTTTTTAATGGATTGCAAAAGAAACGAGAATGTAACTTTTCCTTTTAATTGGTCCCATTTGCTTATTTATTCTGTTAAAGTGAGCAAGCGCATTGAAAGAAATACAGTTATAAGCTGCTTAATACGTATTTACTTTATCTCGTTAGAAGTTTTAATTGCATGGTAATACACTGGGAGATATAAAATATATACAATGGAATAACGCACGTAGGAAAAGGAAATGAAACATTTTTCTTTTTAATAAAGGCGGATCGTACAACTATAAGCTGATAGAGATGCACGTTTTACTAAAACCGAATAATTGATTTTCAATAAAAACTAGTTAAAAACTGGTTAGGATTTTTGCTTTGAAGAAAATTTGATTTATTTTTTCGGATAAATGTTTTAGATAAGGAATTATCATATATTTTGTAATTTATTGTTGATTTATTATAAAAGAGAAAAGTTCTTAGTTTGAATATTTTATTGATAAGAGAATTTGGATAATTATTTTGTTTTAAAATATCTTTTGCTTTATTAAGGCCGATTCACACTATCGGTCAGCTCATGGTCAGGTCAAATATTGTTATATGCATTTTATATTGTTTGTCTGTGACTTGCCCGTGCGCCCTAATATGAATTTAAGAATACAAAATGAATCTACAATATTTGATCTGACCATGACCTGACCGGAACTTGACCGATAGTGTAAATCGGCTTTAAATAGCATCAAATCGTCAAACTGGACTTCTTAGTGTTATTGCTTTGTTAGCTAACCTAATAGTGACATTAACTAACTGAAGAAGGTTGTAAAATGTATTTAGCTAAATATAACAAAAATATAACTCAATAAAACAATTTTAAACAAAGACAAAATTTAAAAACATGTAATATACTCAAAATAATGCAAGGTTATAAACATAAAAACACAGTTTATGGTAAAACCGACATGCAATAATTTACAAAACTATATAACTTAATTTCGTAACTAGATACAATAATATCTGTTTTGTTAATCATTTTAATTTCAAAATTTAATAACGTTTTTATATTTAACTAAATAATCAAATCAACGTATTATATTAAAACGCAATCTTTAAATAAAACAAAAAGATATATTAAAAATTTATATTATAACAAAACAATAATGATTTTGATTACGTAGAAGGAAAAGAAAGTAGGTCGCCGAATCTCACAAACTCTGTTTTTATTAGTAAAATACTAATGACTACATGTTTCGAGTGTTTTAGTACTCATCTTCAGGTCAAAGAGTAAGAGAAAAAATCAAAAGGATTATGTCAAATATTGAAAGTGGGCTCAAATTGTTCAAAATACTAATTAGATGTAATAAAGTTATAAAGATAAAAATCAATTATAAATAGGACAGAACCATAAAATTATCACAATGTGTGTCATCGTAATTACACTTTTGCATAACGCAATATTAATAGAAACGACTATTCGAACAGCGACATTCTCGTATGGTTACTCATAGAATAACACATGAATTTTTTTATTAATCCTATTCAGAGCCAGCTACAAACATTTAAAGATAAGGCTAGTTAGTTAGTTGACAAAAAGTCGCTCATGTCTCAAAATCTATTATAGATAGGTATAAGGAATGCTGATATAAAATTATAGGGGGATGATACTCTCCTCCTAATTTCGAATCAAAATACAGGGTGTTCTATTTAAAAAAAAAGAATTTCTGTCATATGTCACTTTGTTTCTCAGTTTTGAATACCCTATATGTTAGAAAGAATATGAAGTGTGCATACCGTTTCTTAGAGTTATATCTACGTTCACAACATATACAATAGAAACACTACAAGCATCGTCCGTCTTAATGTGTTATTATTTTTTTTATATAAATAAACTAACGGTTTGTGCTAATTAGAAACGTTTGGATTATCAGTCATCAACTATTCACTGAATAGAACTAATTCTTTCCTTTGCAATATCTATAGTAGCTGGTATTGACGCAACCACGAAACGAAATATACAGGGTGTATCAAATAAAAAAGTAAATTTTGCTTGGGTGTTACTACACGACATATAAAGCACAAACCTACCGAAACCGGATTTCATCATTAAAGAATAAAAAAAAGTAAAATTTAGAGCCAAAAATTCTTTAGTCCGGGCCTGATGCAAAGAAATGTCATGTTAAGCACCCGCTAAACGTGGTATTATGTATAAATACATGTATTATTCTTAACAGTATGCCTTATGTTCATTTAACGTCATTCTGAATAAATAAAAGCCCTTGTAAAAATAGCAAAACTGAGGCATTTTAAATTTCTTCTATTTATAAAATAAACATTCCTTTTTTTGTTCTACGTAAGGACGTAAGTCTACAAAGTATTATTTTTAATATCCTGATAAGACGTTCGAGTTTCACCGAATATGCGACTTCAGTAGTTACAAAAAACGTAAATATTTTTCTTTTACTTTGTCGAATCGAGAGTTAGTTGTTAATAAACGGTACCACATGAATCTGAATTATTTCTTTTGGATTTATTTAATCATATAACGCAAAATGTATTGAATCGAATTACACAGAAATAAATGTAGATACAGAAAATTTGCAAACACGCCTTTTTAATATGATATCGCGCGAAAATGATCGAGGAAAAGGATCGTTTTTTCGAGACGGGAAGAATTTAAATAAAATGTTCGAAGTGGCTTGTACTCCAAGCCGCGATCCACACAAAACTAACAGCGGTAATGGCTGAATGATAGTATGTAGGGGTATACTCGGGACAGCATTTAGGTTGGGCACAGGTGCGGCTTTAGCCCACGGCATTTACAAAATATTTTTTTTCTCGCTAATGCTCACAGATAGACCCTCTGTGCATTAAGACTTTTTGATTGTATATGATTACAGCTGCTACATATTATTATATTTACCTCTTTATCTGATACACCCTGTGTAAATAATCATTAGCATGGAATGAAAAAAAAACACAAATAGTAAATAGCAGGAAACAAAATACGATGTAATTCTGAGGACATATTATTTCTCTACTGATATAACATGTCCTCAGACTTTGGGCACTATCGATAGTTATCGATAATCAACTATCCATAGTTATCGATATTCAATTATCGATAGTTATCAATAGGACTATCGATAACTATCGATAGTTGGTCCGACTATCGATAGTACTATGAATGCCCACCACTAATTATAGATGAAAAATTAACATATTATATAAAAATTTATAATGTGTTACGTAACTTTTTAATATCAAAATTTTATAGTCGAATTGCGACAGATGCTCAAGCAAAATTGTGCAACCCTGATTGACTTTAGCTGCAGTTTTTAGAATTTTGTATGATCCGTAGGTATTGCCAAAATGCCCTCGGGTAAAACGCTCGTGTATGGCCAGCTTTAAACAAACAACAATTCCAAATTTTCCAATTTTAACTGAATCACCTAAGGTTAACTGGTTTTTCGCATTTTTACTACCTGCTTGTTGCGAAAACAAACGGTATTCTCGATCCATCCATCATTTTCAGCGGCAGGGCTCGTAAAAACAAGCCAACCCCGATAGCTACCGCAAACACGTGCCCAATAAAAATTCATGAACGCGGCCAGTTGAATAAACCCGATAAATAATATCTATATGTTAGCAAGGGGATAACATTTTAGGGATGCTTTTGGGATCTTTTTATAGAGATCAAGGTAAAAAGACTCCGTACGTGTTTACTCGAATTTTGAAAGAAGTATTCGTGTCTATTTATTTATTTATTTATATATTTATTGCCCAACAGATTTCCATCCAATTACAGGACAATCTTATGTGTCTCTAAAGAGAACAATGTAAATTTTGGGAAACTGTACAGAGAAATGTTTATAGAAGCAATGATATAGATATTTTCCAAATTAACGGTTGAGTTGTAATTGATAAGATGTGCATGCAACAAAATACGATAATATATTTTTTGAAAATCTCTTTAATTACATACGAAATTTTATGACGTTTTCGTATTTTAATTTTTTTTAATTAACAGTTGAGTTGTAATTTATAAGATGCGCATGCAACGAAATCCATTAATTAGAAAAAGCCAGTATCTAATTGAATTCTGTTTAATGCACTTCCCCTTTTATACGTAGCTATGCACGTCCGGCACCGAACGTAAACAAAACAACAAGACGCTATATATGTGCCTTTCATTGAGTGGAACTTCAACATTCACAACAGACATGCAAATAGGTTTCATCCATTTAAAAGCCATTTATTCGAAAAGTAATTCATTATCATTTGATTATTTTAACTGTCACAAACAGCCAAGGAGGAGTAAACAAAAAGGGTAAACGTAGTTTCTTTTGAACGCTACCTGTAACCTGTATAGCATTTACGTGTAGTTGATCAAATACAATTTCCATTAAGCGATACTAATGACACACTAAAATAATGTAGCGTCATAATAATCCCCGAAATCCATAAAAGTTAAACGAGTTTCACTATAAATAACAGCAGCAGCCATGTTGTTAGAGTGGTTTCGTACCCGTGTCAAAGTCACAACGTTTATGTAAATTGTTTTCGGTAGTCAACATAAAGCAAAAAAAAAATTACAATGATGTTATACATGAACGAACTCAGCTACAAAAAAAAATCACATGCAACAACCGCGTAATTTAATGTAAATATGTTTTTAATGACTGGTCTCAGATCATCCTGTTACAACATAGAGTTTGTATAAGTACAGCATCTATAGATTCTAATTTTCCAATCTAGAATCCATGATCGATAAAAGTAGTGTCTGGAAATTGCCATAACAGCTTAAAAATTTTGATTTTTCGATAATAAGAATGTAAGCTACTACGTTTATAATAGATGATTGCACTAAGAATATAACTAGAAGTTTTTTAGTGCTAAAAAAAATGATTTGAATCGTTACTGATTTTGAACAAAATTTTATCGGTGTGTGTAGTTAATTTTAGCATATATTAGTTACTTTATACCCTCAAAAACACAGTGTTCAACATAACATCTAATCAGAATCGCACTATTAATTTTAGGTCCATGAGCGCATTACCATTTTCAGAGAATGAGACTCTTAACTTATTTTATCGTCTAAAAAAATACCCATAGCGCCGGTCCGGACAACATCCCTTCCAATTTGCTTCAATGTGTGGCCTACTTGTTGGCTCAACCCCTAACGCGGCTCATATCTTGTCTTTTAACTGTGGAGCTTTTCCTAAAATCTTAAAAACATCGGTTATAAATCCAATTCATAAAAAGAATTGTAGACACGATATCGCAAATTACCGTTCAATTGCTCCAAGTTCTAGTTCTTCAACAGTGTTCGAACATGCAATTGTAACAATATTCTGTGGGATAGTCAACATGGCTTTAGGCGTGAGCACTTACTCATTACTACTGTTCATTCATTTCTGAACTAAGTCGTTAATTATATAGACACTGGTGAGTGGCCTTTGACTGCGTTGGCCATGGGATATTGATAGGGAAGGTCAGGATATGTCAACAAGTATTTTTATTCTTCTGTTTTGTCGATGTGTTTGGGAGTACTCAGGGTTCGGTTCTGGGCCCAGTACTGTTTTTTATTTTTTATTAATGACAGTGGAATTCATTGGCTTTTCTTTGTTTTTATATGCCGACGACACATAGTGCTGTAGTCTCTAGGACCGATTCGTGAGTGTACAAACGTTCTCCTGGTCGAGTTGTGTGAATGGTTTCAACGTAATAAACATTAACGCTTCAAAAACTTTTTTTTACTTTTTTTTAACTTTTTAGAGCAAATTTCAGATTGCCCCTAAATAGATGTGAAATCACTGAGAGATCTCCGATTTTGGTGAGTTATTGTCCGATGCTATTAAGGGACTACAAACCTTAAAGAGATTTAAATCTACTTTGCGAAATCTTTTGCTTGAAAATTGCGTTTACTTCCTTATCGAATATTTGGTTATTCCAGAAGTTCAATAATGTTTAATGTCTTTTTATGTTAATTTTATTTCTGCTTAATCTGATTTTCCAATTTATTTATTTTAAACCCCATTAATATACATGTATTATTTGTATGCATTTCTGACGTATTCACTATACTTTTTGTATTTTTTTTTTTGACTAATGTATATTTATCTATCTATCTACCTATCGTTGGACAAATTAATAAGAATACGTGAGATTACATTGACGATATAAGAGCCTGAAAATGACTAGTTCCAACCGAAACATGTACTTAGCTATTATAGATAGCATCAATCAGAGTAGAAAGAATACTATTTGAATAAATTTGAATATTAAGTAAATAAACAATTAAATGAAAATAAAGGACATTTCATATTATCGTGTCGAATGGAGTACGTAATCGTGATAAGAAGAAGAACAATTAGATCCTTTCTTTCCAATCTATTTTCATTTTAAATTACCTTTCAAAACTTCATGTTTCTATGAAATATTACAATCTACAGGTTTTCTAAATTATGCAGGTACTTACATTCTATGATCTTGTAAAAAAAACCTGAAGATGACAAAATTTTGTCGAAACTTGTAATTTTAAAAAATATTTAAAATGAAAATATAATGGAAAGGATCGAATTTTAATCTAGATATTCGCGCAAGATCTGCACCTGGTAATCTTCTTTACTAAACCCTTATTCAATTAGTTAATATGCACTTTTATCTAACTTTTCGTGCTGAAAGAAGCAAGAAAGTGAAACTTGTTTAGTATTTTAAAGATAGTTTTCCCCTTTCGTATCATAATCTCATTTCTAACATTCCTTTGTGACCAATATGATTTTATTAATTTAAAATATCATATTGTTAGTGACAAATAAAATACATCTGTCATGTGTACTGTATTGGTTTATTGGCCCTCAATAGTATATTTCAGACCAAGGGAGGAATGTGCACTATTGCAGACCGCGGGCAAATATTATAAACCGAGGCGAAGGTGAGGTTTGTAAATGCCCAAGGCCAGTAAGTGATTGTGTGAAACAATTACAATTGGACTAACATCATCAGCATACATAAGAATTTGCTGTGTGAAGGTTAAATTAGAAGGGAAATCACTAACATATATATTAGAAACAAAGTTGGTCCGAGCACTGTACCTTGAGGGAGTCAGATGTTAGCGGTTTCAAAAGGCTATTGTTGTGACTGAAACACTTTGTTTTCTATTAGTTAAATAAGGCCTAAATAAATTTAAAACAGTACCATTAATTCCGTAATGCGCAAGTTTGTGTGAAAGTATTTCGTGATTAACATCAAAAAAATATAATATAATATAATAATAATATAAAATTAGAATCATTCTATGTTGTACATATAAAGGAAAACAGTGTAAAACAACGTGTTCCCATGCGACAGCCAGTAATAAACAATAATAACTTATTACCGCATTGTTTCTAACAAAAAAAAAGAAACGACATAAAATTAACGACCGCGTTTCGCTTCGAATGATATTTCCGAGAATTCTGTTCGGTTACATAACGAAAGGAATTAAAGAAATGCAATCCGTGTTTTATTAAAGAAAATAATTAGGTAAATAATAAAATTTTTAAATTAATAAACTCAGCATCTTCCAATGAGATGCAAATACACAACACAAGTGAGCTTGCCTACTTCAATTTACTTCTATTCTTTTTATTTATCTCTTTTCCAGACCAATTTGTTCCTTTGACGTTAAATAATTTAAAGAATAAAAAAAATTTCATGGGTCGAATGAAAAATTAAAAATGCACAATCTTGTATTTATTAATAATTAATTAATAATTTCACATAATTATATAATTATTGGGTGTAAATTAGCCTAAACTTTCAGCAGTATATATTACATTTTTATTAAAGAAAACAATAAAAAAACGCAAACCATTTGTATGACGGAAGTGATAAAACATACAGAAAACAAAATGATTTCAAAATATGACAAAAAAACAAGTTGGAAATAAACTACAATAAACATAGACTATAACAATGGAAAAATTTCATTTTATACCAAACCAGCCAATAATTATTAGGTAACAAAAATAATTATCGTACACAGAAAACACATTAAATAGAATGCCAATAAAAAATTGATCCGAATGTTCGAAGTTAATTTACTTTTGACATGTCATCAGATAATATAAACTGCCTTGTAAAATATAAATGTAAAATTGTATCAGGTGTATAACAAATAAAATCGACTAAATGTTGTACGTACATACTATGTTTCTCAAATTAAGTCCAGTATATTCTTAATTATTTATGCAACCGAAAATAGACTAAACTTAAATGTTAATTAAAAATGATTGGGGAATAATTCTGAATTACATATCGCTTGGCATAGAGTACTTGTAGTTTCAGTTACATAAGCAATGGAAGATTTGTAGAGCTTAGATTCGCATTTAATTTGAGAAAGATGGTACATACTACATATACGGGGTGAGTTTTTTCTGACTGGCTGACATGAAGCTTTAGGAAATTAGCGGAAATAGAAAGACAAGTAGAACTGTTAGAGCGTACTTTCAGTCAAAATACTGACACTACTACTGATGAGTGTCCCGTCGAATGACGATCAAAAATTACTAAAATTGCTTTGTAACCTTGAAAGCTTTATATTGTTCATTCGCCGTAAATTTGAAAAAGTTTCATTAAATCTTCTGCGTATTCTGGTGATGTTTTTATTGTCCTACCCATAAATAACAAATAAATTCATAATAACTACATTTACGAATGCTACGTCTTCCGTTTTCAGGGATTATTACTTAAGTAAGATACAATAAGTTAGTAATATGCAATAAATAGCATATTCAATGTAAAAATAGAACAAAATAGTTCATTTCAAGTAATACATAAAATATAATGCAAGAGGATTTTGAGAGTTTGTTACTTGAAAATGTCGCCAATGCAGGGAAAGTTATAGTTAATAAAGTAACAACGGAAGTAAACCCTATTTTTTTAAATAAAAAATAAATATAATAAGTAATACTCACGAAATTGCACTAACGCAAAAACAGTTCTTTTTTAGATATTAGCATTTTTTTTTTTCCAAAAGGCAAATGGCTCACTCAATTGATCTTATAAATTATAAATCTTTATATGACCCTCTTTCCAGCTTCGCTAGTTTCCAAGATCTCCACATTAAGCGTCGAAAAAAATGCCCTGTATATTCACTCTATTATATTGGCAAAAATAAAATACAGGTTAATTAACAGATTATCAACAGCATCAGCGGTGTTCATTAATTATAATTATACCAATTAAAATGGCCCAAATGGGGGCAGTATAACAATAATGTGCGTAAATAACAGAGCGATAATCGTTGAACCGGGAAGTGCCTTAAATTTCTAAAATGGAATGAGCTCCTAGTTTTTCGGTTAATTAATTTTTCGATAACGACACGAATATCCTATAAAAAAAAAACAAATGTAAGCTGTAAAGATCAAATTAGAAGTTCCATTTTGAAGCAACTAATAAAGTCCGAGTTTCTTACTGGCTTATTTTATCAGCCGGCAAAGTGACATCAAACCCCCAAAAAATTTGGCGCCCAACGTGGGGCCTCGAGAAAGTTGTAGGAAAATAAGTGTTTTTGTGTCGCGGACACGAGAGCATTTTTGTTTGACATCTGATACTACCTAGTGCGAAATTTCGTAATATTTTAATATTATAAGTTAAAATCAGTTTCATGCAAAGTTGGCGTAATAAAAAAATATTCCTTCTGTTGAATTGGTTTTATACTACTGCGTTCAGGTAGTCTAGTACTGATTAACGAATACCGCAAGATACTAACCCTATAAATCAGATTGTAACGATCCCAGAAATCTTGCAAGGACCATTGAAAGAATTACAAATTGGTAACTCTACAGGTCAAAATTCAAATTTTGCTCAGTGCACGGCACGTTTTAGTTGTTACGGTTTTTTTGCTTCGCTTACCTCGATTTAGTTCTCCGCTAGTCTTTTCGACAAGCTTTTGTAACCCTATTTTCTTCTATTTCCGTACTCTACCTTCAGAGATGCTCCTACGTCTTGTAATTCCTCAACGTAAACTTTTATCATTTAATTTTTTGGCTTTTAAATTGTGTTTTCTTTCCCATGTTAGTGCGGTCTAGCTAGAATTTGTATCTTTTAGTCTCATTTACTTACAGATAATTTACTCATACTTAATACGGTCTTAGATTTTCGTTTAATTTCTTTCAATTATAGTAAATTCCCCATGTTTTGACATTTGACGTTTTACTTCTAGGAAGGTTAAGGTCTGTTTGATATACACATTCCGGCATTATCGATTCCACGCATCGATTCGAGTTGTCGATTGACCGTGTTCCTTTCATCTGCCCTATTTTGTGTTTGCATCTTTTCGACGTTAGAGGGCGCCTCGATGTCCTAATTCTTATTCTATTTATCTGTCTTCTGATTGGTTGGATGACGTATTCTTGCTTCCGCTTCCTTCCGGCTTGCTGGCCATTCTGGGTTGTTGTTTAGAGGCGTTCTCACGAGTATTACTTCCTATCTTTGGAAATTTGGAAATGGAAATTTTTATTGGAAGATTGCTTGAATTATTCGTTGGCTGTATATTCGCTTGTGTTTGGTGTGGAATTTTTGTGAATATTACAGCGGATGTGTCCGATAAATTCGGGATATAATTTGAGAACCACGCTTCTGCAACGCCATTCTGTCTATTTCTTTTCTTCGTTGTAAAACCTCGTTATTTTAACGGTAAGCAAATCTTGTCATTTCTTTTAAATCACTAATTTTGAGGTTTCTGTGTTTTTAGAGGTTTTTTTTACCGCCTTTATTTTTGAATTTTGGAATTTTCCCATCGTTATATGTGAGATTTTGAACTACCGTGCGGCTGAGGACTTCTGCGACCTTTTTAAGTCCTTTTGGAGAATCCTACCTACCTCCTGTAGAAAGTCAGTGGACCATCTGCTTCGGGTATTACCAAGTCTGCCCAGAGGCTACGATCTGTTCGGATAGGAGAGGATTTCCAAGGCCGTACTAGCTGTTTGAGAACAAAGAGCTAAGTTTGCACGTTTCCTTTTTTTTTATTTGTAAATTGCGTTTAAAAATTGTTTTTAGTAAATAACCAACCCCGATCACTTTTTAAATTTTTTTATTCAACGGTACTGTAATTTTTTATGTTATATCAAGGATCGGAGGGTATCATTTAGTTCAGAAAAATAGTTAACTTTAATATTCAGATAGCTTTTCATTTTTTTAACGACTTCAAAATATATTTAAAACATCAACCGATTAAATATCGGGCTGTAATATACAGGGTGGTTCATTTACCACTAGTATAATCAAGACAAATATTTAGTTTTATTTTAATAGTTTTTTTTGTACTGTAAAACTTTTCTTAAATTTAAAATTAACTTTTAGCCTAAGAATTTTCTTTATACAACGTGTGTAAACTGATTGCGTTGGCCAAAGCGTTCGGTGTTCGAATCCTACAGTAGGATTCTCTGTTATAGTTTGACGATATCTCATTCTTATTTTTATTGTCTTTATTAACATTTACCGATACAGAGTATCATATTTATTTTCTTGAGTTTTACGTCATATTTTATTCTTTTTTTGACACTCATTACTAACGTTTACTGATAGAGGGTTTTTTTTTAGTAACCATTTTATGAATAAAAGTTTAACTGTTTTTTTTTTCTGTGAATTCATTTTTTTTTTGTGTATGAGTTTATTTGCAAACCGTTTTACCCCTCGAGTTTTAATTATCATCTTGGATTCCTACTTATCAGGGGGCATGACAGGGTAGGTAATTCCTAAGCAGGTGGCGCCAAAATTTATTATCCATCTTGGGTTTGTATTTCGATCAACCCACTCCCTCGCCGACGAGCCGGCTGGCACCCTACATGATTGCCGAATATCCACCCACTTCTTCGAAGGTTTGTAAAACGGAGGTGCATCACCTTTTGACTTTTTATTTTGAGTTCTTGCCTCGCGATTTTTCGCGGTACGCGACCGTCACTTTCGGTGCCGGAAATTTAGGTAACATAGTGGCAAATCGAATGATAATGTAGACGCCTTTATAGATGCAAATGCTGTGTACAAGGAATGTGGTGTTAATATACCAAATGAAAATTCATTGAAAGGGTTGTCAATGCTTCTTACAGATAGTGCTGCAACATGCTGGCATGCTATTAAGTCTTCGGTGACATCGTTTGAAGAAGCCTTACAAGCACTTTGCCATGCATATAGATAGATAGATACTTTATCCGCCGAAAAATCACAAACATATGATATAGGCGTCGTCAGAAATATTTAATATACCTATACATTGGTAATTATAATAATAAAAAAGGTAAATATAAATACATACAATGACCAAAAAACAACACACATTGTAACAAATTTAACAAACAATATAAAAAAAAATGAATTCCCACATCGACCCTAAATACATCTCAATATCTAGATGTTATTCAAATAAGTTTCAAATTCATTTAGATCATAAAAGCATTAATCCCTCAATTAACATAAATTTAAATTTTCGTGTAAATTCATTTAAAGTCAAATTTCTGATATCAGGTTTTAACTTCTTGTATAGATATGAACCTGCAAACATTGGCGATTTTCTATAGAAAGAGTGGCAATATGTTGTTTAAAACAATATTATTCCTATGTCGAGTGCAGTGACCATGGACGCTAGCAAAAGTCGATAACTATCTAATATTGATATGCAAGTGAATTAAAAGTTTATAGATATTGATGAAGTTACGATTAAAATGCCATGTGTTCTAAAAGTAGTTCTGCACGAACTATTAAAAGGTAAATCAAACAGCAGTCGTATAAGATTCGCTTTTGTATCACACACATACAAACGACTTACTGTACCCGCCTGGCCCCAAACAGTAATTCCATTAGTCAAAGCAGAATACACAAATGTGTAATAAATATCAATTAATAACTTAATATCCAAGACAGATTTGAGTGAACTGATTACATAATAGGCTTTTTGAAGCCCTAACGCATATGCTCTCTATTTGATCGTCCTACGCTAAACTACTATCCAAAATAATACCTCAAAATTTGCAAGTTGACGAGGATATTATTTTTTCGCAGTTAAATGAAAAATGAAATTCAGAGAAACATCTATATTTATTTAAAAAATTCAACGAAGACCGTTTTTCTATGATTTATCATTAATTTGTTATCATTAATTAATTCAAAATATCAAACTTGTTGTCACTACTTATATCGTCGGCATACCAAAAAAAAATCCTTCAGAGATATAATGTGGGAGATCATAAATAAATAACAAAAAAAAAACAAAGGTCCCATTACGCCACCTAGTGGTGTACCTACATTAACAGGGTGTGGTTCAGACCTTACATTATTATTGAAAAATTAAATTGAAAGCGAAAAATTCGTATTCCAATACTATTTTATCACACACTAATCCTCCGGGACACCATACACTTACAATATCATGTTTTACAATTATCTTTCTATCGCTCAAAAAAGAGATAATCCATTGATTTAAAATATCACGAATACCTAATTTGTTCAACTTTTCGGACACATATGAGCATCTAACTGTTTCAAAAGCTCTTGTTAGATCAAATAAAATACAAACTACAGATCTACCGACATCCATCTGGTCATAAATATGTTGAATACACTCTCTGTTATAGCAATTTCTGTAGAATATCGTATACAGTCGCGAGCAAATGTTATAGGCACCTTAGACAAAACTAATGGGTTTCATGTTTCTTGCATTTTTTTTGTGACAGATATTTCAACGTTTATATAATCGTCTTTATGGTTACAATTGTCTTTATAGATACCTTTTGTAAATGTATTATTTTTTTTGTATATTTTCAAGTCTTCGAGATGTCACTTTCCTTCTCCCATCTAAAAAGTATTATAGCTGTACTAAAAACACTCTAATATGCAACAAACTAATAAGATCCCCTTAAAATACTACATATTTATAATGTATTACCTACAAGTTTTTATTTTCTCATTTTTTACTGTGATATTCGCCCAAAATTTAGGGTGCCTATAACATTTGCTCGAAACCCGCATACCAAATGCATCGAGAGTTGTTTTCAAGAGAGCAACGACAAGATGAAAGCACGGATATATTTATTAGTAAAGCACCCGCATTACTATTCCGTTCACCCTCGCTAACAGCCGTACCAGAAGCCGCTCAACTGGACATGGTGCATGAATTATTAAAACACAAAATCCGAGAAGAGTTAATCGTGATAGAATCAATAATTTTAAATATCTCATCGAGAGCGCACGTGTAGCCGAGCAAACATTGTTCGAAAAGAAGAATAATTCTGCAGACACCACTTTCAGTAGCAACGACCATAATAAGGGCAATCGAAAACCGAAAACTCAGTGTCATTTTTGCAAAAACTATGGACACGTAAAGGCAGATTGCCGAAAATTATCGAAACCCAATGAAATTACGAACATTAAGCCTGAAGAAGGAAAAAACGAAACTGCATTCCATTCGCTTATTACAGGTAACAATAACACAGGCTTAAAGTGCTATGCATGTGGAAAAAACCAGGTTATGTACGTAGTAATTGCCCGACCATTAGTGCAAACTTCAATAGTGAATTCGTCAGAACTTGCATTTACAGATACAGGCGCTAAATCAAGCACTATTAATTCATAAAAATATTCCGTATCGTACAAGGAAAATGTCGATGACATCAGCTGATGGAAAAGAACGTTTGGTTGAAATATTAATCTTTGATGTTGACGTAACACTCCGATCTAAAACAATTCAACGACCCCTGATATCGATTCCTGATCATGAAAACAGTAGAACAACATTTTTAAAAAATCGACAATCTCGAGAGACATCAAAGCCCCAACAAAAGAAATTATTTTTTAAGCCGTATGACTCTCCTTCCAGCTTCATTAGTTCCCGAGATCTCCATAGTGAATGTCGGACAAAACTCAGCCCTGTATATTCACTCTATTATATTCGTAAAAATAAAAAAAACGAGTTAATTAAGAGATTATCAACAGCATTAGCGGTGTCCGTTAATTATAATTATACCAATTAAAATTGTTTAAACGTACACAATATAACAATAATCTACGTAAACAACAGAGCGATAATCGCTGAACCGTGGAAGTACCTTGAATTTCTAAAGTGGAGTCAGCTTAGTTTTATTCATTTAATTAATTTTTCGATACCGACATCAATTAAAAAAAAAAAAACAAAGCAAATATAAGCTGCACTGAGAAAAATATTTAATGATCATAAATAAAAATATAATTATCGTAAGTAAAAAGTTCAGAGGAATAGGGGACAAAAGCACAAATTACTTAGCACTAGTAATGAAGAGATCCTAAACACTGATATTAACAAGAAGCAATCTAAGTTACTTACGGTCTGTTTCATACCGGTAACTTATGAAGTTACTGATGATAATGGAACTGAAGTAGTTAAGCCAAAGAATATATGCAGTTGCGGTAAGTAAAAGATTTGTCCATGTCAAGTAGATGTATTGCTATTGAACTATTATATAATGGCTATTCATAATTAATACAAGCTATTTGGATTACTTGTGATAAGGAAAGTGTATCATTAATGCACATTCGCTAAATACCTGCTATATAAAAGTTAATGGTTTGCTACAAATATGCAATATATTTACTTTAAAGTTGTTGTTCAATGATTGTTAGTGTACGAAACGAGGAGGTTTAGTAAATATTTATTTAAATAGCTTACTATGTACTCTGTGTGAATAACTGATAAAGTACAAAAAAAGCCTCACAAATCTTCGATTATTTATGCAACCGAAACTATAAGTACTGCGTACCCAGCAATGCGTAATTCAAACTGATTTGCAAATAATTTTTAATTACTATTTCAGTGTGACTAATGATTTTACACCGAGGCCAATAATAATAATAATAATACTATTTCAGTGTGCTGTAGCTTCGATTGCATTAATAATCGAAGATTTTTGGAGCTTAAATTCACATTTAATTTACTAAAGATGGTACATAATACTTATTACTTAAGAAAAAAAAAAAGCAGTATTATTAGTAATAGTTTTATTTTGTATAGAACAAACGCAGTGGCTACCTGATATGAATGTAATGTAATGTTTAAGCTACATAATAACAACAAAGAACAAGTAAAATAACCGAATAACCTAAACAGACGTTTCAAAACAAGCTTTAGAAGGATAACAATTACCCCAACTGATTGAATGGAATCCTTATACAACTTGCCGATACTCTTAAATGTTTAATACATTCTAATATATTGTTTATGATTATGAAGGGTGCATATCAAAAGATGATCTACGTATGTTACCTCTGTAAAATTCATTTAAGTAGTGGAGTTAAAACCCCAAGATGAAAGCAATTCTTCTATTTCTTCTAACACAGGTATTATCGAGTATTAATAAGCAAACACCTTTATTAAGCACGGGAGATTTATCCGTCTATCGCGTGTACGTGATTCAACACTAGTTATAACGGTTATGCGCAAAACACGGTAAAACTACCAAAGTTCCCCGAAAACACACGAGGTGCAGCAAAACTTAAATAATCACAGTTGTGGCAAGTTGCTACTTATTTATGAACATACATGAGTTTAATAGCAATTAGTATTATTGTTCTTGTACTAAGTACATGCTGTAGTTAGATACAGTACCAATAGTCACAAGTAATACGTTACTTACCACATGTCAACAGTTTGATTATGATTATTACACAAGAATTTGTCAGGTACGTTGTATAATAGCCAATAATAAGAGCACTATTTAAGTAAGAACTTGCATTCAGGAAACTGGGTTTAGTTGCAGGTATTAATTGAGGAGAATAGTTGCAAGTAAAACTTTATCTATTGTAAATGATTTTTTTATCAAGTAAACACTTTACTTAACCCATTTTTCTCAGTGTGTAATGATCAAATTAGCCATCACAAATAAAAGATCCATTTTGATGCAATTAATAAAGCTCGAGTTTTTTTTTTTTTAACATTTGACCGCGTAAATAATAGTTTTCATGAATGATCTTTTTTTGATATGTTAAAATTACCATCGAAACATCAAACAAAAAAAAAACAAAAAATTAACATCGATACATCCAGTAATTGCTTAAAATACGCAGACGTATTATACATATGACAATTGTGATAAAACGGCGAGTTTCTACCGTAATTATATCATTGTATCTGTCAAAAACCACGTCCGCTTTATTGATATTAATTGCTCCGTATCATCGCCCACTAATAAATTTTATCATTGTATAGTGGCTACCGGTTAATTTTATCCAGTCTTCTATTGTTAGGCGGTCGTTCCTACTATAAAAATAATTTGCTGTTAGTCGCGTACCATTAACGCTTTTCGAATTGATGTATTTTTAGCCGTAATGTTGTTTTTATTACCGCTGGAATGTTTATAAGGACGGAATACAAATTATAGTTAATGATGCTTAAACTAGAATGGATGGGCACCACTAAAATTGTAAACTGTGGTAACAATTATTTCGTAATGTAACGTTTTAATACTAAAGAATTACTTTTTAAGCACATTGTTCAAGTATTTTTCTATTTACTCTGAATATTTAGTATGTACTTTGAGTAAGTACTAGCACAATACATACTACTGTGCTCGAGATAAGTACTCAGTGGCCTTAACAAATATTTGAAAGTCACAGAATGTTTTGTTAAAATTTTTATGTAACAACTTCAGTCTTGGTTCTATATCCGTTAGTATTATGTATCACAATTTGAATTCGTTGTTTTGTTTCATTGGTCATATTTTGTTTATCGTGTTTTACTTGGAATGTGTATATGTATTTGGCTTTTTAACTTTGAAATCTCGAGTTTGATGTTTTTAAGACCTGAAGATAACGTGCCATAGCCGAAACAAGTTGTCTTAAAATATGTTAAACACTTTTTATGAATGTAAGGACGTTTCCTACATATACACTCTCACTAACCACATTTAATGAATTTCAACATACAATAATTTCAGTATGTTTCTTGTCCCCTTGTCTCTTATAACCATTAATTCTTGCATTAAAATAAGGATTGTAAGAAAATGTAGCTTTTTCATTGGATGCAGTTTACATATACAGGGTATTCCACGTAACTGATTCATTAAAAGTTTATGATGTTCTATTATTTGAGATTCTTGCACCAATATCTGTTCGATTGGAACTATAAATGTAAAATACCTTAACCAAAATAGCACTTCCGGTTGACTGCAAATGGATGTCAACTTTGTTATTTTAAATAGAATGATATAATTTTTTATGCATTTTTGGATTCTAGAACTATAAATACGACATGTTTCCATTAGCTATTCCTGTAGCTACATGTTGCCGTTTTTCAGTTAAAGTTTTTCTTTTTTTTTAGTCATAATCATTGCATTATTGAAAAATTAATATCTCGGTTAATACTGCAAGTAGAGACTGCAAATTTGCTATGTTATGAATGTAGCTATTACTCTAAGAAACGGTACGCGTCCTTTACATTCTAACATACAGGGTGTTCAAAACTAAGGGACAAAGTGACATATTTTCAAATGCAAAAAACTCAATTTTTTTAAATAGAACACCCTGTATTTTAATTCGGAATTACGAAGTAAATATCATCCCCTATCACTTTATATGAGCATTCCCTATACCTATCTTTAATAGATTTTCAGATATGAGCGACTTTTTGTTAAACAGACTAAGTATTCTTTTTTGAATGATGAATTTGACGTGAATCCATTTCAGAGCCAGCTACAAACATTTAAAGATAGGGCTACTTAGTCTGTTTAACAAAAAGTCGCTCATATCTCAAAATCTATTAAATAGGGAATGCTCATATAAAGTGATAGGGGATGATATTTACTTCCTAATTCCGAATTAAAATACAGGCTGTTCTATTTAAAAAAAAATGAGTTTTCTGCATTTGAAAATATGTCACTTTGTTCCTCAGTTTTGAACACCCTGTATGTTAGAATGTAAAGTGTGCTTACCGTTTCTTAGAGTTATATCTACATTCATAACATAGCAAGTTTGGAGTCTTTACTTGCAGTATTAACCGAGATATTAATTTCTCAATGATGCAATGATTATGACTAAAAAAAAAGAAAAACTTAAATAACTCAAAAACGGCAACATGTAGCTGTAGGAATAGCTAATGAAAACTGACGTATTTACAGTTGTAGAATCCAAAAATGAATAAAAAATCATTCTATTTAAAATAAGAAAATTGAAATCCATTTCCGGTCAACCGGAAGTGATATTTTGGTTAAGGTATTTTACATTTATAGTTCCAATCAAACAGATACTGGTGCCAAAATCTCAAATATAAATAAATAATAGAACATCATAAACTTTTAATGAACCAGTTACGTGGAATACCCTGCATACCTATTGTGGGATAACTGCAATTCTCCCTCAATCAATTGCAGTAGTTCCAATACTGATGGTTTGGAAAATCTAAACCTTCTTAAAAAATATAGATCATGCCACTTATCAAAATTATTCCGCCTGCCGGTTCTTATCCATTCCTCTCCATTTCCATTCCAAAGTTCTTGTCCCAGTCCTCTTTCTTCCATGTCTTCATTTATGCCACTTTGCAAACTTCTCCGTGGCCTACCTCGCTTCCTTCTTCCTCCTGGCTTCCATTTCAGTACTTGCTTTGGTAACTTTACTTCCGGCATTCTTTGTACATGTCCGAACCATATCAGTTGTTTGATGTATCTTTGATTTCGTCTACGATATTCCGATTGGCCTTCATGATTTCTCTTATGCTGATGTTGGTTACTCTCTCCATTCTGGATCTGCCTGCTGCTCTCCTCCAAAAATCGCTCTCTGTAGCTAACAGTGTCTTAGACCTTCTCTCTTTTATTGGCCACACTTCGGAGCTATATGTTATAATACTCTTCACTATGGTGTTGTATATTCGGCGTTTGTTCTTTTTGGAGATATTTCTGACCCATAAGATGCCAT
Source organism: Protaetia brevitarsis (assembly GCA_004143645.1). Taxonomy (NCBI): domain Eukaryota; kingdom Metazoa; phylum Arthropoda; class Insecta; order Coleoptera; family Scarabaeidae; genus Protaetia; species Protaetia brevitarsis. The sequence continues at coordinate 1,185,430 of RXPK01000178.1, forward strand.
TCAGCATAGCAATTGCCTTCCTACCTTGCATGTTACACTCGTGGATAGCCTTATCAAGTATCCCATCCTGTGATACCTTCACCCCTAGGTACTTGTATTCATCACACCGTCTTATTTGAATTCCCTTTTCTATTTTCACGTCTTTTTGTTTACCTCCAATGCACATATATTCTGCCTTATGAAGATTTATTTCTAACTCCATTTTTCGTATTCCTCGATTAGTTTGCGAGTAATGCATATCTTCATAGTCCCGAGTTACCAATACTTGGTCATCCGCAAAACATAGAGTATATAGAATGGTGTTATTCAATGATAAACCCATATCTTCTTCCATTCCTTTAATGCGTATTCGAGGTAGATTTTAAATAATGTTGGAGACAAACAACATCTTTGTTTTAATCCTTTTATTACTATAAATCCGTCCGTAGTAGAGTTGCCTCAAGTATTTTTGATGTGCGTTCTTTTTCTCTTTAATCTCCCTTTCTATTTCTTCGTATCACCAGTATGGTTTTCGTCTATCTTCGTTATCTTTATATTCCCCCAGAGCCTCAAGTGCCACACCATATATCGATTCTTTCATAGGTTCTTCTATGCTCTTGAAGTTATCAAAATTATTTTCCCCCAACTTTAGGTCCAACTTAGTTTTGTAGAGTCTTCCTGTGCTTTCATTTTCCAATACCCTTAAATTGCGCCTTCTTTGTTTTGGTTGTTCAAGTTTCTCATGTTGTCTATCTAGTTCCTTTTCTTTTCTTTCAGGAAGGAATGTTTTTTGTTCTTACGAAGTAATGATCACTCCCACAGACCGGTCCTCGACATTCTCTGACATCTTGTATTTTTACTTTAAATTACATAGTCTATAATAAAATAGATGTTAGCCCTGTTGCCGTTGGATTGCGATCGCTTCATTTTTAGATTTTATTTAAAGATTTTTTATTTCATTAATTTAAGAATTAGACCCTACAACGCCATCTAGCAGTGAAGTGTCGAACTCCTTGCTCGTCACAACGCATCTTACCGTGATAGCAAAATCTAATGTCTCATTTTCGTTATTTATTTCCAAATTAATTAGTAATTCATTGTCAGTTAAATTTGCTTTTTATTCTTCAATTATTAGTTCAAGTTTCATTCATTAAAACCTTTTCTTTTGTATAAATTATTCCGCATTGTTAAGTTTGTCAGTGACTTTCCGACTTTATTTTCCGATTTCCGCCCTCTGGCTAAGTAAGGGAGACGCACAAGCGATACATCCTCTTAGAGCGCTGTTCAAGTTGCTCCGTGCAAATTTGAATTAGACCACATTGTGGGATTTTGTCGCGCGAGAAACTTCCAATATCGAGTGCATTATTTTTCCGTTTACCTGGGGTGCCAGGAGTTTTGTGTCCATTGCATCGATATTCCTGAAAAGGGTTTTACAACAGCAGCGCCAAGTCGGCATTCCTTTTGTTAATGGCGTCATCTTAGGTCACTGGACGTGCTACTACTACTACACTACTGCTATCTACTACTAGTGTTATTTTGGCGTTGAGTGAAACCTCGAGGGTGAGCGAAGTACTTAATTTAGGAGACCAAATCCAGATCGTTGAATTCGAAAGGGAACCACGCCTTGACATCAGCGTAACGCGCTCAAACCACCCTCCTGGACGCAATACACCGACATCCATAGAAATTTACCAGCTAAGTCGTATATTTTAGTTTTATTATTTTCTTTTTTCTTGCACCAAATTAATATTTCGTTATGTTATTTTTATTATTTTTGAAATCCTATCACATGAAACAAACCTTCCGGCCAACATTATTAACCTAGACATTAAGAATAACATCTATATTTCGGAATTATATGATAATTAATAGTTTAATTTATTATTTAAGTATACAGCTTAAGACCGAACATTCATATATCATCATCGTAACCTATGTTAAGAGTCAAGTTTTATTGTAATTCATTTGTATTTTTATTATCTTGAATTTTATTTGTTTTGTCAAATATACAGTTTCATCCAAAAATTTGTGTGTCGAACCAAATTATTTCGATCTAAGAATACCTTTAGCTTGAGAGCGAACGAACCCCGTAACAGCCCTTTAGTGTCCTGTTTCCTTGTATATATATTTATGTATTTGGATTAAGCAGCATATAAGTTTACTGGCCAATAGGTAGGTACCAGTTAGGTACTTGTTACAGAATTTACCAGGAGATGAATATACAGTTTTCTACACTATTTTTTCAACTGAGCTAACTTGGGACTTTAACAGAGGGCGGAATAGACCGCCCTTAAATTGATTCGAAAGAAGAATTATTTCAAGATTTTCATTTGTTACAAAATTATTTTTTAATTTCTCATTTCGTCTTATCGCTTCTTAATATAGCAACCAATCAAAGTTTCTAATTAATGTCTTTTACAGAGAATCCAATCAACGTCAAAAGACTTCCATCCCCCATCGGATAATCAACGATGTACCGAGCTCAAAAATAGAATTTTAACTCAATGTGTCCCATCTATCATAGATATAAGTACATATTAATTATTACGCATTACTGTAGTACGGAGTAACGAAGATTTGATTAAGCGTACAGCGATGTGCACGCGTAGCATTAACTCTGATGAGATTCCTAAGCAGGTACTGAATCTTCCTATGAAGATCCCCACCAATTCCGGCGGCCCTTATTTTATGTATAATACGTCAAACTCTCCTTGGAAATCTAATTATCCACGCCGATATTACCCTGGGACTTAATGGGATTTATATTACGCTTTATACATGCATACGCCGCGTCTGAGAAGACAGTAGATCTTCACGCTAATAGGTGTACATGAACATTTATTGAGACGGCTTACGCAAAGTATCTATATAATCTGGAGTCGTAATGAGGCTTTGGAAGAAGTGTATGTATATGGAAACATTACAGGTAATACAGTTTTTATTTTTATGATCAAGAATAAATTTACTATTAATAGATTTCCCTAGGCCCTAAGAATTTTGATAACCATAGAAACAGAAACTAACAAATCTTATGTTTTCGGACTCAGAAAGTTTAAAAATGTTAAAGAGTTGAGAATTTTCAGCAGATACTGCATTTATTTTATTTAAAATATCTGTACATAGATAAGTTATGAACTGGAAGGCAGTATAAAAACCTACAATAGCAAGCATTCGGCGAAGGCAGTGAGTGGAAAACGGTTCATCTTTAAATGTGGCAATGTGCGACAAAATAGACGACAATTCGTCTAATTCTAATAAATAATCTTCAATTCAGGTTGTATATGCTGTTAACCTCAAAGAAAAACATGAAAATATGACGCGCGTTCTTAATAAAATTAACTTTATAACCTACAACGCCCATTTCCAGGGCAGTCCACAGTTCCGTTTCAAACATTATGACGTTTTCGCAGTGAAATAAAAACGTGCTTCCGCGATGCTAAACTTGCGAGAAATAAACCGTTTTGTAGCTTGCATGACGAGCGTATGACGATTGCGTGGACATATCTAAGATGCAAAGTACGCCTGTCGTCATTTGTAGTTCGCATGCATTCGTCAAATGACGCCTCAGTGGACAGTAGGCCTAAGCGTCTTTCAGTTGATTCCACTAGTTCAGCGGTCGGCAAACCGCGGCTCTTTCAAAAGACAACTACGGTTCTTTAAGTTCCCCTAAAAAAAAAAAAAAAGTTAAGCGGACAGACACAAATGAACCCATTCGGAATCGTTATGGCCTTTCAAGTTGTCTTATGTGTCAAGAGAAACTAGCCCTTAAGAAAAAATCAAATTTAGAAAGACATTTTGTTACCAAACATGATTCTTTTGCAAGAAAATATAGGTAACACGAACAGCATAAATTTGGCTAGCTTCAAAATTTCGCTTGAAATAGCTAAACGAGGAAAACCATTCACAGACAACGTCTGAGAATGTATTTAGTGATTTTAAAAACAAAACTGAAATTGTATAAAAAGATCAAAGATATTCAACTATCTGCTAAAACAGTACAAAATCGAACTACTAAAATGTCCTCAGACGTAAGGCAGACAAACAACAGTTGAAGGACATTAAACTGAGTTCGGGAATACCTATTGCTGTAGATGTGTCTTGCGACATAAAAGACACAGCTCAAATGACGCTATTTGTAAAATTTGTCTCACCTCAAGGCCCTAAGGAAGAGTTGATAGGATTGCTGCCACTAGTCGAGCAAACTCGCGGGAAAGACATTACGAACATTGTACTAAAGTGCCTAGAAGCCAATGACATTAATGTGAATACGATTGTTTCCATTGCAACTGATGGATCAAAAAGCATGACTGGGATAAACAAAGGATTCATTTCAATTTTAAAACGTAAAATTGACCTGAAATCCTTTCTTTTCATTGCATAATTCACCAGGAAGCGCGATTTGTGCACAATCCTTTCCAAAAGAAATAGTTGACGTTATGAACTTGGTTATTAAAATTACCAATAGCATTTTAGCTTAGGCCCTCTATCATCGTCAATTTAAAGAATTATTAGATGACATGGGTAACCACCACTACTCGGATTTAATTATGCACAATAACGTACGATGGCTTTCACGAAGCAGTCTTTTAAAGCGTTTTTGCTCATGTCTGCATGAAATTATTACGTTCTTAAATAATAAGGCCATTGATCATCCTGAATTGAAAAAAATAAATGGTTACAAAAGTTATATTTTATGACTGACGTTACAATGCATTTCAACGAACTAAATCTAAAGTTTCAAGTAAAGGTAACAAAAATGCTCCAAACTGTGGCACTGGTAATGCTGTACACTTCTCCTAAACCCCTCACCACAAACTGCACTAAACTGGACGTACGTTTTGATAGCAAAGCTATCATCACAGTTCAGTGTTTCTGCTGATAATGATAGCTTTGCTATCGAAACGTACGTCAAGTTTAGTGCAGTTTGTGGTGAGGGGTTTAGGAGCAGTTTACAGCTTTCAAGAAAAGGAAAACGCTGCATTTTCATTACTGGAAAAAGTAGTTTGTTTTATATATATTACTATATTTCCAAACCTTAAAAAATTATCGGGATGGAAACAGTGCTTCTGTTGATACCAGTTACTTCAGAAGAACGATCAAATAGAGGAATTAAGGACGGCTTTGCTACACGATTTGATCAATTTAAAGCCTACCTTAGCTTTTATTGCGAATCCTCTCAAAACAAACAGCAAAGAACTAAACTTTGCTCCATTTGATATCAATGCTGGTTCATTTGAAATCCAATTACTAGATTTAAAAAGCAAAGATTTGTGGGGTTCCAAATTTACGAACCTAACCAGTAGCTTAGAAGAGCTAGAAAATCAGAAATGTACTTTGGTATCGCAACATAAGTGGACAGCTTTAATAGAGATGGCCATGAGGCAATAATTTTCGATGCCTGGAATTGTCTTCCGGAATGCTATGACCAAATAAAAAAATGGCTTTTGGTGTGCTGATGATCTTTGGGCTAACATATTCGTGCGAGCAAGTTTTCTCATCCGTGAACTTAATAAAGAACAAGCTAAGAAGCCAAATAACTAATCAAAATTTAGAGTCGAGTCTTAAACTAAAAACTACCACTTATATGCCGGACTTATCAAAACTTTCTAGAGAAATTGGTTATTGTTCCCATTGATTTTTTTTTATTTTAGTTTCATTGTTCGTTTTCTCCAGCGTAATACCATATCTTATAACATAGCAATAATATAAATAATGCAAAATAATAATAAGTAACGTTGTATTTTATCTAATTACCCCTTCTTTATACGATTCAAATTTGAAATAAAATGTAAAAGCAGAAATAAAAATTCGTGGCTCCTTTGAAATTAATGAAATCGATATTCCTATTGTACTTGACTCTTTCGACTTAAAAGTTTGTCGGCCCCTGCACTAGTTGAACGAACGGTTGTCAAGGAGCATACTGATATGAACCCTTTCAGACCGAGTCAACCTGCCCGCTGCGACGCCTTCAGTAGGTCTTCAACGGCAATCAACTAGTTGAAAGTAAACTGGGCAACTTAGTGAATCAACCAAACCACCTCGTCGAAAAACACTTTCAAAAGTTATACCAACCATATGGATTTATTTAATATTTAATAAAAATGAATACTAACAAACCATAACATTCTCCGAACAGTTCTCAATGTTGACAAGTACATCAGCTGCAAATTTATCTAAACTGCTTTAGTGATTAAATTAACATCTTATGTTTAATTATTTTGGAATATATATAATCACTAAAATTTGTTGATGGAATCATTTCTTTTTTTCTGTGCGGTTGTATACTTCCAATTTACAGGTCAAGAACTTTCCATCATGACTTTTCGTCAGCTGCTTTTGATTTTTCCAAAACCAATGGAAGAAAAAGTCCAAGATTCAAAGACACATACTCATCACAACATCAATCTTTCAAGTGTCTGTCCGCGGTTTCCCTCAACAATATTTTTATTTTTATGTTTGGGGCTTAAATTACAAAACTTTCTGTCATAAAATCGCTGTTTATATGTCTCCATGTCCACATCATCCACGGATATCGTCCAAATTATCCTTTGTGTAGATTGAACAATTGCGGTACTTTCATTTCCAACGGTGTTGAAAGAAAACTGTTGCTTCTAAAAAGTATATATCTTGAATGGTTACTCTAAACATTGATCTAGATCTAGAATAAAATAAAATGCGGGTATTAAGACATAAGTAGCTACAACCTATTTGTCCAAATAAGGTGGAAACGAAAAGATACAGATTATTCTATCAACTTCTGCCAGAATAGATATTTACCTAGAACAAGTGAAATGCAAATAAATCTGCAGGTGTTATACGAAGGCCGAAGGCTTTGGAAAAGAGAAAAGACAGTTAGTAGATTAATATAAATTCATGAGCATATTCTACAGTATAAGTAGTTACAGTACTATTCAGAATGAACGACTTCTTAAAATCAGTGCGTTTTTTTTTTATTTTAGGAACAAGAATTAACCATAGAGATAACAATTTGCCGCTATGGAACCACCGATAAGCGTAAGCCAAATAAAAAATAATCAGCCGATGGCACTTTTTCCATTCGAATCGAAAATACAACGTCAAGATCCGATATTTTAATTGCCCATTCCGAAAACCCTATTACAATATTTCCGAACGCAACCAGGTGACGGTATTCATCGACGTTTTGTTGGCGAGGGAACGCGGAATTCGGCGCGAAAAAAGAGCGGAATATCATTTGCAACCGATGGAGCGTTCGCTAGGCCGCATATAATCCGGTGCGGTTTGAATATCGATACCGCTTTTGCCAGCTGCGGGAAAATTTAGCGAATTGAATGTGTACAGGATGATAATAAAAGGGATTTTATCGCAATTTTGTGCATAGAGCGTTGTTTAAAAAAAAATGTCCTAGTTTCTTTATTTACTGATACTGAATTGGGGATTACAAATGCAAGCCGATTGCGTCCTCGTTTAAAAAATTGAGTATATAGGGTTAAAATCATTGCGATTAACTATCTATATGATAGATTTTAAGGTAAGTGATCAGTGTTTGTCTCTTCCTTGTCTTTAGAATCATTATGTGCAGGAATAATATGTCTACCTAGATTAGATAGGGTTAGGGTAGCCACCACGACCTTTTCAGATCTATTGTTTATTTTTGCTAGAAAGTGCTCTGTAACTTGCCGTTTCAATTAGACTCATCATCCTTGAAAGTGGCAACATCTACCAGGCCCATGTTGTATATACAGGGTGAGTTTTTTATCTTGATGGAATATCTCTAAAACACTACATCAAATCAAAAAGAGATCTTAATAAGATTTGTTATGATGTAGGGGGCCTACTGAATGGTGTCGAAGTCGATCCCCCACCTTACCCCTCCAAAGTGGGAAGGGGGATAACTTTGAAATCTTAAATGGGAACCCCCATTTTGCATTGCAGATTCGGATTCTACGCCATCAAGTATGTAGTTTTTGTTTGAAACTTTTTTTTCGATTCGTAACAGATTGCGTAACAGAACGTCTAGAAAAAATAGCCTCCATTACTGTTCAAATATTGTACACTAACTAATTCGTATTGGATCAATAATTGATAATGGGAATCGGACAATGTGTAAGTATTCACAACTTGTGAAGTACTGAATAAAGTACGATTTTGTATCGTTGAATACCATTCCAATAGCGAATAAATAAATGTATCGAAGTGAAGAGGCACAGTTTCGAAGACATGACTCAAAGAAGCTCCTGAGCCATAAGCTCCACATGAAAGTTGCTCAAAAAGCTCCTGAGCAGTGCTCAAAAAAGCTCCTGAGCAGTGCTCAAAAAGCGCCTGAGCAGTGCTCAAAACGCTCCTGAGCAGTGCTCAAAAAGCTCCTGGGCCATAAACTCAACATGAAAGTTGCTTAAAAAGCTCCTGAGCCATAAATTCCACGTGAAAGTTGCTCAAAAAAGCTCCTAAGCAGGACTCAAAAAGCTCCTGAGCCACAAGCTTCACGTGAAAGTTGCCCAAAAAGCTCGTGAGCAGTGTTCAAAAAAGCGTCTGAGCCATAAGCTCCACATGAAAGTTTGCTCAATCAACTAATTTAATCCATTTAAATAATCGTTTTCTTTTGACAGTGTAGTCTATTTAGTCTACACTGACCAGTCAACAGGCCTACTGTCATTTTAACAGTCTTCCTACCTTTATTTAGTAGATCTTTGGTGAATTTTTAAAATTTAGAAACACTTTTGTTTGTCTCTGTCCCGGTGACTATTACCACCACTCCTGGACTAATTATGTATCTATTCATTGATGTTTTTTTTTTAATTTACGATTTGATAATGCCAAAAGATCGGCAAGCTCCAACGAATGACCTTGACGAACCTCGCCTGATTTTTGCCACAGCTCTCTGGACAGAATGTATCAATCCATTGATGGATTTTTGAATATGCGATATGAAAAGAAGCGCCCACTCCAACGAAGTACCTTGACGAACCTCGCCTGGCCAGCTTGTCCGCCGTCTCAATTCCCTTCACGCCCAAGTGGCTAGAAACCCAGACCAATGTTAATTCCGTTTGGATACCTACCTTATTTAGAGCGCTTACGCGGTCCCACATCATTTTAGAGTCCACACTTACCAAAACTAAAATCGCATTAAGTGTGGACTAACTGTCAGAGAAAATAGTAATGCTTTTATCTTGTTACGTTTCATTTTTCAATTAGGATATTTATTCATAATATTTGAATTCTTTTTCTCCGTAGCGGCACTAGTCCTGTCATCTGTTGATCAATTCTCAAATTATATAATTCTAGAATCACAGCGTTTTCTTTTCGATAGGTAACTGCCCGTCCAACGGGGTAGTACTCTCTCTTTTTATCAAGGGATTCGGCTAGAATTTTCGAGAAGGACCGCATTGAGCCGCTGCTGATCTCCGATAAGTGCTGTTACCGTTTCATGTGCAGCTTTTTGGTTTTGAAGAAGCTCTGGTTTGGAGTTTAGCAATTAGCACATCTTCCGTAAGCAGGATTTTACGTTTACAACGCATTTTCGACGTTATACGTCTTTCTTCAAGGGATTTTTTGTCGGGACTCGCAACGGTAAACATGCCGCCATTTTATCTTTTCACATTTTTCTATTTTTGGATTCTTAGATTCCTCCGTCCGGATACGTACAATTTTGTAATCTCAGTAGAATTCTACAGCGACGATTAATCCCACCAGGCGATTGTTAGCGTACCCACGTGCTACACGCATTTACATCTTAGGCCTGGACGTAGTCCACATACAGTTGCAGACCATCGGCGAGCTCTGTCAAACATCTCTACGTTGGAACACTGCCTCGTTAGAATTCTGGTATAGGCTTACCCCCATCAAACTCAATGATAACTCAAGTAGGGGTATTTTTGCTTTTTTATTTAATAAATTTCTTTAGTAGATATTGTTTTAAATTTCAGTATTTATCAAAACTAATAGTTCTTGGTTTAGATTCTCTATCATTTTAATTCATTCATAGAACCATTAGTGAAGTTACACCGTTTAACCTGGGTAGTGTTTGACAAAAAAAAAATTGTTCGCTCAATTTTAATTCGTGACAGCTCGCTTCAATTACAGACATAAATTTAAAATTTTTTTTTACAATTGATAAATCAAAGTTTTACATTTATTTTCAAATTATACAGTTAGCATACTAAAAATTATTACAATCATTTGTACAAGTATTTGGTACCCAGATATCTTACGCTCTTCTGTATATTTTAGTTTATAAACCGTTATAATCAACAACAGTACTAACTAACACATTTGTTTATCTGAACTTACTGCTGCGATATTTTATATTATTTTAGTAAAACATATTGTCTATACTTTGGTACACATTTTTATTACCAATTCCAATTCTGGGCCATTCGTTCATTCATTTAGTTAGGGTGGGTACTTGAGCTAGGTGCTCATTGTACCGTTTCTATTAAATCTCTTCCACTCGAGCAGCTTGGTGTTCTCTATAAAGCCCAGTATCTCGGCCAGTGGAAACTTGAGGGCTCCAATAGATTCTTCCCAAAATATTTCTGCCTGAGTACTTTCAATTCCACACATGTGCAGATTACATATAAACTCGTTTCCTCCTGTAGTTCGCATCTTCTGCAGCATGGTTCGCTTACTCGACCTGTGTTGTATAGATGCTTTTTCAAGGGATAGTATCCAGTTACCAGCCCAGTAATGGTTTTAGCTTCTTTCTTGGTGCGTCTGAGTAGGTTAAATCTAGCATCCCCATCCCCTACTAGCGCTTTAGTATGGAGGTGACCTTCAGTCGACCTCCATTTCTTTGTACTTTCTTTATCTAATCTGGTCCAGATCTCCCTTCTTGTGGAATTCTTAGTAATCCCACATACGGGCTCTGGACCTATGAAGTGCCTTTTAGAGCCCTCCTTGGCTAGTTCGTCGGCTATTACATTCCAAATCCACCCCAATCAGAGACACCGTGTAGTCTCGTGCCAATATATTGAGGGATTGTTTGCAGTCTGTAACTAATTTTGAGCTAGTTATAGGGTTCGAGACTGCCTTGATAACAGCCTGGCTGTCAGTCAAATTCTAGGCCAATTCCATTTATTTTCCTCTTGCATATACCTAATGCGATACTAGCTTTGTTAGTTGTATTCTAGGTATGTGGGTTTCATGTGGAAGATTTACTCAATACATTACCTTTAATTCATTAACAACGATAATACTTCAGAAGTTCACCTTAAGAACAAGCAAGATAGTAATGCTAATCGATTTCCTTAATTTAAAACCTTAGTATATTCTTAATCCGGCCCTGTACTTCCAAATTTTTACGCTTTCTCTATCCAACATTGTGCACCTTAAATCGCATCTTTACCGCTCATTTCCTTAATCTTCTAACGACTTCACTCTACCCCTCCTGAGAGCAAAGTTTTCATGGCTCCCCCAGAAAACTTTTGCAACCCTCCACCGTCCGTTCCTGTACTCGGGAATTGTAAAGCAAGAAAGTTCTCCAAAATACGTCACCTGTATAGGACGAACCGCACCTCAAAGCACCTCAGATATTTGCTCCTAAAACAACGGCGGCAGCCAGCAACATAGCTGCGCTTTACGATCTAAGATGCTTAAAGATTTTAGCGAATACGGAAGAATTTACACAAAAACAAAGGAAGCACGAAGAGAAACAATTCGAAAAAGAATACATCTCCGGAACTCAAAGTATTCCTCGAATTTATTTAATCTGCTCTTTAGTAGGTACGTTAATAAGAATGCCATACATAACATATACAGGGTGTATAAGAAAAGAGTACTGAAACTTTGGGAAAATATTCAGCTGTGTGACGTGAATAGAAACGCTCTTATAGACTTTTATCATAAGAAGTACTATTTTCAAGATATGAGCGAATTTTAGTATGAATACAACAACTGTTTAAAACATTATAATTTTTTTTTTATTGATAGTTTTGTTTCTTCCAGAAATGCGAAAACGGAACATATTTGCTCCTTTATTCCTTTTTTATATTTTATAAATAAAACCAAAATTCTCAGATGTGTTCTGATGGAAACATATATATTTAAAATCAATCATTTGCCACGACCATATACGAAAGATTCCATACAATGAAATAGCTCCGAAAATTGATAAATGTTGCACACCCACGCATTATTATAACAAACGTGTAATATACTATAAAGCCCATACTAAAGATTCCTAATTACTAAGTAATTATAGCCACTTTAATTCATTTGTCAATATAAGCGAAATTTTAAAAGAATTATGACCAATTAAAAAATAAAACGATCTTGTTCATTATGCAAATCTGCCAAATCTATATGTTAAACATATATGCACAGCGATCTTGTGGCCGCTTCTATACTTACAAAATATCGAATTGAAACACCAACAGGAATATAATTTCTTAACAATATAAGGTAATATGTATTACTGCATGTAATCAACGTAATAGCTACATGTAAATAACAAAAACAATTGCTTAACGACTATTCCGTGGGTTAGCAAAGTGTCAAGACATGCAATATTCTCGCAGTCACGAATCGAAGATGTATGTACGTAAAATAGTTGTAAATCAGTCAATTAAAATATTTAAAATTTATTATAAACAATGTAACAGAAAATATTGTATTAAAAAAGGATTTGACGAAATTGCTTTTGGAATATGGTGTATATGGAAATTATTTTTGAATATTTCTGTCAAGCAACTTTTCTACTGTAATTTTGAAGCTTTTTTTTAGTTATACATTTATAAATTTACAATACGCGCAAAAAAAAAGAAGCATATAGGTCAATCTATTCCTCTTCTAAGAATCTATTACCTTTATAATAAAATTCTATTGCAAATAAATTTAACCCAGTAATAACACTGCCAATAAAATATGTTTTCTGCCGATGACATTCCTTTTAATATCATACTGATCCATATAATGGCAACAAGAATGATTAAATGTATAATTTGACAGAGACAAAAAGTAAAATATACATGAATGATTTAAGTATATCATCATATCATATACAATAAGCATAAACGATTGAAGGGTTGTGTGCTCTAACATTTCTTTCAATTTCTATCAAATTGCACTGTAACGGAACGGGTTTTCTTACTTGGAAACTTTTGGGGGATGGCCAGCCCAAATTCAATCGAGCAAGACCTAGCCTCGTTTACAGGTAACCCCTCCTGCCCTTTTGACCGGCGAGCCACTGCTGGGAAACAAACTCTTTGTTCGGTAGCGAATGGTTTTAGTAATTTTAGCCAAAGATGTTTCCCAACTGTGTTTTCCACCGTCAGTCGAAGCAGGGCCGTTAGTTAGCCTAAAGATTGCTGATTTACCCACCTCGTCGGCTTTCTCTTTACAGAATAACTTCCTCTCCAGGTCTTTACTTGGGGTTAAACTGTACTTCTTTTAAATGGCGAAATAATAGAACGACTTATATTTTTACAATTATATATTGAATAGTTTAAGACATTGAAAAAAAAAGTAACAAGCTACACAATTAAATGAAATAACAAGTGAACAAAAAGAAACAAAATCACGATTATCTTAATGAATATTTTAACATACTATATTGTCGTTTAACATAGGCAGAAGTAATTTTTTACTACAATAATAATTTATTGAGGGAGAGAGAGAGAGCGAACGCGTTACGGTTTTCACGTAATTGTTTTGGTTAGTTTTAAGCAGAAATTTTGAACATCTTACCGGCCGATGTAGGAAAAAATAATTCTTTTCGTAATCCAAATTTTAGGGCACAAAACTTTACACAACACTCACAAAAATTTAAGCCAAGATAAGGGGGAATTTAAACGTATTTAACACAAAATCACTAAACACCTCTCGAGGAAAGCTTTTGCTTCCTGTTCTCGAATTTTTTTTAAGCGTATTTTGACTACAAATTCTAAAAGAGAAGTTTTAAATTTTAAGTTTTAGAAACGCCCGACGAAGGAGACGCGAGCTTATTCCTGAAGCTAAATTGAAGGACCGCGGACTAATTAATTAAAAACAGCTATGTTAAGGGTTTTTATAAACTTTCATTGTGACGTCATTTCGCACCGATAACTAGTTTCGCTTCTCTTTACAGGAGGGCGCAAGTATGACCGAAGGCGTTATTTTTCTGACTTTCAGACGTCCTACTTGAGAGGAACGTGGGAACTGCTGAACGGCAAATGTAACATACAATAAACAAAGAAGCAGATAACATACAAAGTAATACCATATTATTTTAATTACGCGAGTCTTTAAACGAAAATAGATTATTATTTCCTGTTAGGTAGACGCTACTCAGCAAATGCCACGGTACCTATCAATTACGTATTAATAAAATGAATTTAAATTCTCGCATTATACAGGATGGAATTTCGAATTCTTACAGCACAATTGACATTTGTTCACTAACGTTCAAGCAAATTTTACGATAACGCTAAATTTGACAACACTGCGCATGCGCATAATTTCACGTACGTTAAAGTTTAACGGATGTATGCTAAACCAGATAGTCGTATGATACAGAAAACATAACCTAATTTTGATTCATTCGTGATAGTATATTGTAGTTGGTAAACAGTTTCATAAGGCTAAAAGAAACCGGAAGATAGAATCGAGGAAAATAAACATACATCATATACAGGGTGTGCCATTTATCTGACATCGGTCGATCGTGCTTTACTCAATCACTTAATCGAAAAATGTTTTAAGAAAAAGTTACTGAACATGAAGTGCCCAATAACTTAAAATTATTTGAACATATACAGGGTGTTCGGTTTTTGTCGGTACTTTATGCAATTCTATTTTTTTCAAATTGAACGTACTGCATATTTGTATTGCATTTTTGAATTCCTCGAATAATAAATAAATTAGCATAAAAAAGCATAAACTTTCAGAATTCCATGTGTGCTCATGTGTTATTACTTACTACTAGACACTGCAGGAAATTAGAAAAAATATTAAAAATATCGCAAACAAATATAGATGAATGTATATAGATACAAAAATTGAGGTAGCCTTTATCCCCCTCTCCCACTTTATTTTTTTTAAATTGCGCTCCTAATTCTTTTCGCAAGTTTTCAGTAGCTACCAGGCTTACAAATACAGTCATATGTATTATTATTATACGAAATGTTCACAAAAAGTAGTACACAAAAAAATTAGGGGTGCAGTTTAAAAAAAATACGTGGGAGAGGGAGTAAAAGGCTATTTATACGGAGTGTGTTATAATGGCAGAATTTCATATATAATGTCGTCTCATTTCCTCTGGATTTTACTGCAACTTTTTATCTATATTAGTTTCCAAGTAAATGCGTGGGAAAATAGATGTGGGACACACTGTATACAATTACCGATCAACAGTCATAATATTTATAATATGCAGTAATTTATACTTGAGGAATACGAATGATACAGTTACCATATTAGGATTAATTTTTTACTGAATTTATTTAAATTGTATAGCGAAGATAAATAAATAAAATCTTCTAGTGAAAAACGATTTAAAGTAGTTAAATTGAAACTAATAATTTTCAATCTACTAATTTAACAACCATATATCTAATTATACATATACAGGGGTGACAGCAAGTTTGGAATTAGTGGTCTACAGCTGAGGAGACTTGATCTCTCTAAAATTATGTACTGGAAATAGATTTTTTTTGTTAATATTTCCGCATAAATTTTCGTTATGATAGTTTTTTTTTTTTTTTTTGTAAACAACAATATGGTTTTTTTGCATTACGTATTCGTAAAATTTCATTTCTCATCTTTATACCGATATGTAGTTTGCTTGAATTTATTTCTAAAATTTTCAAAAAAAAAAAATCGAGACTTTTACAACTTTTGCAACTTTATTTCATTTTATATAACAGACAAGATGTTCTTTCCACTCAGTATATTACTTAATTTTTGCAGTATAAATTCAAAATAATATTATACTCTCTTGTGTACACACATTTTTCAATATTATTTTTTTCTCTCAAATTTCTTTATAAAAGTTGCCAAAATATCTATAAACGGAGAATAACAATGTCATCCAAAATATTGTGGGTTGATATTTAAAAAACGGAACAATAACGTCATCACTCTCATATCAATCACCCTGTACATTCAGATTACATCCAAAAACGTGAGAAAAAAACTAAAAGTCAAATGTTTCAGTATTTAATATGGGTAATTTTTTTTAATTTCTTTATGTAAGTATCAAAATACTTATGTTGTCAATTCGAGAAATAAATGGTGCACTGAAATATCAAATAAAATATATAGGATCTCATTAAAAAAAAAAGATCAATGACGTCATCACACTTACATGAATCATCCTGTACATTCAGGTATTATAAGTTAAAAAACGTAGAATCAAAAATAGAAAAAAAATCGATATTCGTCTCTTTTTTTATTCACGGTGTATACAAAAATAGCATATATTAAATGCTTAATATAAATAAATTCTTTTTTTGTCAACTGACTTATTGTATTCAATTACATACGTACATTAAATTTAGCGTTGACTTTAGGGTACGTTAAGCTTAAACAATGACTGTAATCATATTTATTAGTTTGACATTTGAAAAGTCATACTTCATACTTCATAGAAGCGGCACATTTGTGCTCTTCACTGCATACATTTTTCATTTTCCTGATAGATTTTGAGAATATTCCAAATTAATAAATCTAACTGTGCTTGTATGTTTACTAGCTCCCAAAATTTACTTTTTCCCCATCAGTTTTCAAGTAAATACGTGAGAAAATAGATAAGAGACAGACTGTATATATGTGCATGTAAATATTTTTGAGTAACATCGCTGGCTTGGAAACATCCCACTTATATACGTAAATTTAAGGTAAAAATATTTCAATTTTGTCGCAATATAACCAAATTTTCATATTTTTACAACGACAGTCAATGTGGACGACCTTCAGCGTTGCCAATTCGAAGTTACTGCCATTTGTTTTCTATATATATATAACGGGCTCTATATACAACACCGAAATATACAAATAAACATTCACATTCGCCGATAACTTCGGGAATGCGAACGTATAATTAAAATTAACTTATAAATAAACACGAAATTAAAATGTTACGCGTTCATTCCAATCCGTAATTTACATAATCGTTGAATTTTGCATGAGATGTTTTTTTTTCTGGGATTTTTAAAAATAAAAAAAAATTAACATCATATCAAAGCGAGATATAGGTTCACATTAGATATAGCGTATATTTTATATATTTTGATTTTCGCCACTCTCTTTTTTAAGAGCGCTGATATTATTTTTGTCGCCTCGAAATGTTGATTTATAATATTCGATGCTTCCAGTACTATTTTTAGAAACTTTGGAAAGGTGCCACGAGATGCGACAAAATTGGTAAAGTTCGTCCTTTGGGTGAATGTCGCTATCGCATGAATATGGTTGCGGTGCCAAGATCGATCTCGTATCTGTATTTTATCCATCTACACGAGAATAATTGAACTTCGCTTTTTTTGGTATTTTAAAATCTGATCCTGCCAAGAGGTCTTTCGATTTTTGTAAGGAAAAGTGTTTTATTCTGCATATGCAAGTTGTGAGCTTTAATTTGATGTATCACACGTCTGTATTCGATAAAGTCGGATTTTTCGGAAAGAAATTTTGGAAAATTCGAACCCTCAAAGAAGTTGACTAAGATATATACAATGAATATCTTTGAAGGCCTGTATTTCGAATATCGTTTGTGTAAGGTCGTAGCAATATGTCAAAAAGGGAAATGTAGATTAGATTTGATTAAATTTTCAGATCTATTGTGAACCCTTTTTTTTTCTAAAAGACGATCTCTAATTTTGCCCTCTTAATTAGGCATTATCATTTTTGGGAGCGGCTTCTCTGTGTAGCTGCTAACTGTGGGGTTCTCTACGCCCATTAGTAGAAGCCTTGTCCTCGCCAGCACATGAACTGGTGTTTCTTCCTCCTCCTGGCAGAATCTGCAGGTAGCATCATATGTTGTACATATGCCTATTTAATCTACAGTGACCAGTCAACAGACCTACTATCATTTTGACAGTCTTCCTATCTTTATGCAGTAGATTCAGACCTTTGTTCCTTTAGAAACTCTTTGGCCAGTCTTTGTTCCGTTGATTTTTGCCACCACTCTCTGGGCTGAATGTATCCATCCATTAATGGATTTTTTAATATGCAATTTGGTAATACCAAAAGAAACGCTCGTTCCAACGAAATACCTTGACGAATCTCGCCTGACCAGCGCGTCCGTCGCCTCATTTCCCTTCCGAGAGGCTAGGAACTCAGGCCAATGTTAATTCCCTTTAGATGCATTTAAGGCGCTTACGCAGTCCCAAATCGACTTAGAGTCCACACTTACGGAACTAATCGCTTTAAGTGTGGACTGACTGTCAGAGAAAATAGCGACACTTTTACCTGACTCGGTCCATCTTTGTATTTCCCTGACACAATGATAAATTGCAGTAACCTCAGCCTGGAATACCGTTGTGTCTTTGTTGAAGCTTACCGAAATAGCCTTTTAGGTTTCTTTGCGTATATTCCAGCTCCGACGCAGTAGTCCGTTTTAGAGCCGTCTGTGTACCAGTTCGAGTCTTCTCTTGCTGGAATGCCTGTCTTCAAGTCCTTATCTGTTATTATAACCTGATATTTTCTATCTAAGTTGAAAATGTGGAAAGATTCCAATCTCCAAAGGAATTGATTAGAGCATCGCAAATCTATACCTTTATTTATGTCTGCAGAAATCTCAAAATAAACTCTTTAACTATTTTTACAGGTGAATAATAGGTACATTCTATTAGGCGCAAGTGGGAACTTATACGGGTACAATCGATAATGAAAAAACGGATCAATTAACGAAAGAAGCGATATCTAGAAGGATAACGCGGTAATCAGGTATGGACTAATTTCGGCTAGCATAGCTCTTAACCTCTACACTCAACTAGTAATCTAATTTATATATAATGAGTGTGCAATGAGTAAATTTACTATTATGATGGTATTTAAGAAATATAACTTCGAATCTTAATATAGTCTAGTAATTTCAGCTTGGCAGTCTTTACGACGTGATAGGATTTTAAAGGTAAATTCAATTTTAATACAGTACAAGAAAAGAAAAAAATAATATAACAGTAAAGACTTAGCTGGTAATTTTGGCGGGTGTCGGTGTGTGTGTCTGGGAGGTATTTATCGCGTCACGCTGGTATTGTTGTTGTAGGCGTGCTCCAATTTGCTCCCCTGTACGCGGGTGGCGGTGCAGGTAAATTTAAAAAAATTCAAAGGTGAGCGGTCTCCCAAATTAGGTACTTCTCTCCCTCTAAGTTCACACCAAAACAAAATAGGTCCTAAAGGACAGGACCGGATTACGAAAACTAATAAAGTTAACAATCGAAAGAAGTCAGCTTACCAGTGACCTAAAGATGACGCCATTAAACTAAATGGATGCCGCCTTACGCTACTGCTTGTAAACACCTTTTCAGGAAAATATCGATGCAACGTACACTTCTCCTGGGAGCCCCAGGTACAGCAGAAAATGCACTCGATACTGGATGTTCCTCAAGTGACAATATCCCCACAACAAACGTGGTAACTAACAAGACTTTCACGGAGCGGACTAACAGAGCATGTGATGTTCTTGAAAGCCTGTGTGCGTCTCTCCGCTTAGCAAGCGGACGGAAATGGAAGATGCGTAACGTTAATCAAATCAGTCACTGACAAACTAACAATGCGGAGTGATTCACGCAAAAGAAAAGGTTTCAATGAACGAAACTTGAACTAATAATTGAACAATAAAAAGCTATTTTAACGGACAATGAATCACTAATAATTTGGAAATAAATTACAAAAATGGGACATTACTTTTGACTATCACGTGACTAAAGATGCGTTGGAACCAGCAAGAAGTACGAAACTTAGCTGCTAGATGGCGTTGCAGGGTCTAATTCTTAATTTAATTAAATCTTTAAATAAAATCCATAAATGAAACAATCGCAATCCTACGGCAACAGATTGGGAGAGTAGATGGGATATCACTTTAAACAACACTTTGACAAGGTAACGGTAACGTTACACGCTTTTAGGAAACAAAGATTAGTTTGTCATTTCACGCGGTAGATTTGATAGTAATTTTATAGTTTTAAAACATATTTATGTAGAATTAGACGGGTTAATGATTCGCATTGTGAATCATTAACCCATACGAAGCATGTTTTATTTGAATAATGTTGCTAAAGGATTAAATAGATTACATGTTATTTAGATAGTTAGTACGTGTTTATAATCGAAGATCTCATACTCACAATGTATATAGTCCTTAGAAACTTTTAGAAAAAAAAAGCTTAAAATACTCTTACAGTGGAAAACACGATATTGCAAACTTGCAGAAACGATTCATTTTGATTAAGAATCTCGGCGGGCGCTCTTATTCGCAAAAACGGTTCGAAGGAAAATTATTATCTCGCCCTCGTCCCGGAATGAAGTGTCACTCCGCTAACATAAGATCGCACCAATTATTTTTGATTGACAGAGTTTGCTAGCTGGCGGTAGCAGCTAAGAGCTCTTCGTGTCTTTTGTCTCGACTTCCAGCGTCGGTACGTTCGTCCTCCTTTCACCTATATAAGCAATCTACTTTGTTCCCTTATCAGTACACGTATATTAAGACGGAGGGCCGTTCGTGCCGCGAAACAAAGGCGCAGAAACACACGTGCGAAGTCTAGCGACTGAGCGGAGAGCGCGACTTATACAAACAGACGCGACGTTTCCTTTCCCGAGCGAACTACGGCTCGTCCTTTTCCCGTTTGTGGATGTTATCCGGAATGTCGATTCGGGCTTTCTTTTGTTTGCCTTCTTCCACCCTCGTTTTTCTTTTTATTTTCGCCAGTCAGTCGGCGTCGCCGTGCAGCCCAGTTATTCCTAAACGTTTTTGCATTCTTTGTGGACCTTTGAGAGTTGGCGTCTTCTCGTTTTCCTCTCCCTACGGTAAACAAGAAAATAAAACACATCTATTATTTAAGTAAACCATAAAAATTCCACCTCCTAACCGGAGAAGAAAAAACGATAACTACTACGAATCGTACTCCAAAAGAAAAGCACATCATAATTTCCATTACTTTAAATTATTTAATGTTAAAATACAATCTGCATGAAAGGGGCATTTGAATCGATATGCAACACGATCCACTTTGGATGTAAAAGACACTTTTGCAGGATAATTTTGGGAAAAAAAATATATTAATATTACTTTAAACAACCTTATGGACAAAATAGTTAACGGATTTTTGAAGATTTTTAGACAAAAGCGGTAGATGGCGGCACGCCGTTGATGTCCATCTCGATTTAAATATAAGCTTTATAATTAGACTACTACATACAAGATGGCCCTCTTACGTGTCGGCAAAATATTATTTAATAGCAATAGTTACCCAAAGGCCAAGTTCCAAAGTTCACGTCCGTATACATAAGATTACCTCGTAAGTTGTAGGTGAGGCCCGGGGAAAGGAGAGGGTGGATACGCGATGACGCTGTGATGACGCGCCACGCGATCATTCTCGTGTTTGTTTACATTGAAAGGTTAGTATTGGGGTATTCTGTTATATGAAAAAGAACTTGAAAGTATATTGCAAGACACGTTCTTGTTGACAAAAACATTAATTGAAACATTTTCTAATTTAAGATTTTTTTTAAATAAATATTTAAACTTAAAACAAACAAAAAATCACTGAAAAGAGAGAAGTTAAATCTAAAAAAAAGATTACATAAGTTTGTGTTTCTAAATTTTTAGTTTTCTTAGTTTAAATATGATTATAGAATAATAAGAATGTTTTTTTTTATTAGGAAGAATAAATATTTAGTTTGATAATATATAATCGTTATTTTTTACCATTTTACTTTACTTTTTCTTAGTTTCTAATTTAATGTTATGCTCTATATATGTGTGTAGTTCTAAGTTTTGTGTTATATTTATATAATATTTTTTATTTGATTTATTTATGCTTACTATTACATAATAATAGAAATTCGTTTTTTATTATAATGAATAAATATTTAGTTTGGGAGTACAAATCGCCATTTATTTTTTACACATATGCACCATTTACTTATTAAAAACACCATACATGATGACGCGTTCGCGCTCTTTCTCTTAATTAGCTGAAAAGTTACGAGGTAGCCTTTGGGCAAGATCCGTATATACAAGGTTACCTCGTAACTTTTCAGCCAATGAAGAGAAAGAGTGCGTCATCTCGCGAAGCATAAGTAAATCAAGTAAAAAATGTTTTGTAAATATAAGAAAAACGTAGAAAAATAATGAGTTCCTACATCTTACACTTACACAGTATTAATTATAAGAAAAACTATATACATAGAGTATACATTAAATTAGAACTAAGAAAAAGTCAAAAAATAAAGCAAAATGGTACATACATGTAAAAAAAGTAACGATTTATAGGCTACATTTTAAATTTCAAATTTCCCGCCTTTACACCAGTTGAAGTTAGCGACAGTACCGCTATACACGGGAGAAGCGAAGATAGCAATAGGAGAGAGGAGGAGAAGAAGGTTCTCGTATATACGTTCGAACGAAAAACTCGCGTTTTATTAAAATTTTAAATATAAAAAGGCTATCGAACTACAGATTATATATTATTAAACTAAATACTTATTCTTCTTAATAAAACAAACATTTTCTGATTATTATATAATTATAAACATAAGTAAATTAAGTTAACAAAACAACTTATTAATTTAAAAACTAAAAAACTAAAAATTGAGAAGTAGTTTGATGTTTTTCTTTCGGCAAATTTTCGTCCCTTTAGATTTAACTTTTCTCTTTTCAGTGATTTTTTTGATTTAAGTTTAAATATTTTATTCTTAAAAGAAAAAACCTAATTTGAGGTTTTTTTCTTTTAAAATTGTTCAATTAATGTTTTGTCTACAAGAACGTGCCTTGCAATATACTTCAATTTCTTTATATTTATCACAGAATACCTCAGAATACTAACCTTCTAATGTAAACAAACACGAGAATTATCGCGAGGTGCGTCATTACAGCGTCATCGTGTATCCACCCTCCCTTTTCCCCGGGCCACACAATTCGCCAATGCGAATGAATCACACATCACACCAATACGGGATTCCGTCGTTTCCGCAGATAGATAGAACACAGAAATCTCTCTCTCTCTCTCTCTGACCGAGATACCTGTTATATTTATCGCGTTTTCAAATCAATTTACATTCACCGA
Source organism: Protaetia brevitarsis (assembly GCA_004143645.1). Taxonomy (NCBI): domain Eukaryota; kingdom Metazoa; phylum Arthropoda; class Insecta; order Coleoptera; family Scarabaeidae; genus Protaetia; species Protaetia brevitarsis. Next base: position 1,208,586 of record RXPK01000178.1, read on the forward strand.
TAGAGTGCACCACTTCCCTGAGCAATACTTTATTTTTCTGACAATGCATTACGTTGACTAACTAGATATATTTAAACAATGGTATTACTGATAAATAGCATCAGCATGGTTCGATTACTCTTCCGATCCACTGCGACCACTAGGGTCTATTGTCGAGTGGGTGTTATCAAAAAGTCCATCCCAACAAGTGCAGATCCTTTAGGTATTTCAGTATTTTGAATGAAACGAATCCTCGAGGTTGCTTTCACGACTTGAGCGAACATATTTCATGAAAAGCAAAATCAAGCAACTTCGTTCACGACATGGCTTTTATAATAGGTTGCATTTCAATTTATAGACAAAAATTGATAAAATGAATAGCAATTTTTTTACATACAAAACGTTACTACACGTTGATTCTCACGAAAGCAATATGAAAAATCTATTTCATGAATGAAATAGACTGCTTTAAGTCGTCTTACGAAGCGGACTATCTGTGGTAAATGATAATCAAAGCCTCGTTCTGACATGATTAAGTGAGATGCACTCCTTCGCATGCACCAAACCAGGACAATTGTTCCAGTATTGGAGTAGTCTCTGATTTGCCAAGAATTTATTCTGTTTCATGAAATTGCAGCGAAATACCCTTATCTGGTTCCTCATTCCTCCATCCTGAGAAAGACTGAAAAGTATCCAGATTAGGAATAGATTAGTATCTATATTGTTTTTAAAGCTCCACATCAGTTTTGAGTTGCATTCATGCGCCTTTAGTGCTTTAAACACTTCCTATCACTGAAAATTTTAATTGTTTTGTCTCTACAGTTTTTATCTAAAATCTCCGCAGCACACATTTTAATGACATAAATTTCAGCCTGGAAAATAGTTGTGTGTTATTCAAGGTTATAGTATCTTCTGACTCTTAGACTACGACAAAATATTTCTGCACTCTGTCCGGCTTTCAAACTGTAAACCAGAAGGTAACTGTCTACGTCGGTGTCTTTTCTCTCTGTTTGGAAAAGAGGTAATGAAATGTGCATAGATCATTGGTACATATCATATCCAATGGGAGTCGCAGCATGTTGTCGAAAGCAACCGATTCCAGTAGCTTGCTGGCCACACAGACATGAGTATGTTGCGATTGATTCGCTATATACCAAAGACGAAATGCAGCCATAGTCTGGCCTCCCTTTTCACACCAATGTGCGAGGGTAATAAGTCCAGAAGGGCTTCTAATCTCAATGACGGGGAGGAAGACATTGCTTTCGTGATTGCCGTACTTGTGCATCACATAGTGCCAATGAACTAGCTTTGGAAATAGCCATCAAGATTTCTCACATAGCCATCAGCAAAAGGATAGCCTTACCTTATTAGTAGTGTATAAATGCCATCAAATGGTATACTGATGGCTCCAAAACGGCAGAAGGAACTGGAATAGGAATATATGGACCTAGAACCACATATTTCGAAAGCTTGGGAAAATATCCAAGTATATTTCAGGCGGAAATACACGCTATTGAAAGATGGATAGAAATATCGGGAGCAGGAGATTATCATCATGTCTGATAGTCAAGCAGCCATCAGAGCTCATATGAAATCAGTTCCAAGATGGTCTGGGAATGCCTAAGGAAATAAAGTAACCCTCCTGTGGGTTCCGGGTCACACAGGAGTGGAAGGAAACGAAATAACGGATAACCTCGCAAAAAAGGGCTGGAATGCCTTTTATAGGGCCTGAACCCTTTTTCGGGTTAAGTAGCAGTACAATACTGAAGAAACTAAAAATAGAAATAGAGGAGAGAAAAATCCAGTTACTGGGAAAATCTCCAGGGAATGAGGCAAAGTAAAATTCTTCTGGGAACTTATAACCAGAAGAGATTTACAGAATGCATCAACCTGAGTAAGAACAATGTTCGCATATTAACAGGAATACTTTCAGGCCATTGTAGACTGAGTAAGCTTGGATTGGAAAAGGAATCTGAATGTAGATTTTGTGGGCAACAGGATGAAACACCCATCCACCTCCTCTCAAACTGCGTAGCACTGTGCACTCGAGGGCGTTGCACCTGGGAGCATGTGAAATCGAAGAGGGAGACTTACCTAGACTGGGGCCTTCTAACATCCTCAACTTTCTGAAAGGAATAGGATTGGAAGGTCAGCTGTAAAGCAGCAAGAAGAGGGGACACAACAGATCTTTTAGGTCGCAGTGTAACATCACCCTTCTATCTATCTACATCTACATCTACATCTACATCTACCTTATTAGTGATCTTTTCCAAATATGGATTCCTGGTTAGTGTCTTGTCTAATAGGACGCCTAGATATTTTACATTACATACAAATGCAAATTTACACCTTGAGTAGTGGATGATACCAAGTGTTACCACGCTCTTCTTTCTGTTGAATGGTACTGCCGTGGTTCTGGTTAGCGTTAATGTTCAGATTGTTCCTACTGCACTAAATGCAAACGGTGTTAAACCAGCTTTTAGCTTTTCCCTCAATCACTTCAATGATAGGCAGCAAATCATCTGCCAGTAGTGACCATAGCAGTGGGAGTAAAAGCCCCCTGTGAACACCCTCTCTCAGCCTGAACTGTACTATGCCGTTATGGACAAGCCTGTTCGTAAGCATCATCTGCATTGAATTCAAAACCCGACTTGACATACATATTGATATATCAATAAGGTGTGTATAATTAACCTTTGCAGAATAATAGTATTTCAATTTCACACATATTTCACATGATTACGAATAAAATAGTGTACTATCCTCGATCAAAATTTCATGCCAGTGTCGGGACCTAACTGACCTCGACTATATTCAACATGACATACATATAATAATAAAGCATATATTTTCGCCCAACAGATATAAAAACTCCAAGAGGACAATACATAGTGTGATACATTCCAATTTACAAAAGTAACATAACGTGCAAGAAATAACAACATATTATGGTGATAATATTCATAATTCGTAATAGGATATGTATTGCTGTGTTTCATAAGAGGGAAACAATCAACTATATTGAAATGTGATTTATATTTTATGTACACACCTGTTTGTAAGTCCAGTATAATTTGGATTAATTCACACTAGTAGTCATGGAAGTTGAATATAACTTATCGTCTGACAACTGTACGATAGCTTGGTATCCTAGGTATCTATTTTAATTGAATGGGGAGTGACTCAATGTGATTCGTATAAAGAAAATGTATGAAAATCCTTGGTTACGTGTTGAGTTGATAAAAAGTCTTAGAAAGAGCTGTGTCATTTCTCATCAAATATAAATCAATTAAACCATATTGCGGGGGTATATTTGCTATCGAAGGGGATAAATTCACAAATTTGGTGTTTACTATATCTGGGTACATGTTTTACATGGGATTTTGCATGTGTTTGCTGTTCCGAGTCTAATCATACATCCTGAATGTAACGAAGGAGGTGAATATACGAGCGAATCTGGATTGTCACAACAAGGAAATCACATTCGGAGATACTCTGGCATCTGTATGAACCGATAAACGAGGTATCTGGTCAAAACATTGTTTAAATTATTATTATTTCGTATGAGATTTAAATTCTGAGCTTTTGTAAGTTGGCAAACGTGGTTGGTGGTTTTCTATTCTCTTATGATAGCGCGGGATATTTTAAAAGTTCCTTTTTGAATTATAGAATCTAAATTATACTGGATAATTGATAATACTTGTTTGAATATCCCAAATGACTATACTCACCCTGAGTAAGAGTTCTCATACTTTTTTTATATATTTCTTGTATAGACTTGTTAATGAATTATACATGTTATTAATGATTGCACTGTTTTATTAAAGAAAGTTATTTATTTATTTTCCTTTTGCCGTAAAAAGCATATGCCCGGGAAATCACAATAGTATACATATAACAAAGTAGAGGGAAAAGAAAGTAATGAGAGTAAATTTTTTAATTTGAATGGTAGTTTAACACGCAGCGATTGAAATCCATGCTTGGTTCGTAGTTCGTAATAGTCTACATTCCTCTCAGAATACATTCCATCAAGCTTAAAGCTTAGAAACTTTAAAAATTTTCCGCTGAACACGTTCGATTGTATTAGCATGGACATTATAAATGGGATACCATATGACTGAGGCGTATTCAAGCTTACTGTCGACATACGCAAAATACAAGGACTTAATGGCAGGTATATTGCTAAAGTCTCTAGCCGTTCTGATAATAAATCCCAGCGACCTGGAGGCCGAACCCGCAACATACCGTACGTGATCTAAGAATGTTAATTTTTCGTCGAAGATGACACCCAGATCTCTAGTTGATGTCTGTTTCTGTAGTAATTCATCACCCAATAGAGTAGGAAGACTGCATGTAGTTTTGTCGTCCTGTATAAGACACGAAACAGCACTTTGAGGCATTAAATGTCAGTCTGTTCTCCACACACCAAGAATGAATCTTATTTAAGTTTGACTGTAAGAATCCGACATCTCCATCGTCAATGATTCTGCGGAAGATCTTCAGATCATCAGCATAAGCTAATACAGGGCAATCCAATTTAGCAATTAAGTCGTTTATAAACAAGACAAACAGTACTGTTAGAGCCAGCGTGTGAGTAACACGGGTGTTCAGATAGTGTTGTTTTCAAGTAGAATCTGAGAAATTGTATTGTGGTGGATGGACATGTAGTTTTCCAATTGGTAACCGTGAGTCCAAATTTCCTAGAGTACTTTGTAATCATTGTTTTACAACATTGTTTTGGATATTATTAATTCGATTTTATAAATTTTCGCTTCATTTTGTGTCGAGGTGAACTTTGCCCCTTCACCACGCACGCGTTGGTGTGTGGGGGGGGGGGCCCACAGTCTTTAACAGAGCTTGCTCTGGCTAGAACGCCAAAACATGAGTGTTGTTGGCGAAGTGATTATACACGCGCCTACTTCCGTTGAGGGAGGTAGACGTGATGAGGAAATATTACGAACTGTTACAAATATCTCACTAGAAAATTCTTCTGTTAAACATACGAGTACACCGTCCTTTGCAACCGTTGTCAAAGAAAGAAATATAAATACTTTTGTTTTTCCGGAACGCGATCAAGCAGTTATTTTTGACGCAATTCAAGATACCCAAAAAATTGATTATATTGTTGGAGTAGGGGAACTTGTGGGTTCAAGAAACGTAATTTTTGCGTCTCGTGTGTCCAATAACAGGATTGTATATATTTTTCATCAAAAGATGTAGTTGAATCGTTTATGGCTGATCATAAGGGGATAACATTAAATAACACGTTTGTAGAGGCGCGTAGGTTAATCTCCCCAGCGCGGCGGGTCATTATTTCTAATGTATCGCCTTGTTTACCTCATGAGATTGTGGAAAATGAACTTAAACGATTGGTTTAAAAGTAGTTTCGCCTATTAGATGTATAGGGCGGGTATTAATCGGGAAGGATACAGACACATTTTAAGTTTTCGCCGTCAGGTTTACATTGTCTTAAACGTGGGTGAGCAATTGCCGGAATCTACTGTTATTAGTTATAAAGATAATATGTTCAGAATATTTTTAACAACGGACGAAATTAGGTGTTTTACATGCAAAAAGCTTGGACATATCTCCTCCAAATGTCCCGATAATGAGAATCAGTTTAATGAAACACGGCAACTGGTGAGAATACGTGTACAACTGCAGAGACTTAGACCAAATTTCCGTAATACCTGACAATAGCGACATAACTGTTGTAGTATCGGATAGTCTAACTACGTCTGATATTACAAAAAAACGGCAAGCACCTTCTTCTGAGTCTGGTACACTTTCAACCTCCTGAGGATACGAGTATGAGACCTCCTCTTGATTCGCACCCTAGGGTTGCTGGAGATGGGGGCACTTTTATTAACCGGCCATTAAACGCAAAAAGAAGGAAGCGGTTGTAGACGAAAGCGTTGCCTATTCAGAATTTAAACAACTTTTGAGGAAGACCAAGTAGAAGTGATTACATACGAAAACTTATGCCGATTTCTGGAAGATGCAAGGGGGAAACAAGATGTATGTCTGATTGCTAAATCTTATACGGAAGATATACTTTCGTTGGTTGATTTGTTGGTGAAGTGGTTAGAACCATCAAGACTAGCTCCCTTAAAGCACGTATTAAACGAATAATAAAGAAAATTAAAAGTAATCCTGAAGTGGGGATGGAACAGTTAAGCACATCGCAGGAGGATTCAGATTGCTGGGCGTCGCAAGGGTACTCGACGGATAGCAGATTGTGCTTTGTAAAATCTTTTTTACTACCATTGACATGTCTGCACACCAATTAAAATATTATTCAATGGAATTCCCAGTCTGCCCGTGCTAAGAAGGAGAATATTGAAAGTTTAGTCGCTAACTATGATGTACACATTGCATTGTTATCAGAAACTTGGTACCATTATGATGATACAATTAATTTTAAGTTTTTCATATTCATAGGGATGATCGTGCGGACGCTATGGTGGTACAGCCATTTTAATTAACAAGACCCTGAAGTTTGTGCCTATAACCTTCTCTGGGGTTCCTGACGGTGTCAATATTTGCGGGGTTTTTATTCCTAAACTGGGTTTTCATGTGTTAGTATATATAGAACTGTTCAAGCTGCTATAGATTGCAAAAGTTTATGATTGTTTATTTGGCCAAATTACGACTCCTTTTATTATTGGAGGTGATTTTAATGCGCATCATTACGCATTTGGCTCGGCTAAGACGGACAACGCAGGTAATGTTCTCCTAAAGTCCATAGAAAACCATCAACTAGTAATTATGAATGATGGCAGTTCTACTAGAGTTACCAGATGGAATGAGGGGAGCTCAGCTGTGGATATTACGCTTGCCACCCCTTCGATTGCCGTAAAGCTTAATTGGGAGGTGTTGGAAGATTCTTATTGCTCGGATCATTTCCCAATCTATATTACTGTGCAGTTATCCCAGCCTGCTAATACTATGATTTTCCCTCGTAGTAAATGGAAAATCATTGATAAAAATATCTCACGATTTCAAGAAGATGTCAAAATGCATTTTAACAAACATGTTTTGTCTTTACCAATTCATGAGAAGTTGACACATTTCTATGAGATTATCGAGGAAGCAGCAAAGCGGTGTTTTGTGACAAAGAAGCCTTTTTATGCGAAATGTAAACCTTCTCCACCGTGGTGGGATGAAGAATGCAGTAGAGTGGTGGCAGATCGAAAAAGCATTATGCAACAGTACAAAAGGATTCCTACGTATGAGAACTATATTGCATGTCAAGAAATAATGGCTTACTCTAAACGATTTTTAAAGAAAAAGAAAAGAAAAGGATGGGTTAGTTATTGTAACAGTTTGAATAAAGGTACATCTTGTAAGCAAATATGGCGGGAACTCAAAAAATTTAACAATGCAAAAGTTGGCAATCTAAGTTTCTTAGAAGTCGAGGAAGCAGAAACCATATTAGATTCGATAGCACCAGCTTGTGCGAATAATAAAAGAAAAGAAATTATTAATGGCAGCAATCATTGGTTAGCTAAACCTTTCTCAGAGGCCGAGTTAAATTCTGCGCTTAAAATTGTCAAGGATACTTCACCAGGACTTGATAATATAACATATAAATTATTAAGTATATTACCTTTTGATGTCAAGAGTCTACTCCTGTCAATCTTTAATTCGATGTGGAAGGATGGTTTTATTCCTCCGGTTTTAAAAGAAATTCTTGTGGTACCGATTCCGAAAGATAATAATAATAAGCTAACTGCCTTTCGACCCATTTCTCTGCTATCTTGTGTTCTAAAAACCTATGAACGTATAATTAAAAATCGTTTAGAATGGTGGATTGATAAGAACGCTATCCTTTCTTCGCAGCAATATGGATTTCGGAGGCAAAGAAGTACCTTGGATGCCGTAGCAGATGTAGTGTCGGAAATCCAGTTGGGACTCACTAAGAACATATATATTGAGGCATTTTTTTTAAGATATTATACAAGCCTACGACAGCGTAAATTTGGATATCCTGGAAGAAATTTTGTGCAAATACGACATGCCAGCGAAAGTAGCCAGGAATATTGTCAATATTCTACGGGACTGATTGATATATCTCAGAGCAGGTGGTGACAGATTGGTGGGTCCTAGACTTGGCAGAATAGGGCTTGCACAGGGATCCATTTTAAGTCCCCTTCTTTTTAACTTATATACGGCTGATTTTCATAAGATATCTAATATCCATATTAAAACTGTCCAGTATGCCGATGATTTTTGTATGATTGTTTCCGCCAAAAATCTAGACAGCTTAAAGAATACCCTTCTGAAAGCAATGGAATGCTGCACCCAGTGGGTTTTTTCTCACGGTCTTTCTATTTCTTTAACAAAATCGAATATTGTCTTTTTTCTCGGCATAGGCAGCCTGAAACCAACTTTATGATTTTAGACAAGATTAAGCTTCCAGTAAAATCAGTTGTGAAGTATTTAGGTTTTCACATTGATCATAAACTTAGTTGGGCCAGTCACATTAATCAAATAGTACGTAAATGTGAACGCTATTTGAATATATTACGTATGATTGCGAAAGTCAAATGGGAGCTGACAGATTCGTGACAACAAGCTTTATAAAGCATGTATTCGATCCCGCTTAGATTATGAGCGATTTTCTTTGGAGCTGCGGCAGATAAGCACCTAAATAGGTTACAAATAATTCAAAATAGAGCTTTGCGTATGTGTTGTTGTGCCATGAAGTCCACACCGGTGGAAGCGATATATATAGAGGCTCAGGAAGCCACCATTAAAGTTGAGGTATCATTTCCTCGCAGCTAAATATGTCCTAAATTTGCAGTCTGATGCTTTCCGACACATTGTACAGAACATACGAAGTTTGGCTTTATATTGCTCAGCATCCTCGTATTGGACCAGAAAGAAAACCCCTTTGCTGGTTACTGCACATAATTTTATAACGCCGTTTAAGGTTGCTACCGCCAGAATTCAAGTGTCAGTGAGTAACTTCTTCGACAGCCTTCAGCCCTCCCAATTTACTTCCCAAAGTATGGCGAAGTGCCGACAGTGAACTGTCTTATTCACAAAACTCTAATTGAAAGTTTATCTCCGGCAGATTTTATTTATACAGACGCTTCGAAGTCAAATGATGGAAGTGGGTGTGCCTTTTTTGACGTAACTAACAACTTCAGCCAAACATTTAAACTAAATAGTGTTGTATCTATTTTCACGGCGGAGGCGTTGGCTATTTTGGAAGCGCTAAAGTATATAGAACGGCAAAAAACTGAAGAGTACTGTAATTATGAGTGACTCTAAGAGTGTTTTAGAAGCTTTGAAAGGCAATCAGCCACATAGATGTCATCCTGTGATATGGAATATCATCACGCTGTTTAACAAGTTAGCTTCAAACGTTATCGCAGTCAAGTTTTTTGGATAAAAGGTCACTCTGGAATACAGCCCCATGAACGGGTAGACCTTCTGGCAAAATCAGCTATCGATTTGCCAGTTGCTGCATCGAATATAGTGTACGCGCAGGATGTTCTTTGTGTGGCGCGCAAGCATTTTCTTGTGGACAAATGGGAAGAACGATGGCAAACGTACTATCGTACAAGAATGACACAGTATGCCCTTATTCATCCTTCCATTTCCTTTCATCGATGGCATCACCAGAGAATGGTATCACGTTTTTGCTATACTGCCATTGCCCGGTTAAAGTTCGGCCATGGTATTTTTCCTGCTCACCTTAAGAAATTGGGTATTATTGACGAGGCCACTTGTAAGTGTGGATATGATACGGCTGACTTAGATCACATCATCCTTGCCTGCGTGGAACATCAGGAGCCCAGAAAGAAATTCATGGAAGAGTTAACAAAAATGTCAATTCCACTTCCAACTAATGTAGTGACCTTACTTGGTTCCAACAACTTTAAAGTGTACGAAGGTATCATTAGATTTATAAAGGAGGCCGGTATCACTATTTAATAGCTTCTCGTCGTTTCCTATGTTTCTTTTTCCTGTGTGGGGTTACCTTTTATCCGTTGGCCGTTTTTTGTTTGTCTTTATGAAGTCGTTTCGATAGGCCCCGAAACGTGAAAAGTGTGTCCCTTGTCTATCCTCTTGTTTTTTCATTAGTTGTTAGGTTATTGTGGCCAATGGGCTTAGATCCCGAAAGGCATTAAAAAAAAAAAAAAAAAAAAAAAACAAGACAAACAGAAGTGGGCCAAGATTTGATCCTTGAGGTACACCTGAAGTGGATACAAACTCGTTTGATCTAAACCCATTATAGTAAACATAGTTTCTCCTACCCGAGAGATACGAGTTCAAACATATATATCGATAAGTGTATACAATTAGATATTGCAGAACAATCGTATTTCAATTTCAAACATATTTAACATGACTGCGATTAAAATAATATACTATCTTCGGTGGAAATTTTATTTTAGTATCGGGATCTAACTGAGCGTCTCGGTCATTCAATACGATCCCTCCACTGTAATGAAACATTTCCACCTCGCATGTAATATACTACTGAATGAGATTTTCGATTTCAATTACGAAAATAAATTCAGTCTATACAATACTCACAATATCTAATGTTATTTATATCCAGTTCTCGTTTAGAGAGAAATATGGGGGACTGTCAATGTTTCCGTGAACGTCAATGTCGCACGCCATCCCGTCGTACGACAAACAAATAAACAAAATAGCAGCGAGGGCCTACTAGGCGGTAGGGAACGCGCGCCGTTACGGGGCACATTAACAACTTTTTTTTTTCTTCCCTCTGCTGCATGCTACTACGTTGTACATACACACACGTTTAATAAAACGAATCTGACGGGGACCTGGACCGCGTCGAAAGTCGTCTATAAATATGCCTGTCGGAAAATCGCATTAGCCTCGTTCGCGCAGTAAAAATTTTTATCGCCAGCTCACTGCTACGGGAAAATCGCGACCTGCAGGTACTCCCCCGGCATTGATCCCGCGACAGGGCGGGAAAGCGCCGAAAAAAAGCGGTAGGTGGGGATAACCGAGCGATCGTAAAATCACAGCCGGACTGGATCCACTCGTAAATTGATTGCGTAATTGAAGCAGGCGTTAACTCTATTGTTTTTTGTTCATATTTCATTCGTAAGTATCCCAATCGATTTTTCTTTTTTAATTAGAGACTGCATACCTACAGTTTGCGTGTCACAATCTCGTGACGTACATAAATAAAAAAAAAAAGCCGAAAGCTGCTGCAATTCCGACAATTAGCGGAAAACTGTCGACCGGGGAAATTCGACAAAAAAAATCCAAATTAAAACTTACACAAACATATGTTTCCTATTTACTTCCTTTTTTACTTTTAGCAAGCGTGAATGTTGAACAAATTTAATTTTTCGTGTCGCATTTAGTGTTTTCAAAGTTGCGAGAAACAATTTTGTTATACAGGGTGTGTAGAAATTTGTGTTAAAGCTTTGCGTAGTGCGACTCTTTGGTAAATGTTGAAACGGAAATATTAATGCAAAAATTTTGAATTCGTCTTCGTTTGCCTTCACAGACTATTTACATAAAATGATATATGTGGCAACATTGTCAAAGTGTATTGTCGCGTTTTTAATTTAAAGGGATATTGTACTTACCCGGGAAATTTTCTATGCGACACTTTTCACTGGGAGATAAGTATCCTTTTTAGTAATCAAAAACACTATTTTAAAACCACGAACAATATATTACCCGTCAAAATCTCCCCGATTACTGGAGTGTTGTGGAATACCTGGAGTTACCACGAAATGGTTTGAAAGTTATTTAAAAGGAAGGTCTCGATTTACTAATAATTCTTATTCTGCGTGGAATCGTCGGTTTGAAAGGTGATAAATAATAATATATTTTATGTGGATGCTATCTTTATTACCGTAAGATATAATAAAACGGTGAACAATTCATATAACAGACATAAATACAAAACACTGTCACGTCAAAACTTATTTACTCAATTCTACCCAACAACCAAACAAACAAAGCACACTCCCTAGTTTTCTTGATAGCGGCTCATCATCTATGGATAATATTAACTATAAATAACACTCCCCCTTGATGAGACGCCTATTCCTATTCTATCTGCGAGTGTTGAAGTCTTTTTCCGTTTAAAGCATTTGTCATCAAGTCTGCAGCGTTATCATTGGATCTTACATACGTAAACTTAATAATGCCGTCTTCTACCTTCTCCCTCAAAAACAAATGTCGCAAATCGATGTGTTTGCTTCGTTCTGACGTTACCTAATTGTCAGCAAGAGCCATAGCTCCTTGGTTGTCAGTAAGGATGCTTTGTGGCTTCGTTGAGAATTCGGCTGCGTTGATTTCTCCTAAGAACGATTGTAGCCACATCACTTCTTTGGCTGCCTCGCACATGGCTATATACTCAGCCTCTACGGTGGCGAATGCCGTGGTCTTCTGTTTGCTGCTTCGTCAGGATAATGCTCCCCATGCCAGTAGAACCACGTATCCACTATAAGACTTCCTGTCTGTCTTATCATTAGCCCAATTTGCATCGCAGAAGACTTGAATTCCTTTCCCAGTACCTCGATAGGTAAAGACATAGTCTTCGGTCTTCTTGAGATATCGAAGCGAGTAGCGCACTCCTGTCCAATGCTCCTGCGTTGGATTCTCGTTGAATTGGCTCAGATAGGCAGCTGCATGGGCAACGTCTGGTCTCGTCCCGTTTGCCAAATAAAGCAAACTTCCCACAGCTCGTCGATATTTTGACTTATCTATCACTTCATTAGAATCCGAAGATCTCAAAAAATTTGTTCCGGGGTCCAACGGTGATGATGCACCGCGAGCTTCGTCCATCCCGAATTCACTCAGAAGTTCCTTGATGTGAACCTTCTGATCAAGCGTAAGTGAGCCATCTTCATGTCTCGTCAATGTGATGTTTAGTATATTCTCTGCTTCCTTCAGATCTTTCGCTTCAAACTCGTCGCTCACCTTCTTCTTAAACTTGTTTCCGATTTCAACGGTTCGTGCTGCTATGAGTAAGTCATCGACGTAGACTCCTATCAATAGATTGTCCTTCATGTATACGCATGAATCCGCTTTTGACCTTATCATTCCTATCTTCGTAAGAAACGCATTAAGAGTGTGGTTCCACTCTCTTCCAGACTGCTTTAGTCCATACAGACTCTTCTTCAGCAGACAAACCTCTCCCGTATTACCGTTGTCAAAAGGCTTAGGCTGTTCCATGAATATCGTTTCCTTTAGTGTACCATTTAGATAAGCAGCAGTAATGTCCATTTGGTGTATCCTCCACTTCCTCTCTACCGCAATGGCCAATAGCGCTCGGATAGACTTCATCTTTATGACTGGTGAAAATGTCTGGTTGTAGTCAACGCCTTCTACTTGGTTAAATCCTTGCGCTACCAGTCTTGCGCGATATCGGGTTGGGTTTCCGTCCTTGTCATGTTTTCGTTTGAACACCCATTTTGATTTTATGACCCGTCTTCCTTCTGGTCTTTTGACTAACGTCCAGGTCTCATTTCGCTCCATGTTCCCAATCTCTTCCTTCATAGCTTTCCTCCACTCTTCATTGTCTGGTGAAGTGAGAGCTTCTGTTAGCGTGGTTGGCTCTGGTGTGATTGCGCCTCTACTTAACATACAGGTGGGGCTTCTTGCATGCGTTCCCTCACCTCTGCGTTGTTTAGCTATCCGGTCCGATCGTCTTACTGCTGGTAGGTCGGTAGGCCGGTCAGGTGTAGTGGGTTGGGATAGCGGAATCGGTTCTTGTAAAGAAATTTCATCATTAATCACCCTTTCCTGTCCGTTTTCTTGCAGTTCGTCATTTGGTTTGTTGCCTGCGTCCTCATAAAGGCTCACCACTGCTTCTCGTGCTTTCGTGGGAATACAAAGTTCTTCATATTCTTTTGTTTTCTTACAAGGAAAGCAATCTTCATCAAATTTAGAAGAGGTTATGGGCCCAGAACGTCGAGACAAAGATAGAAGGTTAGATAAATAACTTTTGGTTTTATTGAGTGTTTTTATGTCTATTATATGAATTGTTCACCGTTTATTATTTCTTACGGTAATAAAGATAGCATCCATACAAAATATATTATTATTTATGTGGATGCTATCTTTATTACCGTAAGAAATAATAAAACGGTGAACAATTCATATAACAGACATAAATACAAAACACTGTCACGTCAAAACTTATTTACTCAATTCTACCCAACAACCAAACAAACAAAGCACACTCCCTAGTTTTCTTGATAGCGGCTCATCATCTATGGATAATATTAACTATAAATAACATATTAAACATAAGTTGTGCATTAAAGTCAACTTTATAAAATCAAAGAGCATACTGGTTAATCAGGGTGTTCCGCAAGGCAGTGTTTTGGGACCTGTTTTGTTTATGATATTTACTAATGATATAACTCACTATCTGAGAGATTTTAATTTAGTAATGTATACTGATGATACCAGCTCCGTCGTGTCTCATCCGGATATCAATGTAAGTGAGAATAATGCTAATTTACTATTAAAAGAAATGCACGAGCGGTTTTCTCAATGTTGTTTATTTTTGAATACAGAAAAAAACTGAATACATGATTTTTCATAATATACATAATAAGCCGGTATTTAATAGTCATGTTTTTTCACAACATAATGAAATAGAACGCGTCCAAGAATTGGAGTTTTTGGGAATAACTCCAAATTCTTGGACGCGATCCAAAAACAACGAATTTTGAAAAACCGGAAGATTTATCCATACAAACCCATTTTTAAGCATACTTTGAAACCAGGAGACGAAGCAAAACGTCTAGATCTCTGTTTATGGATAGGAAGCAAAATAGCAAGTAATCGTTATTTTTATCGAAACATTTTGTTTTCCGACGAAGCTAAATTTTCTACCAATGGGACTGTTTCCTCGCAACATGTTCGATATTGGAGTGGCACTAATCCTTTGTTTAGAATTACAGATCATCGGCAATATCTTGTTAAAGTCAATCTAGGGTGTGCTGGTGTGTTATTATGGAATAATTAATAGGGCCATATTTTTTTGATAACGTTAACCAGCATACATACTTAAATATGTTAGATCATTTCTTCGATGACGCTTTAGGTGAGTTAAACCGTAAATTTGATCACCGTTGGATGGGTAGGAATGGGTGGTTTTATTTCAAACTACGTTCATAGTGAATTAGGTCTGCAAACAATAATACCAGTGATATTTTGAATTAGACCAATGGAGATTTATTCTTTTTTCCAATTTCAGATCCAAAGTGGGTCATCGCATGTCAAATTAAAGCATTTTCCGTGTACATTCTTATGAAAGCATTTTGATATCGAACAATCGAATTATTCCTCTGTTCTACTGCATCTTCTGTTTTAATTAACGTCATTTTTATTTCAAAGCACTTTTGTGGCGAAGTAAATCTTCAAAGAATAAGGCCGTTCGATCGATAGAGCAAAATATAGGAGAGTCCATACAAGAGTAATATGCAGTGTGTCCACAGGTGGAGTTGATAATAGGTATAATAGACAAAAAAAAGTAGAATTGGAATTTAATATTTGGGAAATGAGTTCTGCTTGGTATGAAACTTATTTGTCATTTGCTTTCGAATTTTTAAAATCTAGTTTGCAACCGAGTTAAAAATGTTTTCGTTCACATTATGTTAAAATTTTACAAAGAAATGTTGTTCAGAATGAAAGATTATATCAATAATTCTCTTGCTAAAATCAAAAATCCAAAGTGTCAAAAGTGTTTCGTTGCATACCGATACTCTTCAAAGTAGATTGCAGAAATGTCTGCGGTTTCATGCCTAATATCCACCCCAGTACAAATTATCGCTTTAAAAAAGCCTATCCCTTTTGCCGAACCCATCACGAATCCCCCGCCCACTGCGAAAGAAACTTTATTACTCGGCTTTCCCGCCATCAGACTCGACGAGATGAGGCCAATTTAGACGCGAAATACTACAGCACAACATATAAAATTTCGCTTCCCTTAATTACGCGCTTCAGAAATGGGTAAATTGTGTCTCGGCGTTCGCGAGACGTTTTTTCCACTTTCAGGAGGGGTTTGGAGAGATGAGTGGGACGGATCGGGACGGATGGGATGGTAGGTTGCTCCAGTTCCGTTCCCGGGTCGGTAATTACCGAGTACCAAAAGGGAGATGAGTCCTAACTTCGACGGGTCTTCTTTCAAATTGATTTACGTCGTCAACACTCTCATTACCATAGAAATTGGAAAGAAACAATTGAATCTATTTAAAGCGGCGACGAGAGGTAAGGGAAGAGGAAGCGAAAAGGGGTTGTCGTTTTCAATTGAGGTGGTGGGGAGGTGGTAGAAACGGTAACTGAAAAAAAGAGTTATTGCTCCGTGAATATGAGCCGGTACAATTGGCAAATCATCGATTACAAATTATTTGACATTAATCCATAAATAACATCAAATATAGTACTAGTATACATATAGTCAAAGACGTATAGTTCCGCCGGCGTACTATAGAGCGGCGCCACTGTAGCTTTTTCGCGGTGGCAGACGTACGAAAATAAGCAGTGGACCAAGCGAACTATGTACTTGATATGGAAGCACTTGAGTATTACAGCTGTGGGTAATTCAGAAATCTATTCCTATTGGCAAAATTCAAATTTCCCACCATAATTTTGAGTAACTTAAAACATTCAAGTCTGAATTACCAACGATTTTGTATTAGAATACAATCTTGACCAGTAACTATAAATAATCGCTGCAAATATGAATTCTACCCCCTGGCATATAAATAAGTGGATGGTCTGAGGATCGGATGCTAGGTGTTAGTTCTGCGATTTATATTTATCCAAGTTATTTTACAGAATGAGTGTATGTTTGGAGAGTTGTTCTTTATGAATCCATCTATTATACTTCATCGCTATTTAATTAACGTACTAAACAGAGATACACTATAATTTTTTATTGATGATTTATTCCAATTTTATGATTTATTATAAAAAGTCTGCATTTGCTCTTGGTTGCATACCTATAAAATTTTCTAGTATTATGTCTCATTTCCAAAAGCAATCTGAGATTTCCTAAAAGCAGCGAACGAAAAGAAAATGAAAATCTTTCCTAGAAATAAATGCGGGAAATTTAAATCCTACTAATTATCTCCTTTTTTCTATTTTTTATCATTTTTTTTTATTACAAATATATAGTTTGACAGTTTTAACCATTATAAGATATGTACAATAATATAATGCCCAACAAATATATTTTCTATATTGATTCTACAAACAACGAAACAGAAAAAGTTCAAGAGCCATAAAAGCTTATGTCTGATGCTAGCGTACTTATACTTGGACACTTTGATAAAAACAAAATTGAGGAAAATACCTTAAAAGTGCAACCAGATAATAATAATCCTGCATATTTTTTTTTTTTGTAAAGACTCCTTCCAGTAAACCAAATTCAAATTTCGCGCAGTTATTTTTTGTAACTTCAACATTAAAGCATGAAGTTACCTACTATTTTGTATTACATTAATGGTTATTTGAATACCTTTAAGTTGAAGTTACGAAATATAATTGCGGAAGATTTGAATTTTGTTTACTGGGCTGCGATTGAAACTTGTACTGTGATGTTTTAAGTTATATTTTAAGCAAAACGATAAAAAAAATTCTGGTTCGATACGCCATCAATTATCCTATGAAAACAGTAGACAATAATTTTGGAAACAAATATGAGCTTATATTTTTCAAACATCATGGTATTTCTGAGAGTGAATTTAAAAAAAAAAGAAAAATTTATAGATTGTATAGATACACTTTTTTAATGTTTTCTGATGTTTTTATTTCAGTTTTTAGCAAGATAATATTCTTTCGCTGTTAACTGCAGATATATTGACAAGAATTAGCAAAAAAAGACATGAATTTATTTATCAAGAAACAAAGATTATTTTAAATGTCCACTAGTCCACTAAAAGCAAAAATATTTTATCACCGCAAATAAATCAACAGTGGTAAATAAGATATAATATGTGCTATGAAAAAGTTAATAGGCATTTGACGAAATAAATAAAAACAAATATTCCGTGTATAGCTTCGTTTTAACACAAAAGTATGTTTTAATTTCATTATAGAACGAATATTAATCCGTTGAGACAATATGTGTGTTTTAGTTTTTATTTTATTTACTAAACAATTACTTATTTTGACTCTAATATGCATTTCATAGTAATTTTGCGAAATGACAATTCATTCATTTATGAATGTTCTACCTCTTCGCTGCGCGCGCAGTTAAACCACTTTCATTCGTATCGCACCCACTCCTCGGTTATCTTATATTTTTACGCGTTTGTGCAACGGAAAATTCCACTTACGTTTAAGCACGTCAGATCACGTTTAATATTTGTTTGGTCGTACACTTTTTCTAAAATCAGCCTAACTGGGACATCCATAGTACGCCAGCGGAACTATTCTTTGCCCATATATATATTTATATTGTATTTGATAACATCAAAAATATGGTGTAAAAATATACAGGGCGTTCCATTTAAAAAAAAAACTTTAGTACTAAGAAGTTACGCTAAATCAACCCTAGATTATGGGACATCCTGTATAATCTTGTTTACTTTTATATTCCCTGGTTAAATAGTGAGGACTCATACCCTCCGCAGTCAACATAAAAACTTTTTTCTATCTTTTACTGTATAGTCGTTATATGCATTTACAGCATCATATTTTTTTGAGCTTTTTTTTTCCAAAAATCAAAATAACTCGGAAACAGTAACCGATAGGTAAGTAGATGTATTATAAAATTAGTTTTAAAATTCCTAGTAGAACCTAAAAATGCACTAAAAAATATAGGTTTCTATTTAAAATATCAAAGTTGGCCACGACTTTCCATGTAATCGGAAATGCGACATAGATGAAATTATTTTTCCTAAAGAGATCACAGCCAACTGTGCTTAACTACAAAATTTCAAAATGGAGATATCATTGCAAAGTCAAAAACTTTTAATGGACGGGTTCCGTGAATCACCCTGTATGTAAATAATGGTTATAATAATAATGATAACCTTTATTCATTTAACACACAAAAAGGGTGTATATGAAACGTAATATAATACAATAAACACAAATAAAACAGAAAACAATAAAATTGCAAATTCTCTAGCCGTCACTAGTCGCTGCCATCCGTGCTATACCGTTAAAATACTCTTCAGTTGAATAAATGCAGTTTCGTATGAGAAAGGATTTAATTTCAGACTTAAAACGTGTTTCTTTTAGAATTGATTTAAGGTTCTATGGTAACGCATTAAAAAGACGTAAACCAAATATGCGGGGTGAATTACCGCTCAACGTTAATGAATGTGAAGGTATATAGAAGTTAAACTTAGATCTATTATCTAAGGTATTATATTGATGAATCTCATTATTACAAATAAAGTGATTTTTAATTTTGTATATGTATACTAATAGCTCGTATATATGCATGATTGCATATTGCTAATACCAGCCATACACCGAATAATTCTCTTTTGGGCCAAAAAAACTTCATTACAAACGCGTGATGTACCCCAGATTGTTACACCATAAACCAGTCTAATATGAACATTAGTATAATAATAACACAGTAAACTGTTCATGTCAATAAAATTTCTCAGGTTACGCAGCAGATAACACGTGGAATTCAAATTACCAATGAGTTTAAAGCAGTGTGTACACCATGTAAGTTCATCGTCAATATATAATCCTAAAAACTTTATTTCAGAGTCAAGATTTATTTCAACATTATTTGAAAACACATGAATACCAAACTGCGTTTTATTACGAGCATTGCGAAAGCATTCAAAAGCAATCTGTTCCGAGCAAACCAATCGTTCATGTCACACAACAATGAATTTACTTTATTTTCACTATTTAATATATTATCACATGAAACTACTGCACTAGTATCATCCGCATCCATAATGACGTCATAATTCGATAGAAAGTCTGAAATATCATTCATATAAATTAAAAATAAAAAAGGTCCCAATACACTACCTTGAGAAACTCCATGTTCAACTGGTAAGTTAGAAGATTTGATTGCAGTGATATCTAATTCCGACTGATACGGAATTCTAACAAACTGACTCCTACCCACTAAATACGATTTAAACCACCCCGCAACAACGCCACGAATGCCACACAACTGCAATCTATTAATTAATAGATCATGATTAACACAATCAAATGCACGGCTCAAATCACAAAAGACTCCTATTGGAAACTCACCAGTATCCAAGTCGTTAATAACATGACTATAAAAAGCATGAATAGTCGTCATTGTGGAGTGGTTAACCCGATACCCATGTTGATTTTTTGTTAAAATATTGTACTTGTCGATGTGGGAAATCAATCTGTGCAACATCGCATATTCAAAGATTTTTGAAAAACTTGAAGAAATCGTAAGGGGTCGATAATTACACTGCGTGACACGATTTTCGTACCTGAAAAACTGATTACTATTATGGTTTTCAATTAGTTACAGTATGTAAGCAGTGGATGTTTTTGGTTTCTATCACGTCTTGTTTTTGAAGTATAAACTGATGGCATTAGATAGGCTATCCCGATTCTGGCACAAAATCTTGGGGATTTTCAATAGGGGTAGAGTTCACATTTTATCCCCTCATAGATACAATATGCATATTTACATGTCACTTCGTGCTCGTAGCGACACATTGAAATATTCTACCTGATATACATACCGGGTGTTCAGCCTAAGATGCAACGGTCCATAGCCGATTTATTATTGCTTTTTTGGAAAAATGGTTCAAATAAATGTTGGCTCGAATTATACTCTACACATTTTAAAATTAGTTTCAGCAATGGCGGACTTCCGGTTGTACTGGAAGTAGATACTTTATTATTTTAAATGGAACACCCTGTATATTACTGTATTTTTGGATTCCTTGTTAAATTTAAGTAACAATACGTTAGGCATACATTGGGGCTAAGTTGTACCGTTTCCGAATTACATGACGTTTTTTTCGAAAAAAATGACATTTGCAATGTCTGCGGTGTTTGCAAATATCTCCGGAAATACGAAAGTTAGAAAGATGCGGTTTTCAGTTTTCGCTTAATTATGAAACAGCACACGTCTTTTATTTTAAAATTGTTGCGTTTACATTACAGAATTATTAAATAGGGCTCTGTAATTTTCGAACTCTAAAATCATGGATAACTTTTTTTTTTAAATTGAATGGTATAGCAATTTTTACATAAATGGATGTAAAATTTGATTTTCTTTCGATTTTATACGAGTGTCATTGTGTCTATCTCCAAAGGTTTTGGAGATATTCGCGATTTTTCAGTTTTTCATGATAGATACGTATTGCGAAGCGCCAGCCACCTTCCTCTCGCATTTCACCAGGCTTGGGACTAATTAACAAAACAAAATAAGTTTTGTCGTTAGTTTTAATTTTTTGTCGTTAATTTAATCGAATTTATTGATAATTAAATAAAGCAATATGTATATTTTTGAAGTTTTTTACCAATAATTATTAGTTACCGTACCCAAAAAACAGTACGTGATAGAAAAAAAGTACATAGGTGTTCTTATTAAGCGATTTGTATAGATAAATAAACAGGAAAAATTGAAGTGGGTACTTAATTTTTTTTTTAATTTGTAACGTAGTGATTAATATCAAATTTAGAATCCTTCTTATGCAGCGGAATAATATAAGATTCTTTTAATTTCTGGGGAAACACACCACATTCAAAAGATAAATTGATTAGAAAAGTTAATGGGGTTATCAAACAAGTAGATACTCGTTTTAATAAATTGCATGGCACCTCATGCGGTCCAGAAGAAGCTTTATTTTTCAGTTTTTTAAAAAATTCCTCAACTTCATATTCATTGTACGGTACTAAAAACATGCTATTAGAAACACTATTGTAAGGAATATCAGCAAGACTGCATGCTGGAATTTGAGAAACAATATCATAAACTGAACTTGGAAAAAAATCGTTAAAAGAATTAGCTATCTTGCTGGATCATGGATCATTAATAACAGACCAAGCAGCTTTGGTAGAATTAGAACAATTGAAGATTTTAGTTACGTAATAGTCACGTTTAGTTCTCTTTAGTAATAATTTATGTTTTACTTTTTGCAATCTTCTACAATCCAGGGAGAATATCTTGGTAGAACGAATTTCCTCACTTGACCCAGCCTTCGCCAAAACATCAGCCTTTTCGTTTCCAGAGATACCTTTATGTCCAGGAACCCAAACCAAAGTTAATTCACCTGTTTCCTTAATTTGCGAAGCGATTCTTCTGCATTCAACAATCAACGGATGTAGACCAGCTGAATATCCCAACCCGCATAGACCTCTAATAGCTGCTTTTGAGTCCGAGACTATCACTGCGTTAGCAATATGGAAACTTTGGCACATAGAGAGTACTCTATAAATAGTAAAAATCTCAGCCACAAATATGTTAGTGAGCGCAGGAAGTGCACCCTTCTCTAAAATGTTCAACTTAGGGCAGAAAACACCATATCCAACACGTGAGGGATCGTGAAAGAGAGAGCCATCGGTGTAAAATTCAATGCAGTGCGAAAAATTGGCTCTAACTAAATCCAGAAAAATTTGCTGAGGCTAATACACAGATGATCGCTTTGAAAACAAAATTACCAACCTCTTAAAAATTCGACATTCAATTATTTTCCCGCCTTAATTGTTAAAATCAGTCTGAAAGAAGTTCCAACTCCGACGATTTAGCCAATTTAATAATTAAATAGAAACAAGAAAGATAGCAATAGCGTCCGCTTACTTCGAAACAGCTTATAAGATACACAAAATTATATTTCTCTTAGATCGACAATTGCTTCTCATAAAAAAAGAACATAAAAACCTTGGGCATTAAAAACGAACATTCGCTCGGTCGTAAAGAAAACGAAAGGGAACTCCCATTAATAAATACACGGAAGATGATAATTCAGGATGTGCTGAAATAAGAAAATAACACAAAATGGAAAATAAGCTCCATAAAACACGGAGTAGTTAATCTCCCGTTTCTGGGAACTTTTTTATTTGACGTATTAAATTTTTATGTGGGTGCGGTTGTGGTATTACATGTCCTTCATTTCGGGTAGCAAGCAAAGACATTACTTGCAGATGTGACTTCTTATAAAATTTAAAAAAAAACAGTATTTTTTTCAGGATAAATACATTAAAAAGTAAATACACAATAATTTGCGATAATAAATAAAAAGGTCATTCAATTATTGTATATATGTATCAACAACAATGTACTAATTCATTACCAAGCAAGTCAAAGCAAGGACCAACCAATTAAAACTGATAATTGTCTTGCATTAGTAGCTTAACAATTATTATAACGATCAGCTTTTTCTGTATTTATCTACAAACAGTGCGTACTTATTTATTATTAGATTTCTGTGTCCGTAACGATAATGTTGGTACTAATGGTCATGTATGACATTCGAAACATATGATGCACACACTTCATGAATAATGTAATGGCACGCTTCTCTGAACGTTAGGAATAGGTAATAGATTCTAGTATTTATGCATAAATATATATAAACGTGCAAGGTGGAAGCACAATTTATACATACAGTGTGTGTACCAGTTTTGTTGAGAATATATGGAAAAGCAAATGAATGCGAGGTTTAAAAACATTACGGTAAGTCAATTTAGCTAAAATATAAGGGAACATTACCGAAAGTGGAAGGTAATGTTCCCTTATACCGGAAATAGTTGTTAACTTTATTATTACAAATGGAAAAGTAGTATTTTTATTTCAAATTTGGATTCTACTCTGAATTTATGTTTTATGCTACTATTATTCCAATTTATAAAAAAGGCATAGTTACAGATATTTCAAATTATAGACCAGTAGCTTTGACATCCGTAATTTCAAAAATTTTAGAATACTGTATGTTAGACCGTTTAAATTCTTTTCTTGACAAACATAACATCATTAGTAATAATCAACATGGATTTAAAAAGGGAAAGTCTACTTCCACTGCTTTAGTTGAGTTTTATTGCAATATCTTAAAAAATATCGATCAATAAAAAAAGCAGCTATTGGTGTGTTCTGTGATTTACAGAAAACCTTCGACTGTGTACAACATGAAATTTTGTTGCAAAGGCTGGAATTATATGGAATAAGAGGAGTACTTGCGCGCTGGTTTGCTTCATACTTTAACAATAGAATGCAAATGGTAAAGGTACGTTACAGGAACAATGAAGGAAATGATACTTTGATTGAATCATCGTGGTTACCCACGGATTCTGGAATTCCACAAGGTTCAGTGCTAGGTCCAACACTTTTCAATTTACACATAAACGATATAGTCTTGTTTTCATCAAATATATACTTGACGATTTATGCTGATGATGTCGTAATGTTAACAACTCCTAAAATAAATACTCATCTTACTGAAAACACAACAAATTCTCTATTAAATAACTTATGCAATTAGTTTTCGCAAAATAAACTGTCTTTAAGCTTGGAAAAAACAAAATACATGGTATTTCATGCCAGACAAAAGAGTATCGAACATTACAATTGAACTATAAACAAAAAATAATTAGTTTGCTGTGATAGTACTAAATTTTTAGGAGTTATTTTTGATCATACGTTGATATGGAAAGAGCAATGTGACAGTATTGTTCAAAAGTTACACCAAAGAGCTTTTGCTTTTAAACACTTAAGGTCTCAGGTATCTGTGGATTGTTTAATTTCACTGTACTATGCTGAAATTCAGTCTAGATTACAGTATGGTATACTCTTATGGGGAAATTCGGCAAGTGCCCATCAAGTATTTTTAGCGCAAAAGTATGTGATTAGAAGTGTAGCTGGAGTTCATTTTTATGATTCCTGCCGATCAATTTTTAAAAAATATAAAATCCTTCCTCTTTCATGTTGATACATTTTTGAATCGTCATGTTACATATACCAGTCAAAAGCAAATATTCCGACCAACCCGAAAATTAATGATTATGACACTAGAATAAAAGATCAACTGCACTTACCTTCTAGCTCAATGAATATTATAAGTCAAGGTGCATATAATTTAGGAATAAAAATATTTAATCATTTACCCAACGAAATTAGATGTCATGAGTCACTAAAAGCAATTTTTGTTACAACATTTCTTTTATTCGGTGGCTGAATATTTCGGAGAGTAATACGATCTTTTGCTTTATTTTTCTTTCTGTTTATAAATTCCTTTTTTTTTATTTTTGTATCTTATTATTAAGATTATTCATTTATTGTTGTATCATTTTGTTTTTTAGTTTGGTGGTGGCTTCATTATTTGTGTTTTCTGACTTATTAAACACACAATTGTGTCTTTAATGAATAAATATTATTATTATTATTATTGTTATTATGCATGTGTTTATTTAGTGCGCACACAATGCCCAGTTAAGATTCCCGTGAGTAACATCAATTTATCCCTGCTCATAAAGACTGCCTTACGGAGTCTTTTCTCATTCGGATGAAGCCCTAGAGAGTTCCTACCACATGAGCTTCCACACGTCGCTTCTGGACCAAAGAACAGCAGCTCGCTGCCTCCCCCTTTGCTAACGTGTCAGGTATTTCATTGCCTCTGATCACAAAGTGACCTGGCACTTATCTCAATGTAACATTTATATGTTCCGCTATCTGTTTCAGCTTTCTGTGGCACCCCAGCCCCACCTCAGAGTCAAATCTGCCAGCCCACAAAACTTTGAAGGCAGCTTGGCTGTCGGATATGATTTCTGCCCTTTCATTCTTGCGCAGGCAGTTTGAGATGCCCTCAGCACAAATCTGGATGACAATAATTTCGACTTGGAACAGTGAGGGAGGCTCGTAGGCTTAAAGCTTTTAGCTCCAGATTCCAATGCCCGTGCCATTACGCGACAAACCAGCGGGTTAGACGCCGTTTTCGTTGGAGTTTCCCTGCTGGAGATATCTACGCTGTATCCCTCAGCGAAGCTGAAAACGCGCGAGATCTTATCCGCCTTTATGGACAGTGGTAGCTACTGTACTTTCTATGACTTTGCCGGAGAAGCCCTAGCATCCACTACATTTTGCTCTGTAATCTCCTAGGGTTGCTTCAGACCACAACACCAACTGCAGCCAGGGAAGCCCAAGAATGATCTCCATAGCAGTAGTCGGCATCGAGGACATGGTTCCCGAGATCCATGAAATCCATGAAGGATATCAAAAGACGTGTATTTTGATATCCTTCATTTTAAGATGTATTCTTGTCATTGTTTTCTTTTATTCATTTAAACTTTAAACTTCTAATCATTTTTTAACACTAATATGTCTAATACCTATATATTTTTACAATTCCGGACGGCCCAAGGCTGAAACTTATAAAGTTTGTAAACACGATATTTAACTCACAATATAATAATAATAATAATAATAATAATAATAATGGTGTATTTGTCCAATAGTGCTAGCACCAAAATAAGGAGAAAGTAAATACAAAATAAAAAATAAGTATAAACACAATTCATCTTAAATACAATAGAAATATAACATTTCATTGCATTGATAAAAAGGTACGAACTAAAGCTCCCAAGGTACAACAAAAAATATCACATGCAAAGCCAATACTATTATAACTTTCGCATACAAACCTTATAGGAGACTTAACTAATAAGTTAGTACGTGGTGTAGAAAGAGAGAATGTCAGAGGATATCGAAATGATCGTCTCGGAACCATAAACAAAAGTTTTTCAAGTATTTGGGGGCAATAAATATTTCCATGAATAATACCAAATATAAATTTTAAAGCTTGTACCAAACGTCTGGTTACAAAAGAGTAGGTATTAAATATATTTAAAAGATGCTCATGAGGAAAACCACGTTCTGGATAAACACCGGAAAATGATATATTTTAAAAATTTTAATGGGTTCCAAACTAACGCAGCATATTCCATTCTTGGTCTTACAAGGGAGTCAGATAGATTATACATCGTGTTTACGTGATGGAAGTATTTAGATGTTCGCAAGACAAAGCCCAACATCTTATTTGCTTTTGATGCCATCGCAGGTATGTGTAATGAAAAAGATAATTTTGGGTCAAAAGTAACCCCCAAATCTGTAATTTCATCAGCTCTGCTAAGAATTTCATTTTCAAGGCAGTAATCGTACAGAATGGGTATTCTCTTACGTATAAAAGTCATAGTTTTACATTTGGAAATATTCAGATATAATCTATTTTCATTACTCCAGTCATATACCCTGTTCATTTACGATTCATATACGATTGGAAAGGACTATATTTTTTCTTATTTTATGTTATCCAACCCAATGGAGACCACTAAGAATATCTCCTAAAGTATTCATTTCAGCTAAAAATATTTCAGCATGTTTCGCGTGAAGTGAACCAAATCACAAAATTCATATTTCGTCAATTTTTAATTATTCCTTAGGGTATGTACGTTTTATTTTAATATCTTTTACGTAAAAATAACTCTCAACCTCACGAAAATTTTGTCTCATTTACCTTATTCCCTATCACATATCGTATAATAGGTACCAATTTTGAGGGTGTTAATTGCAATACAACTTGCATATTCTTGTTAGAACAATTAAAAGGTTTTAAATAGGTACAATATCCGGTAAACGTTCGCAGGTTCATTTACTTTTAACCGAGAATTTACTAACATAAACCCCCATTGAGAGAGGTAATAAGGAGCCGTTTGTGCCTCTAAACCCGGTAAATGAGGTAATTTTCTTCAATTGATGTTATTACGATCACTAATAAGAACTAATGTTCCCTGGAGAGTATTCGAGGCTCTGAAAATCTCTACGCAAACAGTGTACAGAATTCATAGTGTTGAACGAAATAGTCTAGTCGGGCAAAAAGAAATTTAAGTGAATATATAATGACAAATACTGCGGATATGTCATTGTAAAATTAATAATTTGTTAGATGCCTAAACATAATTAATTATTTTTCTTCTTTGTAACACAATTCGGATACTTACATAATAAAAGATAGTTAACAACAAATAGATAAATTATCTGTAAGTGTTTCTGAATTATAAATAAATTTTTGTTGAACCCTGATGGTTGTAACAGTAAGCTCACGATCCTGTTCAGCAATTTTAAATTAATGTATAAATGAAAATATTTAATTCGACGAGCAGTGGATAGCAAAATTACCAGTATATATTTTATAAAACATCAAAACAAAATTATCGAACTTACATTATAATCAAAGCGGAAAGACATAAATACGAATAAATTATGTTTGCAGTCAGTTTTTTTTTGTTTTGACTTACAATTAGTGTAGACATACTGACGCACGTAATATATTAGCTGCTTTTTCTTGCAATCGCTTTGAACATGTACCTACAAAAAGCAGCTCGTTTCAACTCCACACACGTTTTTTTAAGTAACTTAGTTAATCAACACAGCGCATTATGTAAATGTTTCTATAACACAAATATACATATATACAAAGACATTAAAAAGCGTATGTGATGTGTTACCAGTTCTCCTATTTCCAACTGTTTGATTGCTGTAGCAACTGCTGTGCTTTGAAAAAATAAATAAAGTTTTTTTTTGTATTTTTAAAAATTTTTATTAATTACATATTTTCTTAATATCATTGACGTACAAGATTTTTCAGAGAAATTAAACTTGGAACATAAAAAAATAGAATGGTGAAACTAATAGAAATGGTTCTGATTTTGTCACCGTTTAAATGAGCTATTTTAGCGTGTGCTGGTATGGTAATGGTAACTTTTAATGTTTCTAAAATTAGATGTGATGCTACATCTAGATGAGGCAAACTTTTAACTGAAAAAAGTCATGTGCATCAATATTACGCTTGCATTGCAAATAGTGCTGCCAGGAAATTCTACTTCAAACCAGCATTTAGTATCACAAACTGGTGTGCAATATCAATTAGTCCATGCATAAAATGCTTATAATAATAATAATAATAATAACATCCCTTTTATTTCATATTACTAAAAACAAATATGAAATAAGTCAAAAAAGAAAAAGAAAGATATGCAAATAGTGAAAAAAGATTTACAAAATTAGAAAAGACAAACGTATACTTAATTAAAAAAATACTAAAGTTTATAAATGTTCCTAATAGCAAAGAAAAAAATCCTGCACAATAAATAAACACTTCATTGATAAGTGTCTTTTTATTTTAGATTTGAAAGTTGTCAGATTGCAACCTTTGAGTTCTTTTGGAACGTTGTTATTGAGGCACACGTAATGTTGCTTTTTCACACTGCCGAGTATTGTAATTATGGTTTGTTTCGTATTTGGCAAGTAACTAACTCACTGTAGTGTTTCTTTCCAATGTACTCACATTCATAAATATATAGTGCCGGTAAGGTAAGTATATTATTCAATTTGAAAATTTCTTTGCAGGTCTCTCTCTTTTTTCAGCCCGAAAACACTTCGTGTACATGCTTCTTGAAGTCTAAATACTCGTTCTACGTCAACTGAATTACTCCAGAAGATTATTCCGTAGTTTAGCCTGGACGCTACGTAAGCATGATACACTGCTAATGCTGCTTCCTTATGGACTTCTGAAGATATTGTTCTCAATGCATAAGCCATTCCAGATAAATTTCTGGTGAGAATATTAACATGATCTTTCCAGTGCTGTCTATATGTACTCCCAAGAGTTTAATTATATCTGTAGATGTTAATTGTTTGTTGTCGTAATTAATTGTTATCGTTTCGTTATTTCTTAGAGCAAATTTTGACGTTTCAAAGTACGAATTCAGAGTTTAAGAAACGAGTGGCGTAGCCACGAGTTTCTTATCTGAATGAGTGCTTTAATGTCAAATGAAACGTGTCTTTTATGCTATTTTTTGCAATTAGTTTTAAAATTTCTCTTTTTGTAAAAGCAAAACGAGAAAAATTTGATAATCTAGGAAAATTTTGTGGCGGTTGTCACCAGTTGTCACCTTGGTTTGGCACAAGATTTAAATTGACAAGTTAATTTAAAATTGACACATTTTTGAAATTTGTTATATATTATATTACTAAAGTAACTATATTATAATATTTAATATGAGTTCTACAACTTTTTCATGCACTCCGCCTGAAATACGGCAAATTGCTGAAAAAACCATTAATAATTTACTTCCGGAGAAATCGTACACTATGTATCAAAAGCGATACAAAAATTTTGAAAAATGGTGCAAAGAAAAGGAAATTCTTCATATTTCTGAGAACGTCTTACTTGCTTATTTTGAAATGCTACGTAAAATTATAAATCGTCATCATTATGGTCGATTTATTCGATGTTAAGATCGTGTTTAAATGTACATAGAAATGTGGATATATCAAAATATATGACACTTCAAGCATTATTAAAACGGCTATCTAAAGGTTATCAAACAAAAAATCTAAAATTTTAGAAGAAGAAGATATTCATAGATTTTTGAAACAAGCCGATGATAAAATATACTTAGCTATAAAGGTTAGTGTTGATTTTATTTCGTTACTTTTTTGTAAATTCTTTATATTCTAGGTTATTTTGATAATAGGATATAATGGAGCCTGTAGGCGAGAAGAATTAATTAACATATGTGTGGAAGATCTTCAATACAATTGCGATTCCATTATAGTCAACATACCTAAAACAAAAAACATGTACCCAGAATGTTCGCAGTGACTGATGTAAACTGCATCGAACTTATAAAAAAAATAATAATCTGCGGCCTAAAACAGTTACTCACAAACGTTTTTCTAACTTATCGTCATGGCTGCTTAATTAATAGCCCTATCGGTATTAACACCATGGGAAATGTTCCTAAACAAATTGCCAGTTTTCTTCATTTACCAGATCCTCATCTTTATACAGGACATTGTTTTAGAAGATCCAGTGCAACACATATAGCAAATACTGGAGGTGATATTTTAACTATAAAACGATTAGGTGGCTGGAAAAGCACGGCTGTTGCTGAAGGTTACGTTGCCTCTTCTATGAAAAATAAAATTGATGTTGGAAATATGTTTGCACAGGAAAATAATGTGAATCTACCCGGAACTTCTGGGAATGGTTCACAGTTTGAGTACTCCAACAGAAGCAATATCACTATCGCAGAGAACGATAATTTTCAACAGAATGTTTCTACTGCACACGGTATCACTATCACTTCGAAAGATAATCCAAACGTTAATATAAATGTTTATAATAGTTGTACTATTTCAAAGATTAATTAAAAATATCAAATCTTACAATGAATTTTAATATAATAACCTCAAACTTGCTTACAAAATGTCATATTGACATTTCCATTTCTGTTGCAATGTGACCAACTTAAAATAAATCTGCTTAAATGCTCCATTTCTATTACGCAACTAGTGCTGTAATAGACCCTATTACGGCACTAGTGGAATAAATGGTATGGTTACGGCACTAATTGCAAAAAATTAGTTTTTTCAACGTCGAATGATAAATTATTCGTCTGGAACCAGGTATCCATCCTTGTAATAACGCTCACTATTTCATCTTTGAGTTCACTGCTGTTTTGTTCTGAAATAATCACCGATGTATCATCTGCATATATATTTAGAAAATGATTTATTATGCCAGATAAGTCATTTGTGTATAATATAAACAGAAAAGCTCCTAATAATGAACCTTGTGGTACACCTATACCAGTGTCTAGCCTATTTGATCTAACTATCTCACCCTTTAGGTTTACTTCTACGCATTTTTTACGGCCTGTTAAGTACGACCTCAGTAAGCTAAACACTATTCCTCGGAATCCCATTACTTCTAGTTTACGCAGCAAGGTGGCATTGTCAACACTGTCAAAAGCCTTTGAGAGGTCTAGAAATATTCCCGCTGCAATCTTTTTATCGGACATTACTTGCATTATTTCGTTGACTAACATATACATATATCGCTCGTGTGGTTGATCTCCCTTTAATGTGTGCATTTTGTAAATAAGCTTTTTCCATTACTTTTCCTATAATAGAGATTAAAGCAATTGATCTATAGTTCTCAAATTTGTATTTTTCATTTTTTTTATAAATCGGTTTTATTATGGCTATATAGTTTAAGATAACTAGGAAAAATGCCCACTTCTAAAGCAGAGGTTAATTATTTTTGCCAGCGGGATACAGAGAATGTCTGCACAGTTCTTAATTAACTTTGTCGGCAGTGTATCAGGCCCCATTGCTGATGGAGTATCATTTAGCGCAACGATTATGTTATACACTTCGACAGGTTCGACATCATATAGTATCATAGATCTTTTATTAGGATTGATGTTCTCAGTATAAGCTTTGGTAGGAGTGATTGACTTGACTGACTCCACATAAAATCTTTTCACATTGTTTTTTAAATTTTTTTTTTTCAGCACATTTTCGTAAATTTTTACTATTGTGCTAGTTAATGAAGAACTCGTACAACCTTAGGGATTTAATCTAGGTGACTGAAACGGTGTATTTTACCTTTACAACACATAAAATGCCGAGAAAATATATCCGAACAAGCAATAAAGAGTAATGGTTTGAAGACGAATTGAAGTCCACCGTGGAATTAAAAGAAATAAATTAACTTCTGTTTACCGTTTAGTTTTACGTTATACCACAGCAAATTTCCATAAAGTATCATTTAGTTTGTTGTTTTTACTTTGGCATGTTGATGATGACGTCAAGGTTAAAGATTTGGTTTTTATTTTTCAATATTTGACTCTACAAAGTGTTCTTCACCTACTAAGATTACAAATATGACAGTAACAATGAAAAAATTAATCAAAACTATTATCACACGGAAAGTAAAGGAGGTACATATAGAATATGCTTAATAAAAAATCAAAGCACTTGTTAATAGGAATTCAATGATGTACATATATATACAGAGTGTTTTATTTAAAAAAAGGAAAATATATACCCATTAGAAGTTGACTGAGTTTGCGCTTTAGTAACGAACACGCAGTATATTAAAACACAACTATAAACATACTGCTGTATACTGACTAAATTAATGAAATTGCAAAATGAATTTTTAAAATGAAAAAGAAAATTAAAATTAGTTAGCTCAACGGAAATAACTTTAAAGGGCGCAAAAGAACTATTAACCTCAGAGTTACTCTCGCGAATTAAAACTTGCATCTAACCACGAAAAGTAAATTGTGAGTGAAAGAAATCTGACTCTTAATTACCCCAAAAATGGAAAAGGTTTAATTAAAAATAAAAGAACAGAATTTTTAACCCAACGAAGATAATTAACAATCAAAATTTTATTTTGTCAAATTGGTAAAAATACAAAATGGCAGAAAAAAAACCCTGAACTGAAGGTTCTGGCCCAAAAAATAAAAACTGCACTTGATTCTATATTACAATAGGACAATGCTATTTCCTATACAAAGCAAAGGTTTTGGTTGTTCAGGAAGATAAACGAATATACTAATTCAATCCACGTGGTTTCAACAAATTAAAATAAACTAAATTAAGCGTGGACAATTTCTAGTAAAACAACAAGAATGGAAAACTAAATGCAAGCACAATGCTTCTACTCACCCAAACGAGGTGATTGATAAAATAAAACTGAATCAGCAAAATAGGAAAACGGAAAAAAAAAATACCTCTTTAACCTATAATGAGAGAATTACAACTAAAATATATCTTCCTGCACAAAAATAATAAATGATCTTATATCTATAATGTGCACACATCAATATATTACTAAATGAATTCCTTGATGGACAAAATTTAAAAAAAAAAAACGAAACGAAATTTACTAGAATCAAAATGGATTACAAAAAGGCAACAATAATTTACAAAAATACTCACGCTAGACCAAGGAACTATCTGACAAAACTCTACAGCGCAGTCGTAACAATACGAACAACGCAAACGTACAAATCACCAACAAAAATCTAATAGAAAACGCAATGAACCTACACTCAAACAATAGACATCTTAGTGAATGAAATTAATTTAGAAAAACTTAACACTAAATGAATTAAATCAAATAATAAACTCTTTAACTAAATATACAAACTAAACATTATTGTGAAAAATTCTCGCTACGATGACTCAGCAGAACGGAAAATCATGACAATATCTATGCAACACAAAATACACACGCGAAAAATGGGATGGCTGTGCATAGCAATACCTACAGTTCGGTCCGTACTAAGACATTTCAAAATTTCATTCACTTATTCTAAGTGGTAATTAAATCACAATCGCTTTTCTCGAACAGTGCAAGCGACAAAATTTTTAGAAAATCAAAAATATCTTGAAAATTAATGAGTTTAGCGCTAAAGTACGAAATCTTTTTTTTTTTAATTTACTGACGCTTTAAAAAATGCAATAATATTGGGCGTATTGCATTTAAAAAAAAAGAAAGTTGAAGGCTGTATCGAGGTAAATAAATACCCTGTACAAAATCCGATAATATTGCGCTACAGAAAAATTATAATCTTACAACAATTTATAAGAAACTTTTTTCCTATCTGTCACTGTTTACGAGTTCTAGAGGAATTCCCTGCTGATGAAACACCCTGTATATTGTAATAACAAATATAATAATATATAAATATTTATGTCTATATGCACTGCATAAAAATAGTTCTCTATTTTAGGATGAAAAGGAAAATGTCCGGCATCCGCCGATTAATTTCTTAAATTTTGAAAATCAATTCATTATTAATTAACTTTAAATTGGGCATTTCAAATATCTAGTCAACAAGGCTAGGCTGATCTTTCTCTCATAATGTCATTCATATGATTTTTCTTGAAAATTCTATAGCTAAAAGGAAGTGGGTTACATTTTATTGAGAAAAAGTTAGATACTTACTATAGCAGAATATGAGTTAATGTTTGGGCTGTTTCCATCGTCTGTTGGATTGTTTAAATTCGACGGTTCGGCAGAGTTTCTACTGTCGTCATCAGGGTAACTCTGATAAGAGCTGCGATTTGCCAAATCCATTGTTTGCGACGGAAATGTATTCTAGGATATATTTTGTATTGTACTACAGTGTACACACTACTGACGATTGAAGCAGTCCAAAAATCAATTTATATTGAAGCAATCTATCGTCAAAAATTTCACGTCATGACTTACTGTAACAGCCAAAAAGTTGATGATAAGACAACTGCTATTAGGATTAAATAATTTAAAAAATTACGGAATGACTTATTAAAATTATTAAATGCACAAGAAAAAAGATAAGAAAGAAAATATCATATATCTATATATATGTCTTCTTGATCAATTTCTTATATTTCAAGAATTAATTAATTTTAATTAGTTTGAAAATTCAGAGAATCTTTTCATTCTCTCAGAATTTGTTATAATTTAAAAAACACCATACTAAAAAAATATATTGATAACCAAATCAATCTCTAAACCATTTAAACCAAAACAAAAGCAAATCTATAGCCTCTTAATATACAAAAAAAGGTAGGCGCAGCAATGAATAAACAAATAAATCACGGAATGACTTTTACTAAATGCATTTATGCATGCGATTAATATTTTTTACAAAACTTTGAGTACGCTATTATGTCTTTTGGGACACTGCATATATTTTGCTGTGATTTGTTAAAAAATAATTGACAGTCATTAGATGATAAGTAGCATTTTCATGATTACGTAATTCAGAATTGTTATTGTAGCCCAATGTTTGACAGAAACATATATTTTATCGTCTTTTTCTCTGAGTATTTTTCTGAGACATCTACATGCCTACATCACGCTAAATTTATTATATTTTGCTTTATTATAAACAGTTGAAGTAAGGCATGTATAAACCACGTCCACTTTAGAATAATTCTGCTAACAGCACATTTATTGTATCAAAATTTAACGACACAAATATAATAATAAACAGGATCCACGCTGGAACATTACAAAAATCCATATAAATATTTAATATATGCCGTTTCTATGGTATAAACAGGAACTCGAAGCACAGATGAGTCAATCAGTTTACAAAACAAAAAAAAATGATGATTGATTCGAACGGACGGATGCAAATTAAATATGGACAAAATTTGTATTGTAAATGACAGATGGACCACAAACAGCACAAAAAATAAACAGGCCAACAAAACGTATAATGTAGTTTCTATTTTTCCATGCTTGTAATTCAATTTCAAATACATACAATCTCCTGAACGTGTGTAAAATTTGACAAAAATTGACAAATTATCGAAAATAATATTTTCAGTTTGACTGTTCCCGAAGTAATTACAATACTTTGGTTATATATGGTTTCATTTCCCCTGTATAGCTATGAGTAAATATTGCAGTGCGAAGCTAAAGAATGAAACAAAGGCTCAAGGTTGCTTTCACGATATTTCGTGAAAGGCAAGAGCAAGCACGGGGTTTAAAATAGGTTACAATTTAGTTTTGCGCAAATACCTTATTGATAAAATGAATAGTAAATTGTTTACATACAAACAGGTTGCTACACGTTTATTCTCGTGAAAGCAGTGTGAAAGATTTACTTCATGCACAAGCCCTTAAATAAGTAATATACTGCTATGGCATGGCTCCCCGGTTGTTTGAACTCTATGCTGTTAATTTTCCAAGATCAAGTTTTGGCTTTGCCGCGCGCAAATTCTCACTTAGATTTAATTGTAAGAAAGAATTTAATAGTTTTGTTTGAATATTTTGTTGTTCAGTTGTGTATAGCTAATTTCATTTATTTGTACATTTTGCGTACTCCAGTATTGTATATAGTTTATATGCTTGTATTTTCTTTGCGATGCGTTGCGGCTTCATCGCACGCAGATGTTGTAAATTTCACATATATGATTGTGTTACCTTGAGGCCCCGGCAGTTACCAGATTGACGAGCGCGAGTATTGTTTAGTTTTAGTTTTCTTGGTTACCGTTTTTGGTAATTCATTTTTATTTTAAGATGTAGTTCGTTCTTTTGAAATTTTAAAATCGTCCATCTAGCAACTCACTAGTTATTAATAAGTGTTATATCGTTGTGCACAATTCTTATGTAAGGCTCTTTAATAATTTTCGTTTTAGAAGTGATCGCGTTTAGAGTTTAAATTTTCCGTTTTTTTGTAGTTTTCAAATTAATTTTATTTTAATCACCTCGGGGTAGGTGAAGAGAAGCTTTGGGCTTGTATCTTAATTTCATTTTTAATTTTGTTTGTTTCTCCACGTTGAATTTATTTAAATTTTAGTTTGCTTTGAATTTGTGAGACCACGTGGATTTTTTGTGGTATAAGAAATTCCTTCTAGAACGAATTCACCATTTTGTTTGCTAAAGGATTTGCATTGTCCTTTTTAATTGTAAATTCACGAAAGGGGTTATTTTAATCCAATACCTTCTGTATTACGGTTTTTCCCCTTTTGTTGTTAATTAAATGTGTGTTTTTTTTTCTTTTTATACAATAAATTTAATGATTGTAAATATCATTGTAAAATGACAGTTTCTTTTATTTTTGAATCGACCATTTCAATTTTTGGGGATTTTAAAGAAAGTCAAATTTTACAAACGCCCACTATTACTTTTCATGAACGTTACTCTGAGATATAAGAATCTCTGGCGCCCTTTTAAATTCATATTTGCTGAGCTAGCTAAATTAATTTTGTCATTTTTAATTTCTTTAAACTTATATGCTTGGACAATCAGTTCACAGCAATACGTTATGATTGAGTAA
Source organism: Protaetia brevitarsis (assembly GCA_004143645.1). Lineage (NCBI taxonomy): Eukaryota > Metazoa > Arthropoda > Insecta > Coleoptera > Scarabaeidae > Protaetia > Protaetia brevitarsis. The sequence goes on from RXPK01000178.1 coordinate 1,246,143, forward strand.
TGAACAATGGGACAAGAAAGATTTAATGGACTTGCTGCATCAATCCAAAATAAAAAAACATGAGTGACAGATATCGATTAACTAATTACTTCTTTTACGGAGAAAAAAAAGTTTGACGGAAAAAAATTCTGTAATTGTGAGTACTTACATATATTATGACTTTTTGTTTGATATTGAGGAAGAAGCGGGATCCAGGTATAAATTAGCACCGGGGCGAATCACACAAAGTTCCGCTATTGCAATGATCGTACATTGTCTTAATCCTTTTCACATAAAACTTCTGATAGATATTATGTTGAACTACGATCAAACATCATTTACGTAGCTAATTCAATCAAATTCATCAGATTAAATTTATTTAGAATATATATAAACGCAGTTTAGGTTCTGCATCTAATATTACGGTTCGTTTCTGTTAAATTGCCAGAATTTTTTAAATTATGATCAAGATATATCCACAATTTATTGTTGAATTGTTGAAGAGATCTGTAGCATTCCGCAGTACAAAGAAGCAACAACACCATTTCCCCTTCCATCGCCAAGTTATAAAGCCTTCCATAGGCGTTCTAGCATTCCGGAATGAAGATGCGAGCTCTTCGGCAATCTAAAATATTTAATCGAAATACCAAAACGGCTATAATACGTCCGGAACTCTTGTGTAATAATGTAGTGCGGTGGTTATATGTATATCGCAGAATAACTCCGGCAAACTGAATGGATAGCGGAGAGATTCAGAATCTATTGAAATTTACGTTGAACTTTATACAGTCCTACCAATATTAAGCAGTTGCAATACGTTTATTTACTAACGATTCGAAATAATAAAGAAAAAAATTAAAATGAAAATCATGTTGAGAACACTTTAATTTTAATTTCTTTTTCATGTTTCTTTAGGGACGTAAATGCGAGATTAATATACTAATCAGGCAAAAATTTAACCACATTTGATGCAGAAAAAAGTGTTACCATTATTACGGCCATCACTGTACTTTGATTATGACTTCAGAAATCAGAAATTGCTTTTTTAACTTACACATAATTTATGGGTTTATGAATTGAGCTGACCTTGATCCAAGTCATGTGTAACAACAACGCGATAAAAATGAGGATATTGTGATAACCATATAAGTATGTATACGTACACAGCTATTCATCGATGGACCTGACTAAGCTTAACAACTTTTTGTTTTAATTTTCGTTTTCACATCAAAAATAAAATCTTTTACGTTTCATAGGGATTTGAATATTGAATACCTAAATTTATGGGATAAAAAGAAATATATAGGCCATGCATTGTTAGAATCACGGAATTTAAAAATTATAACTCTTTCGTCAACGTATACAGTTACAGTAAATTATGCGAAAAAAATCAAATAATGTCATAAATATTTATTATATTTTTTTTATTATCATTATTAATAATCATAAAGGAAATATTTAATTAGGGTAAGAATATATAAATTGTTATGAAATTCATAAAGTACTTAGAATGGGTAGTTTCATATAGTACTTTTAGATGTTTCTATAAATAAAATGTCTCATTATTATTAATTCTATAAATAAATCTATTTAATCCGATCCTGCTCAAATAATACGGAAGAGATACTAATATGATGTTTGTGTATAATTATATTTATTTTAAATGTAACAACTTATCTGAGCTAAAACAGCATCTTTTAAAACATTATTCATATCACTATAATATACGATGTTAGGTATTAGAAAAAAATCGGGAGATGAGTTCTATCCAATCCTCTAATTTATTATTATTACAACCGGTTTCGGCTCTAGGCCATCATCAGACGTAATACGTCACTATAGAATTTTAAATCTATATCATTTATTATTCCACTTTTCTTACAATTTAAAAACAATATTACATAATAAAAATAGAAACAAAAATAAGACATTGCACAAAAACACAGTGTATGACCACCTATAATCATTAGTATGTATTGAATTCCTCTAGGCACGCGTTAGGTTTTTATATATTTTAGTCATATTATAGGTGCCCAATCCTAGGTGAGTCATATTATAGGTGAATCCATATTCTACATTATATTTGCGAAGTTTCGCCCATGACCATCAGAGATAACCAATATTCTAAGTTTGTGTTGGTGATTGTAATTCCTTTGCTGGCGTATAACGTGGTTAAGGTTCTCTTAGTCGCGTTAGTGAGTCAACAACTTGATCTGTAGTGTTGATATTTACCTCAGTTTGAGTCAACCCACTCGAAAATTTCCTCTGTGCTTGCGGACTTTGTTTAATACAATAATTGTAGGGTAATGTTGTAGGCTCAATCTCTGTTTGCGTTACGCTCATGAGATCGTTGATTGTTGTTCGCAATTTCTTTATTATACCGTCGCTTATTGTTAGTAATAAATAACATCATTACCGATAGACAGCATGATTTTAGAGAACACCATTCTACGATTACTGCTTCAGGCGTTGGATGACCTGCTACCAGTAGAAGTTTTTCGGACCTTTCTAGAGCCTTTGCTTGTGTCAATCATGAACACCTTATTCACAAATTGAATAGGTATGGCGTCCGTGGTATGGTGTCGGAGTGATTCGTTTCGCATCTTGCAGATAGAATCCAATTTGTTAAAATATCCTTCAAGAGTAGCTACTGCGTGCGTAAAGTCTATTCATCATGTCTTCATGTTACCATCGGAGTTCCGCAAGGTTTAATATTAGGCCCAATTTATTTATTCGACACCCCTTTTTATATACGCCGATGGCACATCATCTGGTATCGTCAGTAGGTATTCTGTGGAGGTACAGAGTGAAACAAAGAGACTTCTTAGTGAGCTAGCCCGATGGTTTACTTCCAATAAGTTAATGCTTATTTTGACTACAACTAATTATATGTATTTTCATGCTTCGTGCTATTGAATAAATATTACTAATAATTTAATGTATAACAGTTCACACCTAGGGCATAAAACAACAATCAAATTTTTGGGCATGACTCTAGATGAGAACTTGAATTGGAGGTCGCACTGTGAATGTCTTATCAAAAAGATTAACACATCTTGTTATTAAATTAGAAATGTAAAATACGTTTATTTAATTACCAGACAATCCTCTACGTCGATGGGAATGAAATTATTTAATTTGCTACCAAGCGATCTAAAATCTCTTAGCGATTTGCGAGTATTTAAGTGTGAACTAAGAGCACTGCATCTACTCCGTTGATGAATTTATTTCTTTAATGTTAAATGTGTAGTTTAATTTTAAGTTTTATATTTATTGTGTTATTGTACTTTATGAACATTGACAATGTGTCTTCAGTAGAGCTACTGGCATACACAATAAAAGCTATATCTATCTATTTACCTTCTTGTTTATCAAATTTGGTTTTATAAAATCCTACTTTCTTAACTTCTTCACAAAATTTGTCGTAAAATTCTCTTAAATTAGAATTCGTAGCTACCAGCTTCTATCTCTTATAATTCTATTATAATATCATTTTGAGCTTTTTGGCAATTATCTTGATCGTGGTAAATTATTGATGCATAACTTGTATTTAAATTATTTCTACAATCTTGATTTTTATTAATACTCAATACTTTATTCTGGGACCTTGTATTTATCCTTTTTTTTTCGCTTTTTTCGAAATTGCATCCCAAATTTTTATCAACCGACGCGCTTTACCAATTAAGCTATTAGAGGACGAGGTTCGAGCGCTCTTACCGAACATACGTCGATATTAGATCTTATTTACTGATCTCTTCTCTTGCTGGCCCTCTCTTCTAAGCCAAGAATATAAAACATTTTTGTTTACGTATTGCTGTGATATGTCTCCCCGGTTGTTTGAACTCTATGCTGTTAATTTTATAAGATCAAGTTTTGGTTTTGCCGCGCGCAAATTCTCACTAATTTTTATTTTTTTTCTTTGAATTTAGTAGTTTTGTTGTATACTTAATTGTTCAGTTAGTTAGTTTATTTTTCTTTGATTATAAGTTTAGCATTAGTTTATCTTGGTTATGTCCTTCTTATAAGGCGTTTTCTATGTTTGTTTGCGGCCGATGCAGAGCGCGCGCAGTCAGCTGTTTTGTATATACGCGGTGCGAGAGGCCACGTTTAGGGCAGAGTCTGAATAGTGCCGCGAGTTAATAGATGTAAAATTTTGAGATCTTTCATTTTTCCCATTTTACAATTTTTCATTTTGTTTCGGTTTATTTTAATTTTGATCAGTATTCAGACTTCTCCTCTTCTTAGTTGTGCACAATTGAAGTAAGTTTTGTCATTTTTAATTTCTCTTTACTTATATGCTTGGACCATCAGTTCACAGCAGTATGCTATTATAAAGAAAGGTGAATATCTCTAATGTCAGATTAAAGAGATTTCAGGAAAAATTGGAATCTTTTCAGTAAATGTTACATTGCTTACAAAACAATATAGTTTATTCTGTGTTTGATCGTTTAAAAATATTTAAGAAAACTACAAATCTCTTAATTGAAAATCATGACGTTTTTAGGTAAATTCGCATCATTGGCTAGTCTAAAGTGAGAGGAACATTTGGTTTAATGCAAATACTGTTAAAAATTTAAGGAATACTTCTATCATCACTATATTGCTGATATTTTTAATAATAATAATAATAACAATAAAAAAAATAATAATAATAATAGAGTTTTATTTCATAGCTGTTACAGATAACAGATGAAGTAAGTCAATACAGTAGAGGTAAAGAAACAAGAGAAATAATTAATACAGACATAAATAACTTAACTAATTAATTTAACTAACTCATTGTAAGTATTATTGTTCAAATGCAGATTATGATAAGCACTTATTTTTTTCTGGAAAGTATGAAAAAACATATACTTCGTTTTATCTAAATTTAACGAAAGTCCATTAGCACAACACCAATTATGCAATTTGTGCAGCATAAATTCCGCTATACGTACACTTTCTTGTTCGGTAGCGACATTGAGTAAAGTTGTATCACCAGCGTAACATACAACGTGATAGTCACATAGAAAATCTACTATATCATTAATAAATAGTGAGAACAATACAGGCCCTAAAACTGAACCCTGAGGTACTCCCGTACAGTTTGGCATTGGAGAAGATTTTTTAATCTATCCTAGAATTCTCAATCTTAATTTAAATTAATTATAATGGTTACAAAAATATATTGAATTAACTATAAGGATTTACAATTAGTACACAACCCCAACTCCAATTACGCAATATTTTATGGAGAGTAAGTGCTTCTTCATACACTGTATAAATCTTTTGTATATGTAAAATTTTGAGGTTAAGGGATATATGCAGAATTTTTGGCAAGCAAATTAAAATGAAGGTATATTTAGACAACAAATTATAAATTTAGAATATGACAGCACAGCGGTACTGCAAAATAAAAAATCGGAATTTTCTCATCTCAATTCCGGTACGTTAAAAATTTTATTTGGGCAGATAAAAGTTGTTATTTACAGATTATAAAAAGAGGATACTTAGGACATACTAAAGATATTTTTGTGGCAGAAAGAAATCAAGCAAAAGTATTTAAATACCTCTTTCGTTTACATGTGTACACCAATATTTTACAACCAAAATATATATACTTACTTAACCATTCATACTTATGTCTCATTTTAACCCGAAAACAACTTTTGGCAACCTCAAAGTTATATCCTTTTTCCCAACAAAATTAAATATGTAACGCATACGCAGCATCCTCCTATTACTTATTAATATTTCAACGTCCAACTTTCCTGTCTCATTTTGTTATTTATATGCCAATCGAATATATTTCTAGAAGATCGTACCTAAAACATTCCCGACATCTAAATTCGTATCTGCGAATGTTATATTATAATTTATATTCGAAGGATGGAGAGTTCTCTCTATATAGGTTAAAAATAGATTTTTTGGCAAAGATGTCACTTCAACGGAGACAGAAGATCACAATATTGTATATACCTATACACTGTTTGCGTGTTTATATTTTCGGTTAGTCCTTCTCTTTCTATGTGTGATTCCTAATGTTGTGCCAAATTGCAAACGACTAAACTCGAAATATATAGACAATGTAGAAAAGTAAGATTCGGGTGAAAATGCGATTTTATTCATGTAGAAAGAGCTTAACTCAAAAATAAAACTTAAGAATGTAGTAAGAAGTTATGAGAACGGATAATATGATGTAGGTATTAATGTAAAATATTTATATATATTCTAATATATTTGCAAAGCAGTACAAAAAATAAAAGCTTTAAAACTCAACATAGACCATTTCTTTTCCTAGGAAGTGATAGATTTGTATCAAAAGCAAAGTTCTATAGAATTAGTTAACTAATTAACTTAATTAGTTAAGAGAAAATGACCAGTAAGAGACCTGTAGAGATGAGTACAGGGTATTAGGATATTGGAATAGCTGGTGTAATTTAATGGGTGAAAGAAATTGGGAGGCTAAATGCAAAAATCCAAGAGCCTGCTGTATTTCCGGATACTTCATGTCAGAGAGCTCCCACAAAAAAGGGTTGAATGAATCTTTGTCCAGCATATTAACAAAGTATATGAACACATGCAAAAGTTTCTGAAAACTGTAGCATGTGTTCATTTTAATTTTTTGATTGGTGAGCATACATTTACAGCTTATCCTTGAGAAATGTGAGTTTTAGAACTGCCTGTCAACTCCGGAAGGGCTGTCATATTAATAGTATATTTCAAACCGAAGGAGAAAAGTGCTCTATTACAGGCAAATATTACAAATCGAGCCGAAGGCGAGGTTTGTAATTGCCCAGGGTCTGCAATAGCACCTTCCTCACGTGGTTTGAATACTATTTTTTCCCAGCCAGTCCAATTTTAACTAAATGTCTAAAAATAATAAAGACATACCTGTCAGTGACATGGCTTAATCTGTCAAATATTCTTTGAGAACTGTCAAGTTAGCGTCGTTTTAAAAGCGTTTAATAATAAGTTTGTTCGCGTCGCATGAACTATTTGCACTATTATGCACTTTTTAGAACTTTTGTATGCAAAAGTGCATAAAGGTGCAAATAGTTCATGCGACGCGAACAAACTTAATAGTTGAATTGAAATTTAATCCCTAATAGTTTAGCAATTATTTCATAAATGGGCTCAGACTGGGTCGAATGTACTAATGTCATCTATCAATAATGTCACATATAAGATGTACAGTCAATCATGTCAATGTCACTTACTTTTCCTTCCTAGGGAGGAAAAGTACAACTTTCCTCCCTACGGCGGAAAAGTATAACTTTTCTCCCTCAAATGAGGGAGGAAAGCGCACACTTTCCTCCCTGCTGGGAAAAAATGTTATTTGAGAATCACAACCATGACACGATCACTATAAGTATGTTCGAGAAGAGAATGCTATTCTGCCGTTTTTATCCAAAAAGCGAGACAAAAACTATCACCTGCCAACTTTTACTACTACAGTGATTGCAGTTCTTTACGAAACTTTGACAACTGACAGCTCTTATGGCATGTTCTGTACTTAACAGCAGAATAGCGTTCTCATTGCGACTATATAAAGATCATTTTAATCAGCAATCAACTTTTATTATGTTAGTTTATAACTTTATGTTTTTAAATGTTGCCAAGTTCACATGTGCACATAAACAGCTGATATTAGGTAGTCAGATATGTTATAGTGACACTAAAATATGCTATGTACGGTGATAAATGTGTGACAGCATAATACTCTGTTACAAGGTGCTTTGTATTTACCATCTGGCTCACCTCACTTCAGTTTTGTGAATTAAGCTATGAACTATTGACGTGGAACTCACTTATTGTTAATTGGCAGGTTTCAAAGTTCGTAGTGGTAGTAACTCTCAGCTTAACGTATTAAATTGAAGTAAGGTGAGTTAGAAGCACCTATAATAATTGCTGGTTTTCATATACAGTGAGGTCTTAAATTGCGCTCGCAAAGATGTCAAATTAATTAACATCCCTAAACTGTTTTCTCAAACCTCAAAATTTGTAAATGATTAGTGAACGTAATATAGGACCCGAATCCAACAGTCAGACAGCAAAATAAAGGGACGCGTAACTTCAGCGCTACAGTATAGGTACATGTCAAAAAAATGACGTCAGCGCAATTAATTTTTCAAAGGTGAAATTTTGCAAATTTTTTAATTTAAACCATAAAATTCACGAAATAAACAGATTCGTTTTTCATCATTTTATAGCTGTATAGAATGTAAATTACTCCACGTATATTGATACTGCAAAACTGGAAAATAATTGCAAAAGTGTTCAAAAGAAGTAGCAAAATCATTTAACATTCAAAATCGCTGTCGTAGCTGTTGCCGGAATATTCTTCGCTTCTATCTCGATCTGAGTCTTCCGACATTTCTTCATTTACATCATGTTCTTCGACATCTGCACCATGATCTTAACAAGCCAACCACACTTTTAATCAAAAGGACATCGAGTTGCATTTCTTTTGCCTTAACCCTTGGGGTGATTTTCACCCTTCCTGACGCATCTGAAGTTTAGGGATTATGTTATAATATATTATCATTTTGATGAGAAATCAATTTGATTATTACCTAACAATTTTAATATTGTTTTTGAACGTTGGCAATTGACCAAAATTAGATACTTATTCAAAACAAATGCCAACATCACCAACCTCACTTTGGAAATCTTGCATTGAGACAATTTTTTGGAGACGGTTATATGTTTATAATATAATTGAAGATAGACATTTAGTAGTTCAGAGTATGGGTGTAATTTTTTTTCTGCATAGAATTTAAAAGTGTATTCTATTTAAAATAAAAATCTACTTTTGGGGGCTCTAGGTGTAGAAATCTATAAAGCATTTTTATATGGGAAAAAATTTTATTTTTAATAATCATTTTTTAAATGTTGTCAGGTTTACATGTTTACCAACTGAAATTAAACAAAGAGGTTGCAATGATAGATAATTAAAACACTTTATGGAAAGTGACAGAAATGTGACAGCTTCATTTGCCATAATTCTATATACATATTACACAGATGACAAAAAGTAACTTTGGACAGGGCAGGTATTTTTTAATTATAGGTACAGTTGACGAAAATAAAAAATAGGACAACTTTTATAACGCATTTTGACTAAAATTAAGCGTCTTAAATGCGACTTTCATTTTTATGGTATGTCTGTCAGTTTGAATATAATTCAATATTTGTCATAAAGTTGAAATGCCGCAGCTAAGTCTTTTATCGAAAGCAAGGATAATTAGCAAAGCAGAAAATGGTTGGTCTATAAGAAGAATTGCAGAATTGTATAATATTAATCGTAATACGGTGCATAAAATTCTCAAGAAATGGAGAAACGAACAAACTCTTAATAGACAGCCCGGTTCGGGAAGACCTAAAAATTCTACACCCTTGCAAGATGATGCTTTGGTAATGCACTTGAGGGAAAATCCTTTCGATAGCGTAGTTGATGCAGTTACAGCTAGTAATTACCCTGGGTCTTTACGCACAGCTCAGAGTCGTGTAAGAAAATCGGAGTTGCGTTGTCGTTATGCTGCTCGCAAGCTAATTCTCAAACAAGAACATAAGGAAGCACGTCTAGGTTTTGCTTTGGAATTTTGTTTGTGATATAGATTTTGGAGAAATGTCATTTTTACTGATGAGGAAATATTTCAATCAATGAATTGTGGCCGAGTTAGAGTGTATCGTCCCACAAACACACGCTTTGAAGAAAAATACATTAGTAATAATGATAAAAGTGGACGATTTTCGGTAAATATGTGGGCGTGGATATCTATACACGGACCAGGTGTTTTGTGGCATATTGAAGGCAGATTTAACGCCAATTCTTACATACAGATACTTGAAAATGTGATGCTACCTTCCGTCGCCCATTTCTTTCCGCAACAGGATTACATATATCAGCAAGACAATTGTCCAATCCACAAAGCCAATAATGTCACCAACTGGTTTACAGAAAATAATATAAATGTTCTAGACTGGCCAAGTCGAAGTCCAGACTTAAATATAATAGAAAATGTTTGGGGTTTTTAGTAAAAGTCATTGAAAAGCGCAATGTTAGACCCAGAAATTCAGAAGAATTATTAAATGTGCTAAATGATGCATGGGAAACTATCTCTGAAGAGTACTGTATCAATTTATACAATTCATTGCCTAGAAGATTTAACGAACTTATACGCAAAAACGGCGCCATTTTTCAATAAATTGTCTCTAAATTTGAGGTGCGTCTTTTCATTCGGTGCCTCTTATAGTCCGAAAAATACGTCTTATCATCCGATGCGTCTTATAGTCCGAAAAAATGCGGTGTTTAAAACTATTTTTTCACAAAAATAGTTGGTATAAATTTGACATCAAATATGATGCAAGTATGATGATGTACCTATTAACTTTAAAACACTTTTACATATTGCAACTGCACCACGATTTTGGCAAACCAAATACGTTGTCAAAAAAAGACACCGACGCATGTTCTTATTTCCTATTGCCTGAGCCCATCCAATCTGAGATTTAGAGATTGTCTCGCTACCATCACTTTTATACAAAAAAAATCAATTTGTTTACTAGCAATTTTAATATTGCTTTTCAACGTTGGCAATTAGCCAAAAGATAGATATTGAAAACAAACGTCAACATCACCAACCTCACTATAGAATCTATAGATGAAGCTTGCATCTGGACAAATTTTTTGAGACGGCTAAATGTTATAATATAATTGAAAATAGATATTCAGTAGTTCAGCGTGTTAGTATTACCTTTCTTTTGCGTAGAACTCAAAAAGTGTGTTCCATATAAAATAACAAAGAAAGTATTTCTTTTTTTTTAAAGGCTCTAAAGGCAAAATTCTATAAAGCGTTTGCATATAGGAATAATTTTTATTTTTAATAAAGTCAACAATATGAACATAATAAAATACTTTTCAAAATAAGCAAAATTCTTCACAAAGGACCATTTCATGTGGTAAGTTTCTTCATGGACACACTTTATATTTATGACTGCCAAGTTGTTTTTTTCTATCAAAAGTAAATTTCTTCTTTTTAATAGTTTAAAGTCAACACAATAGCCCAAAAGAGTTTTTTAAATTAAGTATATTACGTACCAAATTCGGTTTATCCAAACAAATCCTAACTTTCTTCTCAAAACGACCTGGAGAGGCACTTTTGCTACACAAAACTAAAATTCGTCTTCTTCTCTGCCCAAATCACTCGGTCATCTCCAAACAACAAGAACAAGAACTCATCCGAAGATACAGAATCAACTTTCCGTGTATACGACGACGTTTAGGCCTCTCGGATGCGAATCGTACGTCCTCGAGGGGCACGCGAAAACTTGCAACTTCCGTTCGGCTTTCGGGACTTTGACGTGCAAACGGAAATCTTCGGACCGCGGTCCGCCAATCGTGGTGGTACCCGAATCTGCGCGTACACGAAGCCCCTTATCAGATTTTAGCGCGCTCTCCGGCGACCGCCTTGCTCACGATGACGCCTAACGGACGCGCGGGAAACAACTGACTATCAGGCAAGTTTACCGCGGGTCGCGCTGGCGATTATCGGCGGGCATTCGGTGGACGGCGAACCCGTGCGACTGTCCTCGCTGAAGGATTGCGGGTCGGACGGTTAGGATCCTTGAGAAGGGACTGGACCCAAGATCCTTGCCTATCCTTACGCTATAAGTAGGGTGCGCAATTCCCAAAGGCGGCAAATAGGCAAAAGAATACACTGTTTACTTATGTAAAGCTAAGTAATTACAGTTCATTTATTCATTCAAGGTACTATACGAGGCTACCTATTCTAAGTACTATTTGAATTCCATAACGATTGACATATTCCTACTCTATAGTCTGGTTCACGTTGAGAAGGAAGTATTACTCTTATGAAGATAGTGCCCAACGATGACAAATCTATTTAAATACTCAATTTTTCGTATGTTGTCGCGCTGAACAACTTGACGAATTTCATGTTGGCGCTTATAAATGTCAATCCTGTGAATTTTTGTTTGTTTGTATTTATTGGTTATGTCCCACTGTGTACCATTAGTATGAAAAGCGAAAGAATAATGTTAATTACATTAATATTTATTCCACATCATAATACACAACACAAATAAGGTGTTCTGTTTCTTGTTCTAGTGTTTTATTTTCAGGAAAACATACATAGATATACAAGTATTTCATAATAAATTTACAAATATTTACAGAGGTATGCTTAAAACAAACTAAAGATCATTTCTATAGCCATAAGTGCATGATTAACTTATATTGGATGACCAATATGAAGATGATGATGAGATCAATGTTAAATTAGTAATACTATGAGATTCAAAATGATTGTCAATTCCGCTCCTATAGCTAGTAGCAGGGTGTAGGTATATGCCGCGTGTTTGTAATGAAGGTTTGAACTAAGTCAGTGTTGGAACACAAGAAAGTAAACGGATCTGTCATAAATAAGGAAAACGTAACCTATATTTGAACTCGCATTATATAAACGACTATGGCTTGGTGTTTCTGCTTGTAAAAAATGAAATGTAATTAATTTAACTTTACTAAATTATGATTTTATAATTCAGTACTAACTGGTGTTTAACTAAATTTATTTATTACTTTAAATTATAACATACAATTAGTATAATTATTAAGTGACAAAACTGCATCTCTCAGTTCTTCTTTGGTATGCATGCGGTTTCTATAGATGCTATTTTTTAGATAGCCGAACATGAAGTAATCTAATGGGGTTAGATCAGGCGATCTTGGTGGCCATCTTTGTGCTCTAAGAAACCTGTCAGCAAAAAACTGTTGAAGATATTGGCAGGTTTGTCGACAGTATGTGCTGGAGCGTTATGGTGCTGAAAATAACCTGCTTCAGGCTCATTTTCTTGTAACTCTGCAATAAACAATTCCAACATCTGTTGGTAACGTTAGGCTGTTACAGTTTCCTAGAAGAAAATTGGCCCTATTATTCGTTGCCTGGACATAGCTAACCAAACTCCAACTTTTACGGGATGGAATTGCGTTCCTCGAAATTCGTGTGGATTTTCTGCAAACCAGATACAATAGTTTTGTAAATTGATATAGTCTGTTAGATAAAACTAGGCTTCATCCGAGAAAAATGATTTGTTTAGCAAGTCATCGTCCCTTAAATTGTTATTAAACCAATGACAATATTCCAATCGCCTATCGTGATCTAATGGTAATAATTCCTGTACCGTAGAAACTTTATAGGGATGAAAATGGAACTTTCTTTTGACAGCTCATTGCGCTGAAGTGTATGATAAGCCTATAAAATTATAAAATGTAATAAACTATTTCATTTAATGTTAATATTGATTTTTCACCTGTTTGTTTAGCTATTACCACAGATAAATTCCCTTATTTTCTTACAGTATTCAGAAATACTATTGTTGGTGATATTAGATGTAAATATAAACGATTTGAAAAAAATTATAAGATAAGTAATCGAATGATACTACAACACGCACGCCAATGTCGCTAAATGTCAAGAAAATTCATTTATGCCCGGAAACATAAACAATAGTTACCAAATTTGTCAAAGTTAATCAATGGATAACAGCAAAAATCAGTAACATAAAGGTTTGTTAGGAGATAATCATTTGTTAAATCAGTTGTTAACTTAACCACCGCTATTCCGGTAGTTACACATTTGTTAAGATTTCCCAAAGCACGAAATGTGCCGAATGTCCAACGAAAGTTGCCGTGCATGATTGCATCAATAGATGGCGGAACATGTGAACTTAGACGGAAAATCTATTTGACATTTTGACAGAATTTTTATTTTTGATTAAATTTGATCACTGTTCAATTAATTTGGAATAAGGTAGCAGCAGTAAATTTAAAATATATACGTTTAGTGATTATTACATTACATTTTTATAATTATATATAATATTATCACTAAGTTTGAGGCTATGTATCATAGTGAGTAGTAAAATGCAGGATGCCGTGAGAAGAGCCAGAAATTTTACGGTACAAGAGAAACACACATTGTTAGCAATCATTGAAAATTATAAAGTAGTTGAAAATAAAAAAAAAACGGATGGAGTATCTATTAAACAAAAAAAAAACGAAGTATGAGCAAAAATTACATCTGAATTTAATTGTCATGGTACTACTGTTAAGGATGAAAGAGCAGTTATTTACATTATACAACTTTATGAAAAAGAACAATCAACACGACCAAATCATTGTTTTATTTGCCTTTTTTTCTTATATTTTCATGATTCTTCTCTGAGCAGTCGTGGTCTATGACGTCTATCATATATGTTGTCTAGTATATCGAATAGTTCTTCATTGGAGGACGATGATTAATCATTCCATATATCCGTTTTGGTTATAATCGTTATAACAAACTTGACATAAGCCAGAAGCAAAACCTCAATTACTGAATTTCTAAGTGAAAACGTCAAAGTTTCAAGTTGGCTCTCTATCGGAACCAAAATGAACTATCAATTTTAATAAATTTACAGTTAACTAGTTTACAACAGACATTAATCAGTTGTTAACTAATTACTCGACATTTAACAAATGGTTAAGTTTATGTTACTCAACTTTTACTTAACAATTTGTTAGTGCTAACAAATGATTAACTAATCACTTGGTTACACACGCTTTATGTTACCGGGCATTAATGTATGAAATTTGTATGTAGCTAACTTCGCTCATTAAATTGGTAATAAGTATAGATAATTTTTTTCCGGAAAACAGTTTTTTTCTTACGACAATCATTTTGAATCACATGGTATATGCTGTGCAGACTCCACATCTGCTATTAACTTTTGCTGGTCAGGTCAAACACAGGGATCATAGCGTTAAAAAGAAACGTAGCGACCATGTCGATGGTAGCACCATCTATGACGTCAAATGTTAACTAAGAAGATTCGGTTGCGAAAAATATTGATTTATCTTACCTACAGTGCTTCAATTAGTTTCAATCATTTTGACATATAATACATTTTATGCTTTCTTTATGTTCATGGTGTTCATAATAATAATAATATTTATTTTGTTATAAGACACACATGTGTATTTAACAAGTCAAAAAGTACCTAAAGTAATAAAAAGAACAATTATTCTTAAAACCAACAAAAAGAAAGAAAAATAATATATACCACCCAAAAAGAAAAAGAACAAGAAAAAAAGAGCAATAAATTGAACAAATGAAAAATAAATGAACAATTGTAGTGTAAGCATGGAAATACCGAGGCTGTATCAATTGGAACAGGAAGCATGAAATTTGAACCGATATTATTTACTGTTCCTGAGAGAAAAATTCATCTAAATTATAAAAACTATGCCGAAGGAGAAATTTCTGTAAAGCATTGCGGAAGGTCGAAAAAGTTGGCATCAGTACAGTTTCACGAGGTAGATGATTGTGTACTTTAACCCCCATACTTTTCACCCCTAAGCTCGTGATGTTTAGAGTGCAACCTGCAGTATGCATGTGATCTCTAGCTCTAGTCTGATAATCATGGTACTCTGCATTCAATGTAAAGGGGTCTTTATTTTTATAAACATAGCAAGCTAGTTCTAGTATATAAATACAGATTAGAGGCAGCAAATTTAATTTTTTAAATATAGGTTTGCAAGATTGGGTGAAGTGATCACCAACAATGAATCTTACAATGGCTTTTTGTGCTAAAAACACTCTCTTGGATGCTGCCGATATACCCCAGAGCAAAATTCCATACTGAATCCACGATTGAACCTCAGCGTGGTACAATGTCAGCATACATTCCAGTGTAACCTGAAATCTCAAACAATGAAAAACATAACACTCACTCGATAATTTTGTAGTTAAATTTTGGCAATGCTCATTCCATAACAGATTAGACTCAAATGTAACGCCAAGGAATTTTACAGATTTAGCCTCCGGTAGATTTGTGGCCTTCAAAGAGATATTTGTGATATCTGTTCGCCTATGTCTTGTATGAAAAATCATATATTTCGTTTTCTCTAAACTTAACGACAGCTTGTTTGTTGCGAACCATTCCGTTAGAGTACGAAGCAGTGTATTTGTAATAAATTCTCGCTCATCATTCGTTCTTAATATGGAGATATCATCGGCATACATTGTTAGGTAAATGTCTGATAAAAAAAACACAATATCATTAATATATAAGTTAAACAACACAGGGCCCAAAACAGAATCCTGTGGAATACCCATCACAACCGGCAATGAATGAGATCGAGCAGTCTCGATTTCACCAGAAAGTTTAACATGTTTAATTTTCACGTATTGGATGCGGTCATACAAGTAGGAAGCAAACCAATTTGCCACTATACCTCTGATTCCATACCTCTGTAACTTCTCGATGACATTGTCATACTGCACACAATCAAAAATCTGTTTTCAATACATTCTAAGACGATGTTGTAAAAATTAATAAGAGCAGTGGTGGTCGACCTTCCTTTTCTAAAGCCGTGTTGAAATTCTGTCAGAATATCGTGCTTAGTTAGAAAATTGTTAAACCTCTCCAACATACAGTATTCAAGAATTTTCGCTATACAAGAAGTCAATGCGATAGGTCGATAATTTGAGGGTATTTTATCATCCCCTTTTTTAAACACGGGAGTAATTACAGCCGATTTTAAAATATCCGGAAACATATCTATACATATTTATACATATCATTTTCATATTTTCAAGTATGTTGTGTGCAGTTCAATGATTTACAGCGGATTGTTTTGTTTTATACAACTACGCTCTTAGGATACTGTGATGCAGATTGGGCTACCAACTTGGATGAGCACAAGTCAACTACAGGATACATTTTTTTCAAAGGTAAAGCAGCCATAATTTGGAACAGTCGGAAACAACAATCCGTGGCACTGTCAAGATGCAGAAATTGGCCAAATCGACAAACCTTACACGTGAAACCTCTGACAAAGATTATTCACGATTATCAAAGAAGAAAGGAAATAATTTTAATAAATACATTTACATCGAAAATGGATATTTGATTTTTCTAACAAAAATATAGAATTACAAAGAGCTCCGATCTCTCTCAAATACGCCAGAACGATTAAATTGAAAGTATTTAGTGGTCGATTTCATCGCGTCCGTGGTACACAGACATGGCAGTCTTTGCACACCACAGAGTTATCTTGGGACTAACTGAATTTCTTCGACACATCCTCCTGCAACTACCTAGAACGATAATGGCCTTGTTGGTTGTATCGTAGATATGTAGGTTCTACATAAGTCTTTGATCAAACCATACCCCAAGATATTTCGCGTCTTTGTCATATTGGAATCCTTGGACTTCCTTTTAGCTGTTTCTTCTCGTGAATGTCGTCCGCTAGGATAGCCCACAGTAAGGGAGATAATACTCCAACGTACGGGCACCCTCCTCTTACGATCGCTTCGATGATAACCCTACTAATTGTGAATGTAATTACCCTTCTTTCCAAACTGAGTTTTAGTCACTGCAGAAGTTTTGGTGTAACGCCTTTTCCCGTAAAGCCTCAATAATTGAGTTTGTGGTAGCATCATTAAAAGCTCCTTCAATACTAAAAAAAGTCACTCTGGCTATCTCTTTGTCTTCTATTGACCTCAAAATTAGCCTGTTGCTTAGCTTTACCGAGTGGTTGATCTTTTATGTGCCTATCCTCCAATCTTTCAAGAGTTTTGAATGAATAGGAGAATTAGTTTTATCGGCGTTTGATTGGATATCTTATAGGATAGTAGCTGCACATTTTGCTATGCATTTGGAACATGTCCCCAGGCTACACATATTCTGAGGATTTTTGAAACTGGATTTGGTACATACCATAATCACGCCATTTGCATCAAAAGTGGTTATATCCCGTTTCAAAACATAACCAAAATTTTTTCCACAATATGTCCAATTACAATACATTACTCTTTTATTTCAAAAATTTTGATGAACCATTTATTTGATCCTAGACTCAAAAACTAATGAGTTATTGCTGTAACTGAAGGATTCAAGGATATCCACGATGAATTCAGTGTTGTTAAAGAAATTGTCCGATTGTACAATCACAACTGGCTTGGGAATGTATGCGGGAAGCGAACAACCTGGCAGACCGCAATAAAGACACTTTTCTGTAGGTGCCCGGACATTAGCAATCGAAAGAAATGAAAAAGCCGATGAGTTAGTAAGGAAGGATGGTTCCTTTTCGGCCTCATATATGGGCCCAGAACGTATTCTAGGAGTGCCTAAAAACACAGCCAGGCTCTAGACGCAAAAAGACAGTCAAAAATGGTTACTTAGATCAACCAGCCCGAGACCTCTACAGATAAGTACAGGGTGTGTACTAGGGTCCTGGAATAGGTGGTAAGATTTAATGAGGAAAAGAAATGGGAAATGCAAAAGCCAAGAGATTGCAGTATTTTCGGATACTTCATGTCAGGCGGCTTCCACAACAAAAAGAGACCTAAAGAATATCACATAGGACACCGTAGAGGCCAAAATTTTCTCCAGATATTTATAAACTTTCTGAAAAAGCAAAACAGCCTCAACAGCCACAGTAATGATCTCATTTTTTTATATTTTTCTCATTTTAATAACAATTAAACAAGCTTCTTGATTGTTTAACAATAAACATTGTTTTTCGGCAATTTGTCTTTTGTCGTCGTGCGTATTTCAAGAAGCGTTTCATATCACCAAGAAGCTAAATCATTTTCGAATAAAGCAATATCATTCAAACTTATTTGTTGCATAATTACTGTAGAATAAACTTTAACCCGAATATGAAAATGATTAGTGAGATCCTATACGATGAAAAAATATAGATTTACAAATAGGGAAACATTTGAATCAGATTTCAATTCCGCTGCAAACTTCTCCTAGATCCCTCACCACAAGCTGCACTAAACTGAACGTACTGCTGTGGTTAGACAACCCGTATTATCCCTGTGTGTATTTCAAGTTGCATATTTTTGGTTATTTATTGGTTGTTTTCTTTGCTTAATACAGCTGATTCAGTTTACCGACAGTTTTTCACAAATTTTGATGTTTTTTTTATTTAAGTTTAGTTAAAGAGTTTATTGTTTCATTTTAATTTAACTGAGTGTTAAGTTTTTTTTTTATTAATCCCGACATTTAAATGTCTATTGTTTACTTGTGTAGTTTTAATGCGGATTCTATTGAATATTAGCGTATTGTTATACGTCTGCGTTGTGCGTTTTTGAGAGAGGGATTATTGTAAGAAAAACAATTGTAGAATTTTATTAAGGACTTCCTTGTTCTACTATTGACGTGAGTATACGTATTTTTGTATATTTTGGTTGCCATTTTGTAATTCATTTAATATTGAAATTTTATTTCTTCAATGGGCACTTTACACCAGTCACACTTTCTATTGTATTAAATCCTATTCCAAAATTAACTTTTTCTTCGTTATTTTAGGCATACACCTAAACGAGAAACACAGATTTTACAGCTACCAACCATGAAGCCGTTGAAATTCACTCAATCGGGCCCGAAATTAACAAACATAAAAGCACTCCCAATTCAATAACTCCTCAATCCTATTAAAATTCCGAAAAGTCGTCGTGAAACTAATACGTTTATATTTATATTTGGAGAAGCCTTTTTCACCCCTAGATACCACCATCTAACGCCATCGAAATCCCGAACCAATTTTTCCCCGCAAAATTCAGAGGGCTCAGGTGAAAACGACGTTCGCCTTTCTGTCGATTCATCACCCTTCTTTTAAGTAACCGCAAACAGCGACTCTGTCTTCCTCTACTACAGAACCAGGCCATGCATAATTCATCGCAAGTGAGCTGGTTCGCATAACAGCCGCTAGTGGCGCAGCGGACGCAAGAGCGCTCGCTTCAAGGGGCTTTTGTTTTATTTAAAATTGAAGGTCGTGCAGCGGGTTGCGTATTTCGGATGGTGGTGCAGTGTTATAGCGAAAAATCTACGACACACTTCGCCGTGTAATATCGTCTTTGATAGGCATTTAATATACACAACTTCTCTTTTGAGTTGCACAGTTATAGGACGATTAATAAACGTTTCAGAAATTTCAGCGGAAATATTAAAGTGCAGTTTGCAGTTGACGTAAATGAGGAAATTGTTCTTTTATTACTACAATTATTCTAATTAAAATTATAATTGTAATTAATTGCAATGTAAACCGGGCTTAAAATTTTCAAAAACAAACCAATGGATCAGTGACATCAGGTGACATAGTTTTATAGAGAGATAATCATGCGATATCTGTAATTGTTTAATATTTTACTCTATAAATGCGCAGTCTGACGTAATTGATTGTACGTGCGAGAAGCCACAGAATGCCTGTTGTAATGTAGATACACTGCACTTTAAATAAATTAATAAATTAAGGGTGATTTTCATAATGTCACTTCAAAGCTTTAAAATTACTTTAATTTAAAGTTGTCATAAATAATACACAGGCTTTTGTTAAAGTACTAAAGTGACATTTATTATGAAACCCGCCCTCAACTATAAATCTTTATACGCCCTTTTTAGAAATCAAATTTTAAAATCAGAGTATTTAATATATAGATATAGTAGATTTTGACAGATCGAATTTATTTCGAAAAAACATATTTTTTATAGTGTATTTAAATTTAATTTAATCACCAACCATAGCAGATGTACACACCTGTTGGTAAATCCAGTATGCTGAGTGAGTTTTTTAACTTGAGACAACGGAATATCTCTAAAACACTGCATCGAATCAAAAAAAGATCTTAATAAGATTTGTTATAATGTAGGGGGCTCACTGAATGGTGCCGGATTCGCTCCCCCACCTCACCTCCCCTCCTCCCCCCAAAGTGGGAGGGGGGACCACTTTTAAATCTTAAATGGGAACCCCCATTTTGTATTGCAGATTCGGATTCTACACCATCAAGTATGTGGTTTTTGTTTGAATTTTTTTTCGATTCGTAACAGATTGCGCTATAATCGCAAGAAACATTATTGTGAACGTGTAGCAAAAATACACAAAAAAGAGAAGCTAGCAAATATGATTATGTGTTTTTTTTATTTTAACATATATTAACATTTCAAAAAGCTATGTGTTCGAAACTGTGCTCCTTCACTTCGAAACATTTATTTATTCGCAATTGGAATGATATTCAGCGATACAAAACCGTATTCAGTACTTGGCAAGCTGTGACACATTGTCCGATCCCCATTTAGATTATTAATCCAATACAAATTAGTTAGTGTTAAATATTTGTACAGTAATGGAGGCTATAACATTACAAGAGAGAATTGAAATGATGTACATCTTTGAAATGTTATTTAATGTTAAAATAAAAAACACAAAATCATGTTTACTCGCTTCTCTTTTTTGTGTATTTTTTCTAGACGTTCACAATCATGTTTTTTGCGATTACAGCGCAATCTGTTACGAATCGAAAAAAAGTTTCAAAGAAAAACTAGATACTTGATGGCGTAAAATCTGAATCTGCAGTACAAAATGGGGGTTCCCATTTAAGATTTCAAAGTGGTCCCCCCTCCCATTCTGAGGGGGGGGGGGGGTGAGGAATCGAGTTCGGCACCATTCAGTGAGGCTCCTATATTATAACAAATCTTATTAACACCGTTTTTTTTATTTGATACAGTGTTTTAAATATATTCCGTTGTCTCAAGATAAAAAGCTCACCTAGTATATGATAACGTACTACAGCCCCGAGCCACGCTCACGATATTTCGGAGCTGATATACCGCATAAAGGGCACTTAATTTATTTAACAATTTTTCAATATGCTGTCCCCAACTCTAATAATTATCAATTGTTATTCTCAAGAAATCCACGTTGAAAATTGTTGAAGAGACTTATTTAGAGCCTTAACAAGTAATGACTTCCTGTAATCGTATGTCTGATAAACCAGAAATTCAGTTTTATTTAAGTTTATGTTAAGATTTTGTTACACCAAGTAATCACATCATGTACCACTTTTATCGACAAACTATCCAAAGAACCGCCCACCACTACGCACGACGTATCATCGGCATACTGATATAGCTTGTCCGTATTTACCGGTAGATGCAGATCATTTACAAAGGTAAAAATAATAATGGACCAAGTATGGAGCCTTGTAGAACACCTTGATTGACGTTTGTATATTCGCTACTAATTTTAGTGTGAATATTATTAATTATGGCAGGAACTTAAACAATTTATTTACGTTTAGTCAAATAAGATCTGAAAATATCTAATGATACTCCCCGTGCTCCCCTCCCTCCCCCCTCCCGTATGCTTATGATTTATTAATGGACGTAAAGGCCTTTGAGTTGAAACTCTATTTAAACGATTATTATCAAAAAGAAATTTAAATAATTTTGCGACAGATTTTCTGATATCCGTAACATAAAAAATCAGTTGCCGATGGTTCATCAACCATTTTCAAAACACCTTTTCTTATTTCTCTAACTGTACACTATCCTATCTGAAACCATCTAAATTCATTGACCTTTACTAGTTACCGAGAATTTCGCTATTTACTTATTTTATATAACGTCACGTTTGACCTTGAAGTTGTTTTTTTGTAAATCTACCGCTTTATCTTTAACATTTTCTAAATTCTTAAATTGTTAAATTTTAGTATCTATTTAGATGCATTTGTTTTGTAAATTTCATTAAACTCCGTTCTTAATTAGCTCCGAATTTATTCATTTTTGTTAATTGCTGCACATTTTTTTGTGCGCACTGTACTTGAAACGTTAGAACTTTCGCACAAACAAGACCACGTGCAAACCCTTAATACTCGGATCCTATTGGCTACTTAATGGCATAGCGCGGGAGCTAGATTCCTCTCCCTTTCTTGACGTCACTTACTCTCCAGCCCGTTAAGTGTGTAGACATAACCGTCTAAGAGGCGACGCTCTGCCGTACCCCCTTTTGACCAAAATTACCCGTTCGGTAACCCCTGTGGGGGGATATCAGGTCAAAAGGAAACCACTCCACGGACGCCGTTTTTGAGTTATTGTATTTTGGCGACGAGAACTTCCATTGGAACCCCGCTGACGCGGATCTCCCAAGCAGCGTCCCTAAGGCGTACCTGGACTCGGGCTCTCTTCTTTCATCCACCGGCTCTCTTCCACTTCTTCCTCCCCGAGGTGTTTGGTGGCAATCAACCGTTTGCGCATTGTTTTTAAATGTAAGTTAATTTTAAGATTTATTTTCTTTTGTATTTGTAGTAACGAACTACCATTGGAGTCAGAATAATTTAACGTAATTTTTGATATTTTAGTCTTTGCTCTCATTGTTTAATTTAACGTAACTTTTGAAATTATTTTAATTTTTGTTTTCTTTCATCTTTTCGCATTAAAACAATGGTAGGTCGTATTCAATTGCATGCTCGATCGAGTAGGTAGATTTTTCTTGTTTCTTTGTAATACAATTTTTTGATAATAACACGTCACTCCCAAAAGTTCATTTCGTGTATTTATACTTTGTAATCATTTAATGTTTGGCTTCACCTAATCAACTGTTAATATAACTGTTTATATAGTTTTTTCTGAGTTTTATTTAATTCAATTTTATCGTCCTTGGCGCATTAGTTTTTTTTTTTTTATTTAATTAACTTTTTCATTCAATTTAATTATTTATAAATCAAAATTCTGCAAGTACCAATCCCTTGTTTCCCCTACTGGAAAATAGCCATTCTGGGCTGTGGCTAAAGTACCGGGCGACAGCGTCGGGCCAAGGAAGGCAACAACTGACTCAACCCAGTGGCGCTCAATCCGACACCTCTCCGGCGCCTCACTGGCCGAAACGACTCCTACAGTCGCACCGTGGGAAATAAATTATAAACGTTGTTTTATTTATCCCTCTTCCCCATCCTTTGGTACTTTGCAATCATTTATTTTATTTAATATCAATAATCTTTTATAAACAATATTTAATTTTTTTTTTTTTTTTTTTTTTATTATTCAATCTGGTCTCATGCTCTGGGAAATTGCTACTATTTAATACGCCCTTAGAATTCGCGGGTAGCAACTTATCGCTTCGCTAAATAGAAAAGTGTATTGCTGGTATGAGGTAAAGTACTTCATTTCAATCTAAATATTTTTTTTATTAAGAAAAATAAAAAAATAACATTGTAATAGTTTATTTCGCCTTAAACCATTTTAAACTACTTCAAAAGTAATTTGTAACATCGTGCTTTATAACGTTCAAGTAGGTATAATACTTATGAATGAATGAGTTAACAATACTTTAAAATTCATCCCGTAATCATGAGAATACCTCGTTTATTAATCAAGTTATCCAATATTTATTGTAACTTAATTAACCCACAAAATTACGTGTGTATAATTCCCAACCTCCAAACGTAAACACAATAAAGGATTTATTAGATCACTATTAGGTCGTAAAATAACAAAACGGAGATGTGTATACACATCAGCACACAAGACAACGTAACACATAAACTTTTTCATTATGGATTTCATCATGATCAGACAGGCAGATCTCCGACTTTAGCTTATTACATTACTAACACGCAGTGTAAACAATAAGTTTATTTTCGCCAGCGGCTATAATATCCATCTAACGTAAACGTTAGCCATCCAATAAAATAATCTAATGAAGTGTTTTTTCCTTTTTTTTTTGTAATGCGATACTGTTTTGAATTAACCGGCGCTGCTTAGTGGCATAGTGGCTATACTGTCTAATAATAAATAGAAATACAAGGTATGTATGATATAAAAGCATAGGGGCGGACGTATTAATCTTAAACACGATCTGTAGGTCAAAAACGATTTCCCAAGGTATATAGGGAAAAGTGAGGTAATATCAAGAGATCGGTATCATACATTTCATTACAATATTTGCATTTTGCCGTCAAAGTCCTGAGATACTTAAATACAAGGCGCGATAAAAAAAAAAGGTTAGCTCTAAAGAAAACTATAGCTTTGTAACGTCAGTACCCGCGATAAGCGTTGGTCATTTGTTTGAAAATTCTTGAATCTAAAATTACGATAAGATTCCTTGTTTTACTAATTTAGATAATATTATCACCTTCAAAAAAAAACTTCATCCCAACGAGAAATCGAACATTTACCAAATCATTTGTAGCGGGTTTGATAAAATTTACGTTGGACAAACAAAGCGTGCGATCGAAACTAGGTTTAAGGAGCACATAGCAAGTTATCGCTATGGTAGACTTGGACCATCCACCTTTGTGCAACATATAAACGATACCGACATAGAAAACCTTTAATTAGTGAAAAATATACAATCACCCAAAAGACTTAGACGCATGCGGAACCATATATAAGAAAAAACATGCAAATAACTTATTGAATCGGGGAAGTGATACCCCAACACCACTCAAGTTTGATAGATTTATGGGGATAGAAAACATTTACATTTGACGCTAATTCTTGGTATTTCGAAGGGTCAAGTAGGCCCAAAAAAGGCTCTTGTAAGTATGTTTCCCTTTTAGAGACAGATAGAATAGAATAGAATTCATTTGGTCTTCGGTTGAGTATGAATATCCACGTGTTGGCGACACAATTAGTCAAATCTGATGTAGGCGGCATGATCCTGAATATGTATTGCGATGTTTCATAAGAGGAAAGCTATCAACCATATTAGATGTAATTATTATTTTGTGTACGCACCTATTTGTAAGTCCAGTATAATTTGGATTAATTCGCATTAGTAGTCATGGAAATTGAATATAATTTATCGTCTGACAACTGTACGATAGCCTGGTATCCTAGGTTTCCATTTTACTTGAATGGAGTAGTGACTCAATGTAATTCGTTGACAAGAAATAAATGAAAATCCTTGATTACTGGGGTTGTTATAAAAAGTCTTTGAAAAACCATCATCATTTTTTCAACAAGTGTAATGAATTAAACCATATTGCTGTGGTATATCTGGAATAGAAGGGGATCTTCCTTGTAAATTCACGGAATTACCTTCGATCTAAAGATATTTAAAAGAAACGTCAAGATTATTCGACATTGTAAGAAATTTGCTGTTTACGATATCTGGGTGAACCCAGTGCATGCATGTGTTTGCTGTTTCGAATGTGATCATACATCTTGAATGCTACGAAGAAGGTCTGGTTCCCTGGATTTTTATGATATCGGTGTTGATTTAGATTGTCACTACAAGGAAATTCCATCTGGAGGTACTCTGGCGTCTGTGTAAACCGATAAACGAGGTATCTGGTCAAAACATTGTTTAAATTTTTGTATAAATGAATGTATAACTTTGATAATATTTTTGAGGTTACTGTTACTTCATGTGAGATTGAAATTTTTAACTTGTATAAGTTGGTAGACGTGGTTGGTGGTTTTCTTTTCTCTTATGATAGCGCGGGATATTTAAAAGTTGTTTTGATAATTAGAGATTCCAAATATATACTGGATAATTGATAATATTTGTTTTGAACATTCCAAATAAGTATACTCACCTTGAGTGAGAGTTCTCATACTCTTTATATGTTTTGATATAAACTTGATAATAAATTATACATGTTATTAACAGTTACACTGTTTTATTAATGAAAGCCAATGTGTCTATCATTATAGGATGTTGAGGAAGGTATCTGTAAAGAAAAGGCAGATCTAATTAGAAAGTTATTTATTTATTTTTCTTTTTCGTAAAAACATTAGCCGAGAAAATCACAATAGTATATATGTATGTGTCTAGATTCAGTGTTTT
The DNA here is from genome assembly GCA_004143645.1 of Protaetia brevitarsis. NCBI lineage: Eukaryota > Metazoa > Arthropoda > Insecta > Coleoptera > Scarabaeidae > Protaetia > Protaetia brevitarsis. The sequence goes on from RXPK01000178.1 coordinate 1,272,748, forward strand.
ATGAACAAGATACTTATCTGTGATATTTTGGTGGTTGCTCGTTTTCAATATAGAAATTGGTCGCGTGTTCAACTGTTGCTGATGCCTGGATGCCAGTAGGAAAACTGACGAAAGAGGAAGCAAACATAAATCAAAATATAGCAATTGAAGAAATTATAATAATAAAAATAACTGGAAAAAGGCAATTGACAAAAATTTGCAATAATAATGACTTTGGATATATTCGCAATAAGCAAAAAAACGATATATGAAATGATCACAAGGAGAAATTCCTTAATACTAGAATACTTGCCTAAGTTCGCCTCGCAAATTTATTGATATCTAAATTTTGTTAATGCTTTAATGTTGATTCCCAGATTTTCTTTGGCAGAACTAATACTAAAATGGTGAAAATTACAAAAAATTACTTAAGCTATAATATCTCTTGGCTTCATACTCACCAATTCCTGGTTTCAATATCATCACTCCGCTTTGTACAAATTTTAAATTAACATTTAAATTAAACGTGTTAATTAGATTTTAATTAACACTTTTAAATTTCATGCGTTCACCACATAAACATCGCCCCTTCGTGCTGTGGTCCATACACGCCTATCCCCAGTCGCGATGGAGTAAGGACATTCAGGGTATTTTTAAAGCGCGTATTTTTCAAAAACTACGCAGATCACCTTCCCTAGGTTGTAGTCGCTCTATGGAACTGACACGACATAGACATCGCCCATTATAGATCATAGTCAGCCGGACACGGCAGGAAAATGTAAAAGTGACAGGAACTTTACTTTAGGCTTAAAATTGTTTAGATTTTTTTAAAATTAAATTAATTATAAATTGAACAAGTATCCATTCGCATAAACCAATGTTTTGACCAAAACCATCTTCTTTAGGTGGTAATCGACCTTCGGCATTGTCACGAAGTAGACATCTCCCAACTGTAGGCTGTAATCAGCCTAAAGGATTGACACGGCAAAAGTTCAAAATTTGACTTTTGAAAAAATAAATTAAGTATAAATTTAAAACAAAAAATATGCCATATTAGCATTGTACTAAAAGTAGTCATTGCGCCATCAATTCATATGGACCATAGTTTTGGCCGAAAATTTTTCATAGGTCGTAGTCGACCTTCGGAACTGACACGCCATAATCACCGCCTATTTACATTGTAGTCAGCCTAAAGGGCTGACACGGCAGAGATATGTCAAAGTGATAGAAACCTTACTTTTGGTTTCAAACTGTTTTAGTTTTTTAAATATTAAATCAAGCATAAGTTGGATGAGTATCAATTCGCATAGATTAAAGTTTGGACAGAACTACATATAAAAACTTGGTCGTAATTAAAGTCTAAGGCTAAAGGTGCCCTTTACGGTACCTTATCTTTTTGGCATGTATGATCTTAATATGTATGTAAAATTTGTATAATTACGTTGTCCACCTGTAAATCGTAGTCGATCTAGTGGACTGACACGACACAGATATTGTCCTCCTGTAAAAACCAAATCTGCGCAAGCAGAAGTATTTATCATTGTGATCATCAACTGTGAATATCTCATTGGTGTTATTGTTTATATTAGTATTTTGAATTATTGCTTAGGCCATTTACATTACTAATTTAAATTAGTGGGGCTTTCTACGATATCAAAGATTCTTATCAATCGATTGTTTCGTATTGCAACTTGTTTTAACCCCAAATGATGCAAATCGATTCCCTTTGTGCCGAGATTAGGTAAACTTCATGTTATGCATGGCCTTTACCTTTGCTCAACTCGCCTTCATTAAAGTCCGATGACTTTAATATAACACCAAAAACATTTACAAAATACCCTCGCACGCACCAGAATTCGCCCATACGAAACGTTTTATCTTTAAAATCGCGTTTGTGCAATTTCCACGCTGGTGCCAATCGCACGCACATCAAGGCACCGACATTATCGAATTTCGATACTGATAGTGGGACGGCCGAAAATAAATTCAATCGCGCCCATACGTGCTCCCGAATGCAACGTGTATACCGCTTGCCCTAGGGGCTGTAATTGATTACATTTAGAGCTGCTGTTGTCATTATGGAAACGGTTCGTTATAATAACTGCATGATATAATTCAATTTTCGCGGGGCAATGTTTGGTCTAGATAATATCGTGATCGACTCGGTATCTTTCAATCGAATAACAAAGGTAAACACCGGCTCGAGCAAATCATCGCTTGTAACGCCAGTGTAATCTATTTTGTTTATTCTTGAAGATTCGACGTTAGAATATATATAATCTTGATTAAATGAAGACCTTCATATTTCCTCCCAAGTTTACGTAGTAGAAGCTGCAGCTGAACATCTTTAACAAAAAATAAAAAGCATCAGTCCTGCATTAAAAATTATTGAATTCATAATATATTGAATATAATTAAAATAACACAAAAAGACAGCAATGCGACAGAAATGGACCCCTTATATTCACCCACCTTGCCACCCCTAGAAAACTTTTCCGCTTCTTCCGTAATACAGGAGCAGCAAAGTACATCGTATAGGAGACTTTAGCGAGCGAGGCATTGATCAAACTTTGTCGTCTACTTTACAAGTTGACATCAGTGGTATATGTCGCACGAACGACAGGATGCAGCGCCCTCTGCAAAAGCCGTAGTAGTATTCAATAAACGAAGTAATAAACGCTGGAAAAGTTGGTCTCTCCTACGTATATATTATTGTGGAGCCATGAATGCGAGGAGTTGTAATTTTATTACGATACGAAATACATAGGGCAGATACATAGATGTTGCAACTAGGTAAGTTCGGTAGGTTTTATTAAGGTGGAATAAAGTTTATTCCAACCACTTCGAAAATATTCAATCGAAAAGAACCAATCGCTAGCTTCTTCAGTTCGAACTAATATGTATAAGCTATGTAATTTTGGAAATTCCTTTAGGTTATAATACACCGTAACAGTTCTTAAAAAAAAAACCAAGATCTGACTCAGAAGTCAGAAAAGACGAACTCGGAAGGAAAGAAAGATAATATAAGTGATAGCAGAACAACTGGTCAAGCAATTTCCAAATAAGTATTGGCTTATATACTAGAATGCTAGTTAGAAATTACGTCAAGACGAAGAAGAGGCATTCAGGTTTAATAATTATTGCTCCTAATCGACTTTTATCTGTTTAATACATTATTAAGAATGCGAATATTATTATCAAACTTCCCTGAATATCTTTCTTCTGGAGGAATGGGTAGAGATATCCCAATAAATTTTAATCCACCAAAAGTTTGAACTTCAACTGTAATAATATTCGCATTACTTTTTTTTCCTTAATTCATTACCGGTAATTAATTGACCATTCCTACAGCATTTTAGCATCCTGCTCAACATTCATCAACGTCCAACATTCATAGACATTGTACAGTATTAATGATGAGTCTACCAAATACATTAAAACGATGATGATTACTATTAGTGTACGTCGCAATTTAATAATTATTTCCCCTAATCAACTTTTATTTGTTTAATACATTATTAAGAATGCGAATATTATTATTAAACTTCCCTGAATGTCTTTGTTCTGGAGGTATAGGTGAAGATATCCCAATAAATTTTAATCCACCAAAAGTTTGAACTTCAACTGTAATAATATTCGCATTACTTTTTTTTCCTTAATTCATTACCGGTAATTAATTGACCATTCTTATAGCATTTTAGCATCCTGCTCAACATTCATCAACGTCCAACATTCATACACATTGTACAGTATTAGTGATAACTCTACCAAATACGTTAAAACAACAAACAAAACAAAAAGTGTAGATCTAGGTTAGACAAAAAAAAATGAGTGTATAATCGTTTGTAAATAATCACTTTAGTTAATTCTGCTTGTACACACGACTAATTTATACTGATTGCGAGTTTACTACAACGACATAGATATTGTGGTATGAATTATCAAAGTATAATATAATAAACAAAAAAAAAACACTAGAAGTAAAGACAGTAATAATGACGCAGGTATAATATTCAAGTTCAGAACAGACGGCGCACTTAAGTAACAAATGGCCCTAATTCCCGTCGAAACACGGATAAAATACCTCCTGGCCCCCAACTCCAACCCCCGCTTAAGCGCCGGCGACGTGATAAAAATAAATAACACCTCTGAAAGTTGCGCCTTTAACTCCACGAATGAACACTTTCACTTATATCCCGAGCAAGTTACTCCGTACGTACGGCAGCGTATAAAGCATACAGAAGCAGGACAACAACGGCATAAAGGGCGGCCCATCGGAAGATGGCGTTCGCAGATAAACATGTATATTTAATTTTATAGCGCCTAAAAGTGGATTTCCGGACTCCCGCGTCTCGAGGGAGCTTTGTTGCCACGTCTACGGTGCGATTAGACTTAAATAAACATGGCTTAAAGGTGATTCGGGGACGAAGGAATAGTCGCCTCTTTAGTGTATTCTCTTTATTGTGCGAAAGTTGAAAGGGACGCAAAAGATGTAAAGGGAATATTCTGCCAACAATCAGTTGTCAAAATATACAAATAATTTTACGAAAAAAATATATACTGTAATGCTACAAGGTAGCACACAGCCTATATAAAAAAAAATAATTTTATATTATATATATAGATAATAATTAGTAAAATCCCATTTTCAATAGTCTACTAATCATAAGTATGCCCTCTCAACGGGCCACTCTGACATTAAAAAAAAAATACGAATGAATCATCTTAATCTTTAGTACCACCCCGGACGCTGTAGGAGGATGTCGCTTAAATGTCCTCTACTTCAATATTCATATTTAAAATGCTTAGTTTAAGTGAAACAATGTGCATGAGACTCTTATATAACCAGTATCAAGGTTGTTGATTAACTTTGTGAGTCAAAGAAAACATTTAAATTCATAACACAAGAGCTTTTTATTTATAAAAGGTTCGAAATGTGAAACCGTGTAAAAAAACAACATAAATAATGATGTAAATATCTCAGATAAGTCAAATGAGTTGGCTTATTAAATAACAATTGCGTTTTAAATTAGTATCCAATTCCAAGTTTTGCAATATAAATTCAAAGAAAATAAAAACGGTTAAGTCTGGTAAATCAGTATGTGCAACATTTGCTGGCAGAAATTACTGGGTATTCGGTTCGTAAATAAAATTAGAACTGCCACCTTATAAAAATTTTCCACCAGTGCTCCGAAACTAGTCTGCGATTACATATAAATACAAACATAACTTCCTAACCAAACAAAATTTCTCGAAGGTATTAAAAATAAAATTTCTTATAAATATTTGAAAATTTCGATACAAGTTAAAATAATACGTTTATTTTAATAATAAATAACTAAGAATTACCAAAATCACTTACACTAAATTCACTTAAAAACTACTTATTTATATTCACTATTTATTTTTACCACCACCATTTATTGATAAATTAAAATAATAACAATACATCCTTTAACCCCATACTCCACTCAAAGGTACTACATGGGATTATCTATTCTAATTATCGAATTGTTCCTAACATAACATGTTCTGGAGCAATCTACATCGTTCTCGAGTGTTCCAGAATGCGTTCGCACCAGAAATTTCGACTGCGTATCGATGCGGAATACAATAACGTCCCTTAAGAACAGCCTCATTAAATACGTGATCGCCGCTCTAAAGAGGTAGCGTCAAGCTCAAAAATCTAAAAATGGGCATGCATTACAATATTTTTCTTGTTACTTTGCTTTCCTTAATAAGGCTTAAAATTGATCAGATATGCCAGAAGCTCACATAAACACCACATTTTGCAACAAATCGTTTTGCCTCAAACAAACTATTTAGCAGAGTGTCTTCGAAAATATGGTATCATGTTTTTTATCCAAACTGAGATTTCTGGTAAAGTATCATACTCCAAGCAGCGTATGTTCAACCAATCAAGTAAAGGGCGAAATTCCAAGAAATTTACTAATAGCACTCTCATAACAACGCTATACATTACCTTTGTAATGTCGCCAGTGGTTTACCATCTACGTTACACATATCTAAAGTTTGGAACGGATTCAGCGCCGATTCTCAAAATTTATATCGTGTAAATCGCCTGGAATATATCCTCCTAGGGGAGCCGATCTTCAAAACATTATGCATGAAATCAATATTGGAACGATAGCCTCTAGGCGTGAATATCAGGCGGCGATCTTTCAACATAAATTAATCATTAATGAAATCAGTTGCCCTTACCTCTTATCAAAATACACTTTAATGTGCTGCGTATTACTGCTAGATCCGCTGAGACATTCTTCCTTCCGACAATACGCACAGATGTGTTAGCCAGAGCTGCAATTATAGTCATGTTTAAAAGCACAAACAAGTGTCTACCAAATGTGTTTCATTAGAGACTTGCACGTATTATTTATGAGGTATCTATAATATTTTACTATATACGCGTATGTTTACATATTATACTTTGTTGCATGTTTGGTTGCATATTTTGTTGCATTTATTTATTTTCTTGTTATGAATGTATTGTTATCCTGTTAATGATATGCTATTGGACAATAAAGATTGTTTATTATTATTATTATTACTATTATCCCAATGGTGAGTATCGGAAATGAATCAGCCTGTATACTTAATTTTGACAAGTATTTCTTCACATAATTTTTGTATTTTGACGTTTTTGTAATATTTAGTTTAAAAAAAAATATAGTCGCTGTTCTACAAATAAAAATCGTTCATATTAACTTGCCAGTGCAAATATTCGTATATGCGTCTCTTATAAACCAAGTATGTTTAACAGCAACCGAATATAATACCTCTTCCTGTAGCTAAAGGACATCAACCTACGGAACTTACACATATATACAAGACATATATTACAAGTTCTAGTATATCTGAAACTACAAATACAAACCCTCTACTATAGAACAGGTATACAATCGTGCGGTTTCGTAAAGTAGAACCCTGTGTTACTTCATGACTATCAAGAATATCACGGTTACTATACATTTTGGACCTAAATAACCTAAAATTAGCACGAAAATACCTCCAACTAGTTTACAAAAAAAAAAAGAATAATCCTAAACATTCATAATCAACAATCCATCACCTGGACAGCATACATGCGTATAACAACCCAAACTTAACTTTTAAAAAAGTATATAGGTATATAGGCAACTTCATTAATCAAAAAGCAGAACCGAAATAACACAACGTGACTACACACAAATCAATAACAACTTGAAAATACTAGCGTGAGATCAACACGACACATACCTACCCCTTTTTATACTGTTGAGAGCTTCGAACGTAATATAACAAAAGGCAAAAATTGAGATAAACAAGATAAAATCGATCAACGGAAAAAAAAAAAAACAGAAGTACGATCGCAAAGCCATCGTTCGTAAATAATTGAATAATCGCCGACCTTCGATCCGGTGCAGGCGGGAAAACGTAGAGAAGTGGGGGAACTCTACTCTTTAACGGATACCAACTGTGACAAGGAACGCGACAAGTGATAAGGGACAATATTCTGGCCCATTTTTCGCATTTTCTATTTGTAGCAGAGGTTATTTTGGTTTCCTGCTGTTTTATATTTGATTCCGATTATGAAATGTGACGAGAAATAAACACGAGAAGGGGAAATGAAACCTATATTAAAAATGCTGTTTCATTAACATTTTTAAAAGTAGTTATTTTAGTTGGTAGTTGGTACCACCAGTTAAATGTCAACTTTATTAACCATTAACAATGGCAATATATTAATTAAAAATATTCACCACAAAAGGTTAAATCCCCAAACCTAAGTCACCAAATGGTACATTCTTACATACAACACTAAAGTAGCTGAACGAAGCCTTAAAATTTAATTCCTTTATCCCACACTGCATATCTACACAACCTTCATGCAAATGACAGCTTTACCAATATACAGTGCATCACTTAAGTATTTGTACATAGTACATTTAACCGAAATGAAAAAAAGGAACTATAGAAATTCAAAACTAAGCGACTGTTTATTTTAATACAAAAGAGAAAAGCATTATTTTTAATAAAAACAAAGAAAGATAATATAAATATTAATATTTTAATAAAAAAATCAGAATTTTGAACTCACAAAAATATTTGTACACGAGAAAAAAAAACAAAATAAATATTTGTTGGATTGATTCTAATATTTAGTATGCATTCCATTTGCATCTATAACAGCTTGCAAGCGCTTGGGCATGGACATTACCAATTTTGCCGTTTCGTCCTGCGTAATTTTTGACCATTCTTCTATCAAATGCATTCTAAACTCATGCGCATTTTGGACATGATATTTCCTGATGTGTACATTTAAAATATGCCACAAATTTTCTATCGGGTTAATGTCTGGGCTTTGGGGTGGGTGGGGAAGGGTTCTAATACCTTTATGTAAGAACCATTCCCTAACGATCCTAGCAGTGTGCTTAGGATCGTTATCTTGTTGAAATATAAAGCTTTTTTCTGTATTCAATTTTCGAGCACTTTCCATTAAATTAGCTTGCAAAATTTTTAGATAAGCTTTGGCATCCATAATATGGTCAATAAAATGCAAATTTCCTACCCCATTGTAGGACATACAACCCCATACAAGTACGTGTCCTCCTCCATGTTTTATGGTAGGAATCAGATTTTGTGCTTGAAGTTCCGTGTTTGGCTTCCGCCATATCATATGCCGTCCATCGGATGCAAAAATATTATATTTTGACTCGTCGCTAAAAATAATGCTTTTCCAAAACTCTAAAGGTTTATTGACATATTCCTTCGCAAAATTCAAACGTCTTATTCTATTATTCTCACTGATGAAAGGTTTCTTACGGGCTACTCTTCCGTTATAGCCAGCTCTTCTAAGTACTCTCCTTATAGTTTCAGGATTAATTATCTTCCCTTTTCTCTCTACGACGTGAACAGCTAACGTTAGAGCGCTAGTTCTAGGAAATTTTTAAACTTCTTTTACTATAGCTCGTTTTTCGCGTTCGGTTAATATCTCTGGACGTCCTGGGCGATGAGCATTTTCAATGCTTTTTTGAAGTTTAAATTTGTTAATAATATACTGAATGGTACTATCCCTAATAGCCAAATTTAAATTTCCCGCCACAATTTTTAGTGAATTCAAGCTAAGGGCATTAAAATCACTATTAATGTAGTTCAAAATGGTGGGTAATTTTATGTTTCAACGTTGAAGTTACTAAGAATAATTGCGGGAAATTTAAATTTGGCTATTAGGGTATGTGGTCTTTTGACAAGCTTACTAATTTCTCGTAAACTTTTTTGTTCTTTAAACAAGGCTACAATTTGAACCTTTTCATTAATTGTCAACTCTTTTGTTTTCGGCATTTTTTTATACGGCAGTTATGAATTGCTCTTCAAAAATATATTATCGGAAGTATCTAATAATGTACACAGACCGCTAGATATTAGGAGACTATTGTTGGACATCTATGCGAGTCTCTACGTGTCGCGGCAAGGAGCGTACGAATACTTTTGTGTTGTCGCCTACTGGATTTTAATTATTATTGTAGTCAGAGAGCATATTTTAGCTATTTGAAATATTTATTTTGTTATCGCATTCTAAATAATAATATAAAATTAAAAAAAAAGTACTGTTTTGTATTTTTATTACTTGTTGTAGGTAAATGGGACATGTACAAATATTTAAGTAATACACTGTATGTATCAATAACCGCTATATACTAGAAAAATAATAATCTCCGTATTTAAGTATTTTCAATGTTACAAATCGTTTAAAAGTCGCCTAATGTGCAACACTGATGATGGTATGCTAAAAAACACATTAATCAATATCACCTCTCTATACAATTGCGCGCGTACACCATAAAATTATATTTGAACGACCTGCCGCCAAAATTACTCGTAAATCTTGCTAGCAATTAGTGAGTTTTAAACAATTCATTTTAACTTAGTTTTACCACAACAACGTCATAAATTGTGTTTTCTAAAGTTTGTTTAGCAATACTGTAAAGGCTCACAGTTAATCGGTTTGAATGGGAAAAAGTATTCACAAACAACCGTGTTCCCGTTGCAATATGAACTATTATCGAGAATTATTTTATTAGTAAAATACACCGCACCCAATTCATTCCTATATAATTTATGTCAATCCCATAAAATCGATTCATCGATCCTTACCTATAAACATGTCGGATCTCATATTACTCGTTTCAAGCTTTCTACCGTCTTATTTGACATCAACGTTTTGACTACTTCCTGCCACCAAAATTAGAAAACACGCAAAACTTCCCAACATCACATAACATCAAAAATCAGACGTCTCTCTTGTTGGAGAGCTACAATTTTGTTAGTTGTCAACAACGCTATAAAAAATTAGGTTAAGCATTTTTTACGGTAACGTCATTGCCAGAAACATGAATGTTGATGCATTTAAATCATCGCAATTATCTGTAATTTGACGGAATAGCCTAAGAATAACGTAGTAAACCAAACTGCAAGCATTTATAAATAGTAAAATTGAAATATGGCAGTTTGAAATTACCATTCAAATTAAACCGCTACATAAATATTTATAGAGATTGAAGTTAGCTGATGTCAGTGACATGTGTGGTGTGAAGTGTGAATCAACGTAATGACAAGTTTTAAATTAAACAAACCGTAACAGGGAGATTTTCCTGTCGTTTTCCGATAAATCATAACTAAAAACGGATTTAAATCGCTCCAATTTGCTTCTAGTTTCAGTGACAAATTTAGAGGTGATTAATAATAAACTTTTTTATGTGTTTAGCCCGTAACTAAATTACTATTATAACCGCGCGTAAATGAAGGTTATATTTATTTTCGGTGCTCTTTATGAAGTATAAACAGCGTGTAAAGTTCAAATAAAACATATTTTGTATGTTTTAAATGTGGTGTTTTAAAATTAAATCTGATTGGCTCTCGTCATCAGGTGATGTTATGGTTACCATGGTAACCACGCGTTAAAAAATAAATAAGTTGAAGTTTTGTTGAATTCTTATTTCTTGTGTTAAGAAATAATCTGATAGTTACCAACGCTCTGCGGTAATAATTGTATGTAACAATCGAGACGCACTAATTGTGCCTCGCAGCTCTTGCCAACGAATAATTCGTCGTCTCAAGACCCTTAAAAAATACATGGGAGAAGTCTGGATGCTGGGCTTCGTTGTTCGCCGTCGAGGTCGTGGAACTCCATCAGATAATTCGGTCGTAAAAAGGAATTCTTCTGGCGTAATGAAACGACGCGTCCACCCCCCGAAAAGATCTGAAATCATCCTTCCAACAGATATAGGAGCTCCCCAGCTGTAATACCCAGCCGACAATCGACATACCCTGGGAAAAGAAACGGAGAGAAATACATAGAAATACTGATTAAAAGAGGTAGGTAGGTGGTTTTTTTTTTGTACGTGTTCTTTTGCGCTGTTCGTCCCTTAATTATCGCTATCATTGGACGGTAAATATACAAGTACCACGGGAGTTAATTTAAAATTCAATTTTACGCTTTCATCACTCGGTAACCAAGGAATTTTTATTCTTCGGTTCGGAGTATATCGCGTTTCATAAACTAGCGGCCCTTCTCACGTTTTAAATTAACAAAATTGCTGGCATATCAGGCGTAGTAATTGAAAATATTTTATAAGGAGATAGTGTACGCTCTGCGCTATTTTGTATGTAGAATGTCGCAAAGCTGCAACGTTTTTTCTTTATATTTGTATTTGACAACCACTTTAATTTCAAATTTATCCGATAGATGACATTGTAGTTGGCGCGCGTGATTTATAAAATTTTTATAAATGTATGAAATAATTAACCTTCTTCGATGTAATACCTCGTAAATCGCTCCCTTATCATATTCTATATTGTGCGGAACACGCGATGTACAGGAGATAGAACGAGGGTCGACCCGAGTAGGAAATTTTGCGGTTGAAGGATGGCCCTATCTCTACCGGGACTCGACGGTACGCGATACGTCTTTTTCGGTGAGTGACGTATGTACGTTGTTGAAATAAACGTGCGCGAGAAAATTTATGTTATATGTGTTATACAGGAGTGTACGTTCCCTACATTACATCGCCGTACCGTTGCGGAAAAGCGGGAATATAATTTCTCCGGAGTCACGACGCTAGAGGTACTTACTTTATCGGGGAAAGTGGCGCTCGTAACACGGGCGGTAACGGGAAACTGACAGCGTACTAGGCCGTGGAGAAATTTTAAAGCACATGTTCCCTGACTGATACAAATAAAAGTGCCAGCCAGGTAGAAGGGAAACAATTTTATTACGTAATTCTTTTGTTAAAGTTTAGTATGGAAAGCTATATTGTATATTATATAATATAATAATTCTATAAAATTAGCAATTTATGTTGGTAAAACCATTCGAATGTTTATATTAAAAAAAAAGATTTGTTTTATTTCGAAGTCAATACTTTATTTGATTTAAAAGAAAATATAAAACAGTAAATACTTGAACTATTACGATCCATTTATTTTTTCGACGTACAGACTGGTATTTAAGGTCAAAATCTTGTCGTTTGTAAGTAAGTAAGTAAGTAAGTAATGTTTATTAATCTATAATAATAATCAGATAAGTCAAAGAAGAAAAAGAAAAAGTAATTTACAAAGAATTGAGAAAAATAAAACTATACATAAGAAATAAATCAAAATCAAATTATCCTAAGACCATTAACAAAAATTAATTCTTAATTTGGTAATAACAAAAAATAAAACAATCCTAATTAATAACAAAAAAATAAATTAAGCACTTTTGTTCTACAAAGTAATAATAAATTTTGAAGATTCATCCTAAATAAAAGAAATATATCTAAATAATTCTTAAAATCATAAATAATTAAACTAAAATTCATCTATTGAATAGCAACACTTATTTAAAAGATGTTTTTGGACATTTGCTCTAAAAATATTAAGATTTGTTTGTATTTGTAGTGTGTATTTATTTGTTAATAAAAAAAGTAGTTAAATTTATCACACACCCACCAGTTTATTCTGTATAGAACGTATAAATCTACATATTCGCTATAACCACACACTTAATTTTTACACCAACGCATTCACAACATTCATACGCATACAAAAACTACTTAGCAGTTTTCACCTCACATATACTTTCCACACAGTCATTCCACAGCACGCGTGTTTTAATGTCTTTTATTTTAGTATGTGGTATTGTTATAAATGTTTTCATTTATTTATTTTTAAATTTTAAAATTTTAAATACTAAAATATTATAGGCATCATACCTAAATTTTTACAATTTCGTACCTTTTCATCTATATTTTTGTGACCTATCTGTTGTAGTAAGTATTCCTTTATATTTTTACATATTTATTTATATTTCATATTACTTCCATATACCACTTTATGTAATTTAATATTTTTTATTTTCATTCAAATATATTTTTTTGTTTATTAATATTGTAAGAATTCGAAATTCCATCCTGTATAATGCAAGTATTTAAATTCATTTTATTAATACGTAGTTGATAGGTACCGTGGCATTTGCTGAGTAGCGTCTACCTAACAGGAAATAATAATCTATTTTCGTTAAAGACTCGCGTAGTTAAAATGATATGGTATTACTTTGTATGTTATCTGCTTCTTTGTTTATTGTATGTTACATATGCTGTTCAGCAGTTTCCACGTTCCTCTCAAGTAGGGCGTCTGAAAGTCAGAAAAATAACGCCTTCGGTCATACTTGCGTCATACTGTAAAGAGAAGCGAAACTAGTTATCGGTGCGAAATGACGTCACAATCAAAGTTTATAAAAACCCTTAACATAGCTGTTTTCAATTAATTAGTCCGCGGTCCTTCAGGAATAAGCTCGCGGCCCTTTCGTCAGGCGTTTCTAAAACTTAAAACTTAAAACTTCTCTTTTTAGAATTTGTAATCAAAATACGCTTAAAAAAATCGAGAACAGGAAGCAAAAGCTTTCCTCGAGAGGTGTTTAGTGATTTCGTGTTAAATACGTTTAAATTCCCCCTTTTCTTGGCTTAAATTTTTGTGGGTGTTGTGTAAGTTTTGTGCCTTATAATTTGGATTACGAGAAGAATTAATTACCCACATCGGCCGGTAAGATGATTTAAAAAATCTGCTTAAAACTAACGAAAGCAATTACGTATAAACCGTAACTCGTTCGCTCTTTCTCTCTCCCTCAATAAATTATTATTGTAGTAAAAAAATTACTTCTGCTTATGTTAAACGACAATATAGTATGTTAAAATATTCATGAAAATAATTGTGATTTTGTTCTTTTTTTTATTCACTTATTATTTCATTTAATTGTGTAGCTTGTTAGTTCAATTTCAATGTCTCAAAATTTTCAATATATAATTGTAAAAATATAAGTCGTTCTATTATTTCGTCATTTTAAAAGAAGTTCAGTTTGAACCCTTAGTAAAAACCCGGAGAGGAAGACGATTTTGTAAGAGAAAGCCGACGAGAAGGGTAAGTCGACAATCATTAGGCCAACTAACGGCCCTGCTTCGACTGACGGAGGAAAACACAGTTGGGAAACATCTTTGGCTAAAATTACTAAAACCATTCGCTACTGAACAAAAAGTTTGATTCCCAGCAGTGGCTCGCCGGTCAAAAGGGCAAGAGGGGTTACCTGTAAACGAGGCTAGGTCTTGCTCGATTGAATTTGGGCTGATCATCCCCCAAAAGTTTCCAAGTAAGAAAACCCGTTCCGTTACAATATAATGCATTTCACTCTTTTAGCATAACTGAGGATGGCCCGTGATTAATTAAAAAAATGAAAGGAAATGACAAAGATATCAACAAAATATAAAAATATTTCTTGTTAAGAATAGGTTGGTTCCCGGTTTTGGTTGCGCATTCCAGAAAGTGGGGAAAGTGTGCAGCATCGATTCTAGCAGATGGTCGATTTCCTCTTGGTATTGTATCCCAAGCATCCTGTAATTCGTGTTTATGAGCTTGCAGCGTCTGCGGAGGATGCAGTGCCCCAAAACATGTTAGATCTGAGTCTTTTTGTTTGTAAAACTGTTTATAATACTGTGTAATTAGTGGAACTGTTCAAGGACGTATTTTAACCGTCATTACTTTTTCTTTGCTAAATCCTTAAATTTTGTATCAAATGGATTATCTGTGAGGTCACACACGTACTTTTACGGAGAAAATACTAATCCTAATTATCCAGAAACTCTAGAAAAACCGAAAAAATAACTAAAAAAAAACACCTTAATGTTCGGTAAATTGGGGTCCACTTCATTAATAACAAGTAAAAAGTAAAGATTTTAGAAATTGTTATTTATCGTGGGTTTCTATGGACGATTGATTTGAACGAAAACAGTGTGGTTTTCTACCCCTTTATTCTCCTCAGGACTTTTTGAAAACGTGGCCTTAAGATGTTGTCAAAAATTCTTCAAACTTACTATTATTAATAATAATAATAATAATATTTATTGCCCAACGGATAAACCATTTACAGGACAAAAATTACAAAATAATACAAGTTCTTACGTACATACTGTAAAAATTAATGCCTAGATTCGAAGAGAAAATTTTACAAGAGTGCTTAAATTAAGACGGAAGAGAAAATATTCAATAAAGAAAGAAAATCAGATTAGTGTCGCAGAAGTTTGCAGTCACAGAATATATCATTATAGTAAATGGAGAGTAAGAGGTGCATTATATAGCAGGTTGGTTTTGGGAGTGGGTAGTTTAAAGGTGACAGAATTACGGGAGCGGAACTGAGGTACGTAAAAATCCAACTTCGTCAGCAAATCTAAGCAATCTATATCACCATTCACTAGTTTCCAAATAAATTGCGCTCCTTGCCTATCCTGACGCTCTTTCAAAGAACAAAAATTTAGGCTTTACTTATTTTTGCATATATAAAAATAAAAGCGAATCCAAAAATATCTAATGTTAAATTTGTCAGAAAATGAAAATTGATTAATGGCGCCATCTAGCATATTTTATACCAACCTAATGTTTGCAATAAAAGAAATATAGATGACGCTACTAAATTACTACTTATAAGCTAGATTACTTGCATGATAAAACCAAATTCGAAATTTAGTTCTCCTAATAAGGTAGTTTTATTTTATGAATGTTTAGTTGGAATTTATTTAAACTTCTATTTGCACGAAAATTTCTTTATGTTTAAGATCTTAAAGAGTTTCAGGTACTGCATCGAACTCCGCTTTAATAACTTTTGCTTTATTGATTCAAAAAGAGACGCAAGTCCATACTTATTTAAAAATTCTAAAGATGTACTTGAATCAAGAAAATATTTTCTTTTGCGTGCCTATACTTCCAAATGGAAGAAAAAGAAAGAAATTTTCTAGGCTACTCGTCTTTTTAATAAATAAATATTCAACGCATAGGGAAACGAATGAAACGAAATGAAATAATAACAATAAAAAAAGTTTTCATCGCTACGTAATGCGGAAAAGTGGAAAAAATTATACGTACGTGGGTGGATTTGGTAAAGGAGATGAAATAACCCATTTGTGTCCTCGTCCTCTTCCCTTATTACCGGCGCCGCGAACGTCATTTGCAGATTCGGGTCCTCCTTTTAGAGAAACGGAAATTGTATTAATATAAAGCGTAAGAAAAACGTAAAAATAAAATAAAAATTCACTTTGCTCCTTGGGAAAAGGAAAAAAAATCTCACATATACCTATACATAGGTAAAAATTCTTCATTTCCCAGGTCCCTTTGATGTTCTCACACACAAAGAGAGAAGTGTGTAGGTGTAACATACATAGGAATGTATGCAAGAAAGGACTATATATTTTCAGCGTGCCAGGGGATGTTTGTATTACAGGACTGATTGATTAAATATGGTAGCAATCTAACGAACTCAAAGTTGGGAAATGTTAAAAAAAAAATGCACAAGTTTCCTTTTGATGCGTTAGTTACTGGCAGCGGATATGCCTAATTGCGTCTAATTAACCCTTTGAAAAATTAAACTGTTTCTAAGTGAGTTCTAGATTCTTCATATTTATGTACAATATTGCGATATAAAACAAACAATTGAGAAAACTAATTAAGCATATCAAAAGTCAAGCGCGTTTCTACGCAATAGATCAAAGCACGAGAATATAGTTGTCAATTATTAGATATACAGGGTCGGGATGAAGTATGGAACCAAGCAAATAACTTTAAAACGGAGAGGATGATGTTGATGAAACTTTGCAAGTAAGTGTTGCGAAATATAATACATCTAATTTCGATTTTGTTGTTGTGACTGTACTTCCGGTTCAACCGAAAGTTCTCTTAATTTTTTTTATTTAAATGGAACACCTTATATATTTTTGCAAATTATAATAGATCTTGTTTTTGCGAATCCGACCATACTGGTTTTAGCACCATTATCTGTAAATAATGAAGAGATAGAACACTCCACATTTACTGAACAATTAATTTTATTTATCTTAAATTATTAACAAAATGGTAGTCATCTTATAAACGAACTCATTTAAAATGTTCAAAATGCTGGCCGTTTACTTCCTGACAATATGCAAGTCTTCTACGAAATTCCTGAGTTGCCTTTTCCAAAACTTCTCTACGGATTAAATCACATTCGTCGACTATTCTTTGCCTCAACTCCTGCAAAGTGGTTGGTCGCCTAACGTAAACACGAGATTTGAGAAAACCCCACAGATAAAAATCTAGTGGACTAAGGTCTGGAGAACGTGCAGGCCACTCTATGAATCCTCTACGTCCAATCCATCGATTTGGGAAAATAGCATCCAAAAAGTTCCTAACTCGTCTGTCATAGTGGGGGAGGGGCTCCATCCTGTTGAAACCAAAAACTTTGAGGCAATTCCCCATTGTGTTGAAGTGCAGGAATAATGTGGTTTCTCAGTAGATCCAAATACTTTTCCCCACTTAAGTTTCCTTCTATAAAAAATGGGCCTATAAATCTGTTTTCAACAATTCCCATCCATACATTCAACTTTTCAGGATGTTGAGTATGGGTTTCATGGATCCAGTGAGAATTCTCATTGGACCAGTGCCTGGAATTATGGTGATTGACTGTTTCATTCAAACAGAAAGTTATTTCGTCAGAAAATACCATATTAGTTGCAAAATGTTCGTCTGCATTACAAATTTCCATCATTCTTTCGCAAAACTCCAGGCGTCGATCAAAATCATCATCTGACAGTTCTTGAAGTAGGTGTATTTTATGCCGATGGAACTTTTCTCTCTTCAAAATTTTTCCTACAGAACGACGACTTATGCCATGGTTTAGTGCTAAAGTTGTAGTAGAAGTTTGAGATGATTCTTCTAATTCAATAGCAATGTTTTCCCTAACAACTGCGTTAGTTGCGGTCTGTAGTCTGCCTGTTTTTGATGAATTTTTAGCCGTTCCAGTCATACTAAAACGTTTTAGTGTTTTAGTGACAGCTGAACGTGTTATAAGAGTTCTTTCGGGATGCAAATCATTAAAAAGGTGACACACTTCTTCATGAGTTCTAACGCGATCGCCAAACCCGATCATCATTAAAAATTTCAATACGCTCTCTTTCATTTAAATGCACCATTTTCATCCGTACAATTAGTAATTTGATGGACGTCAATTAAATAAACTTGACAGTTTGTCAACAGTTACCTACTAGATGATAATACCTTTTGTTTGTTTGTTGCTGGGCAAAGCTTCAGGTTGTGACCGACATCTATGGACTTATTGTATCATCCCCGCTGACATTTTGCCGAACTAATTATCTCTCCATTATTTACAGATAATGGTGCTAAAACCAGTATGGTCGAATTCGCAAAAACAAGGTCTATTATAATCTGCAAAAATATACAGGGTGTTCCATTTAAATAAAAAAAAAAAAGAGGGAACTTCCGGTTGAACCGGAAGTACAGTCACAACAACAAAATCAACATCAGATGTATTATATTTCCTTACACTTATCTGCAAAGTTTCGTCAACATCACCCTCTCCGTTTTAAAGTTATTTGCTTTTTTCCATACTTATCCCAACCCTGTATATATTTATTGGCTTGATTTAGTACTAAAAATTCGTTTTTCAGCGTTAGTAGGTGTTGAAATGTAAAAGTCGATGTTTCGCCAAACACTGCGGCTGACATTCTCAGGGCACTGTTGCAAGTAAACTAGTCTGATGCATTGCACTTCACTGCAACCCGCTAACTGCGTTTAGATGTCGGTCCGTGTAGTGTGTCGTAATCTTTCAGTTGATGTAACAATGTCATATTATTTTCTAAGTGTTTTATTTCCGAATAATAATTAAAATTTACATATTTTATTTTAGTAGGTATCTCCTTAAAAATACCTGGCGTGGAATAGCGCCGAACTAGCTTCAATGCTACTCTGCGTGGCCTTAAGAGACTTTTTTATCAAAAGAACTCAGCCGTTGACAATGTCCAATGGTGTAGGTGGCTGTAATGTGATAAGTATGGTTGACACATCGGTCGAAAAGAAATGTGTAACGAGGACATTATTTGTCAAATCGTTAAAAATAGTTCTGAATAGTAATGTAGTCGTAAAATAAACCTTCTATTGATTGGAAAGTTCTCAGCTTCGTTTAGTAACGAGGATGGGGATACTTAGTGAGACTAGATTAGTCATAGAAGTGATCCATAGCTTAATTTTTTCAAAAAAAAAAGTTGTCAATGCTGGTGTATATTTTATGTTAATAGGATAAACACTTCATAATTACAAGACTTTTGTCGACACGAATGAAGTTATCGGCCGCTAAAATGAGCTTGTAGGAAATACAGCATTGAAGAGGAAAATATCAACAAAATAGAATCGTATTATGGATGTAACAAATAAAATATTTACAAATAATTACAAAATAATTGACTTATATTAATTTTATAATATACAATGTACATGTAATTAATTCTGCATTTAATTGCCAATCAACAAAAAAGGGATATTATTTGAAGCTAAATTGGCTTAAATAATGCACGACAAAATAATATAAACATGGCGTTTGAACTATTTGTCGATTACAAGTGCGCCCATTAATTAATAAATTCTAATTATTATATTAATTATAACATCGTTTATCTAATTTATCTACACGATCAATATGTCAAAATTAATGACAAAGACAACCTGTTGCTTGTTATTTAACGAACAATAAAGTAGCAGGCAGGAAGAAACAAACATGTACTCGTTTGAGAATGTTAACAATCCCTAACAACGTCCCGGGAAAAAATATAAGAAAATGGGGAAATTTATGGAGTCTGTATACACTTCTGACCTTTATCTCCAACATAACAAACGTACAAAACGTTCGTTAAAAGTCAGTAGGGAAACAAAATAATAACGATAATTTTTATGAACCTGAATTTAAACAATTTTCGAATGGTCCTATAATTGCAGACAGCGTTATTTATCGAATATTTATTGTATTATACACTATATTATTAAATCATATTTGTAAATACCACCGTTTTTTTTTTTTACTTTTATTGGTGGAGCGAAATTGAATTTAATTTGATTCGGCTGGTTTAAAATATTTATTTATTATGACATTCTATTCATTTCGTTTCGAGAGCAGGCAACCAATTGCGCATTAGAGATTAAAATTGCCTACCATTTGAAATTTTAAGGATAAATATTTAATCAAAGTTTGATTAAAATTAGTTGATGGTGAAAAAAATGTTAAATTTGCTTTTTCTATTATTTTAGGTTCGTTATAAAGGGTTTTGAAATAATGTTACAAAAAAAAAAAGTTTGTGAAGTGTATTGATACAAATTTTTAATTCTACAACGTTTTGATTGGCTCTCCACATATGTTCTGGAGAAAATAAACTGCAACATCCAAATAAGTGAATAAAAGATTGAACAAGTCGATAAATATAAGTACCTTGAGACAGTAATTGAAGCAAACGGGAAAATAGACAAAGAAATAGATAAAAAGATGCAGGCACTCCTAGGGCGAAGATATACACAAAAGAACCTTTCTGTATGATATACAGAAAAAAATAGTGTAGCCATGGCTAATGGACAGTTGTGAATTAATGCTGCGGACATGTGGTTTGTAAGGAGGAAAAAACAAGAAGAGAGAGCTGAAATGTTATCACCATATTAATCATATGCCAGAAGATTAATCTTTCCTCTGGCATATGGTTAATATGAACCAAGAATGGAAGAGGAAGGACTAAAGTACCTGGAACAAATGCAAGGGGAATGCCAAAAAGAACATAGAATGACTAGATAAAGGAAGCAATGTCAAAAAGAAAAATTAATTGGCACGATGAAACAGTGCTGATAAATAACTAAAAGAAATAGAGAGGGAAGATAAAGCCAAGAAACTAAGCTCAACTCCACAAAGACCTTACATCTAACGATAGGAAGGTATATGATTAAATAGAGATAAATATAAATAAATAGAAAGAATTTTTTTAATCTTTTTCGTGCATGTTTCTCTCCAGTTCTTCCTTCCCATCTTATATTTCATGTTCCACCTCCTCTTTTATAACTTTAGCCCAATTATTCTTGATTCTTTTCCTGACATTTTTTTCCCATTGTCTTGGTTTCGTTGTTGTTGTTCTTGTTGTTTTGTTCTTTTCGTAATTTGTTCTTCTGGCATGCAGGAGAAATGTCCCATACTATCTTAATCACTCCTGTATTTCTTGTCTTGGATCGGTTTAATTTTCACTCCTCTAAGAATCTCATTTCTTATTCTGTCCATTCTCGTTTTCTTCTTTTTTCTTAAAAATCGCATTTCCATTGCACTAATTCTTTTTCTTTAGTGTAAAGTGTTGTGGATCTAACTATTTTACCTCTTCATTCTTTCTGTTTTAACGTTCTTTTCTATTTCGCATATTCCAAGAAATATATTTTTCATCATATCATAAATTCTTGCCGTTTTAATTAATCTTTCATTGATCTCTTTTATTGAACTAGTACGACAAATATATTGTAATGGAATGTGTACTCGACGTTATTTAAGTGTGAAGTTACTAATTTTACTTATATATATTTTCAAACTAATTTGATATAACAAGAAAAGGATATAAAATGTAGCAACAGACAGCCAGACGATGTCCAGGTGGTGTAGGAAATCTCTACACAAGTCCTTCAAGGCATTTTCCTTCAGAGTATTCCCTTCAGTAAGTAAAGATGATCAGCAGTGATATACCTACACATTGAAAATGAATATTAGAATTTGAATAGTATATTTTTACAATAGATATTGACAGATCAAAGTTGGATCCAACTTCAATTCAAACGAACATTTTACTTGGCAATTCAATTGCATTGATATGTCAACAGAAAGACATGGAAAATTACTGGAAATTCGGTTTCGTCACAATTTTATGTGTATAAATAGTTGCCTACTCTTTGTATACAATCCTTTAATTTCAGTTTTGTTTCATTAATTTTAATTAATTTTTTTTGGTTGTATTTGGTGGTGGCCCAGATGGTATATTTTGTTAATTTTAATTTAATTTTGTTCTATTAGTTTAATTTTCATTAGTCTAGTTACTTACTTATTTAATATTTCTTTTTTTTTTCTTCTTATGACTGATTTCATAATCATTTTTGATTTTATAAATCAATAAAAATTACTTACTTACTTACTTACTTACAGTAATTAATTTTAAGTTTGTTAATTTTACATAGTAATAAGTGTTGAAAATTTTTAAATGTATTTTTCTCATGATCCAGAGACACCTACCTTTATTATATTTTAATTGTAAGGTGATTCCAGAATTTTGCAATAATTATTTTTTTGAAGTTCGTTTAAACATTCGACAGTCCATTCGGTCACATGGGCATTCTCATGTATTAAACAAAGTATATTCCCCTCACTTCGGTGATATTAACGGACTTTCTGAGACAGTTGTACTCCTTGTCGAAGACAATCGCTTTCAAGACGGTTAAAAGCCTCTAGCCAATGTTCGGCAGACGTGCCTCAATTTGTTTCGTAAAATTTAACGGCTATTTTGTTAAAACCCAATTTTATTCCAAATTACAACCTAAAAAAATAATTGTTAATTGTTAAAACAAATTTATCACATAAATATTATCCAAATTACCTATTACCTTTTAGGTAATTTTTCTCCAACGACGATTTTCCCGAGTAATGTTCCTGTACTGATCGAGCCATCCTCCCCTGATCTCGATGTGCTCCTGCTTCCTCCCCTCGTCGCACTTTTTCCCCTTGTCTTTGTTTTATCCATTTTTTTTTTACTATTGTTATTTATTTTTCTGTTTAGTTAGTTAGGCGCCACGTAGAATTAATTCACGATTGTATGTAAATGAACTAGGTTTCTTTTCAAACAAGTCCCACGCTTTGGGTAGCCAATATTATTTGTAACGCTACAGAGTAGCATATAGCCCGGTATATAAAAAATAAATTTAAAAATGATACATTAATTAAATTGGTAAAAATCAATTTTTTTGCATCTCAGTGTTATCTATATTTATCAGTATTAAAACATGTGTGATCGCCCCCATGCCGTCTCCACACGTACTGAGATAATAAGAGAGGTAACCAGCTATTCGTTATTTTTTTGATGTCAACGTGCTTCAATCGGAAATTCTCGCCCTGCATGCCATCTGGCTTGTGAGAGAGCACACTTCTAATTTAAAATTAATAAATATAGATGACACTGGGATGTTAAAAATCTGATTTTTACTAATTTAATTAATGTATCATTTTTAAATTTAGTTTTTATATACCGAGCTATGCTACTCTGTAGCGTTACAATATATTATTATTAAAGTGTAATCGGCTCAATGTATCCCCTATTTCCCCCTCCTCTATGACCTGGTGAACTCCTTAAAATATTTTCATTATCTTGTCTTCCTCTATTATTACTTGTCCGTTTTTATCCTTTATATTGGAGTTGTATTAACATGTCTTTTTACTGTACAGTACTTTCAACGACTAAGGATAGATGGCAATTAAAGTAGTATAGATAAGAACAGAAGCCCGTTTTACCCGTCTACTCCGTTATAACCGTCTTTCAACTGTTTTTATTTATTTATTATTTTTTTTACTAACTTTCTGATTCTCCATAAACTAATCCACTTTAAAAACTTATTTTTGTACTTATTTTTACCAAAATAAATTCATTCTTTTGTCCCAATCCTTATCCAATCTCTTCCCCATTCGATCCCAAGAGAAAAAGGGGGTTATAAGTGTAAGAACCTAGAAAATACCATCCGAAGACTTCTTACTATCATCCAGATCGATAGACAGCCAGATAGTAAAAGATAACGTAAGGAGAACGAGATTGGTGTGGGGGTCGGTCCTCCATAAATTTCTGCGTTCGGCTCGGACGATCCGGGAGCCCTTTGAACGGGCCCGGAGTTAATCCATCGGAAGGCTTCGTGAGCTGCCAGTATGCGACCGCGTCAGATCTCAACCGTCCGATAAGGGAAGCTTTGGAATTGACGGAGCGGGGCGAGGCGAGGAAGAATGATGTCGGGGGAATACAAAGGATCGGTGGGCGAAAATCGAAGTCTTTTTTCCCATCGTAACCGGGTGTGGGATTGGGAAAAATCATATTTCATCATCTGTTCCAAGTTTTCTTTCGCCTTTATTCTTCTTTTTTTTTTAATATTTTCAGTGCGGGTTTGAGAGGGGCGGGGATGCACGCCACTCACGCTACGCGGAGCGGAGATTTTAATATTTCGACCGAAGCGAATCATTTATCTTGGAATTTCATCGACGCTAATACACGGTTATATTTATCGTCCTGACATAATTTTATTAATGGGAAAATGATGATAATGAATGGGGCGAAGGTCGTGCTGAAACAAACAGATTTACGATTAGAAATATTGAACCCGGCGATATATTTGTGGCAAATAGTTGACTGTTCAAATTCCGTCATCTTTAAAATAATTATTTGTGTTTTAAGAGCGCAATGTGATACGCTGTAGACTGAGAGATTGTTACCAACATTTCCTCGAAATCTACTAAACTATCTATTTTGACTAAAACTATACAATAATTTATTTAAGTCAGAAATTAATTATTTACAATATTAACATTAAAAGTGCTGATATTATAGCTTTCAGAAGCTAATCCATGCTCTAGAAATGCGTATTTTAGTTTTGGTACATATGCGACTAATTCAACATTACCCTGCTAGGAATTACCGAAAGCAGGAAATTATCATTATGTCTGATAGTCAAGCAGCTATCAAGGTGCTGAGCTCACATGAAATCAGTTCCAAAATGGTCTAAGGAACATTAAACGAGCTAGACAAAAGGAATAAAGTAACCTTCCTGTGGGTGTCGAAATGGAAGGAGACGAAATAAGGGATAATCTTGCAAAAAATGGGCTGGAATACCTTTTGTAGGACCTGAACCCTTTTGTGGGATAAGTAGCAGTGCAATATTAAAGAAAATGAAAAGCGAAATAGATCAGCGAAAATCTAATTATTGGGAAAATTTCCAGGGAGTGAGGCAAAGTAAAATTCTTCTGGGAACCTATAACCAGAAGAGATTTACAGAATGCATCGAACTGAGTAAGAAACATATTCGCATATAAATATTATAAACTAAAAATACAACTGAAGAATCTTGGATTCACAAACGAATCTGTGCATGTGACAGCAAAAAAGCAGATTTATCTAACGTGAGGCCTTCTCACATCTTACACTTTCTGAAAGGAATAGGATTGGTAAGGCCAGCTGTAAAACAGCAAAAATAAGGGACACATAGATCTCTTAAGTCGCAGTGTAATATCACCCTCCAATCATACATTCATACATTGTCCTCTTCAGTCATATGATTTTTTGTACCGTTTCAATTTTGTTGGTCATGCTTTCTTCAACATACGTTCCTGCCATACTGGAACATTCCCAACCGCCATGATATTTTATCTACATTGAATCATCTCCAACCTTGACAAAAAAGTGACTAAAAATAAATAGAAAGAGATACTATAATCTAGAGCCTTTTTAAGTTTCATTCCTCCTAATTTTGAGGCAAGATATAGAACATTTATACTTTACATTTAAATATAAAAGAAGAAAGATTGCAGATGATACTTAAGGTTTTCATTTCATGTTACAAAATTATCTTTAGTCAAGATTCTTAGAATAAATGACGGAACACCAAAGGAATTACATAAATGTACATGTTTTATTCACAAAGTCGATAATTAATTGTGAAATATTTAAAAAAAGAAATTAAAATTGAAAAAACATTTTTTATTGTCAAAAGTATGGCATCTACAGTGTCAAATTTTAACTACATTACAATACTGGTAAAAGCACATCGCCCAAATTCCAAGATCAATAAATCGAATAAGTTAAAAGAATTTGGAATGAAACTTCAAAAATGGGTTATAAAAAGAGGTTATATAAAACTACTCAACTTTAAAAGTTTCACAAACCGAAGCTTGAAAACCTGATCTTAGAAATTAGCAATTTAGATTGCGCGATAAACAAAGTTGATAGCATGTGCGAATTTCGAGACCATGAACAGATAGTATCGCTTGCCTGTAATAAACGAAAAGAAATTAACAAACCAGGTTAGCAGCAACATTAGTGTAGGTTATTAACGAGAATTACTCGCAAATGCTCAAAATAATACAATTTACAATTACAATTATCGGACACTGGTGAAAAATTTGCAGGTAGGTTTTCGTGTTCGCGATGTTTTGCGGTCGTAAATAAGAACTGAGAGGAGTTACAGCCGTTAGGCTATAGATTGATGTATATAGTGTGTATTAAAATGAAACAAGGAATACAATCAGTGCATAAAAGTGCAGTAGGTTGAAAACGCTATAAAATATTGTCACAATAAATAAATTTTTGCAACTTGAAATTATTATAACTTTAACTTTATTATTTTAACGTATTATAAAAATTAATTATGTTTTTTTTGTTTTTTGTCCCGTATCTGATTCCATCTGAACCCTGAGTCGTTGATTACAGCTTCATTTTTGACTTTCGCAAAAAATCGTTTCCATAAAAGTTTCATAGCATTCAATGCTGCATAACCTAGAAAATATTTTTGAATATACAGGATGTACCCGATGACTGGGTCTTTCATTACAGCTCCATTTTTGATTTTAGGAAAAAAAGTCTTTTCCATAAAAGTTTCATAGAATTCAATTCTGCATAATCTAAAAATATTTTTGAATATACAGGGTGTTCCCGAAGACTGGGTCTTTGATTATAGCTCCATTTTTGATTTTAGGAAAAAAGTCTTTTCCATAAAAGTTTCATAGAATTCAATGCTGCATAATCTAAAAATATTTTTGAATATACAGGGTGTTTCCGAAGACTGGGTCTTTAATTATAGCTGTATTTTTGATTTTAAGAAAAAATCTTTTCCGTAAAAGTTTTATAGAATTCAATACTGCATAACCTAAAAATATTTTAGACTATACAGGTTGCCCCATCAAAGAGTAGATCTTTGATTACAGCTGTATTTTTGCTTTTAGGAAAAAATCTTTTCTACAAAAGTTTCATATAATTCAATGCAGCATTTCAAAAGTAGGAACAAAAGAAAACTACTTAAAGCGTATTGCACATTATAAAAGATGATTCTCAAGTGAATGGACCGACTTCAAAAAACCACATTCTAGGAGAATGTTCGGCTTCTAGTTAAATATTATATAAAAAGTGTAGAAAACGACTTGTCAAGTTACCTATTATCCACAACAAAGTGTTCAACAGGAAAAACCACGAATATTTTTGGGAAAACATAATGTCATAGTCCCTGACTGCACCAAATGGATCTTTGAATAACATCAGAGGGCCCTGAAGATGATCTAATCTCACAAGAAACCATCCAAATTCAATCCGGGACAAAAAAAAAACACTAAGGAGAACCAACCAGTTTCTCAGATCCTGAGTTCTCTACCGATCCCCAATAAACCGGAGAAAAACGAACTAAGGCTTGTAAAAAGAAAAACTAAATTGCCTGATTTATTCACCTTAAAAAAAGAGATCTAAAATTCAAATCTCGGCGTTTAATTTATGAAACTAACCTGTTTCCAACTTAAAGTCAAACCATTATTGTATTACTTAGATCCTCTAACTGGAAATATATAATTTTAAGAAGTAGAGAGACATTTTAGAAACTGTTGAATGAAGTATTTCTTTTCTCTCAGTCCACTGCGGAGCAGTTGGTGTATCCCTCATTTTAATTGTGAAATTTCGTTCAACTCATCGATAATTTCAAAGTATACATGTATTGGATGACGCGATGAGTTAAACATTTGCTCGCGCACCAGAGAAAATTTCACGATATACAGCATACTGCATGCATAAATCACTTTAACGTCGAATTTACTCGAATTATCTATTCGATAAATTACATCGCTCTCCTCACACGCCACCAGCATAACTACCAATATTACCAACAGTATAGTTGATTTATTACGACGGCTACAATGTCAAGGGTAAGCGAATCCTTTTTTAATATTGCCATTTTTTTATTATTAAACGCATTCCTTTGTTTTTTTTTTTTTAAATTACCATCTAAATGACTACTATCCATCGAGCGTGACAAAGTACTCTTTCGTCGTATCGCATCGTCTCGTGAGGAAAGTGGAAATATCTAGGCTAACGTCGTCTAAATTAATAACTCCGGAGTGGAGCGATTTAATAATTATTAATAGCGGAAAGGGACCGCCAATGGGAGGGGCGGTCCTTTTAATTTTCTATTCCGACTGGCTGGCGCTATAAATCCCGAAACTTTCGTGGATGGATCGTCTTATATACAGTTCGCCGTGAGTCTTCTTCTGCTTCGTATCCACGCGGAATGTAATTAAGGAAAAGCGTACGGAAGGGATGGTGGTGGTGGCGAAGGGGCGATGGTGGGGTTTTATGATTAATTATAGGGGCGAATTATTCCAACGAACGCAGAATTTCGGATAACTGGATGTTCTCAACTTAACAGTTACACTCTGAGAGAAAGAAGTGTCTTTTATTACCAAATAAATCCTGTAAGTAGTTTCGTTTAAGTTCGAGCATGCTCATCCTTATTTAATGCATCGGCCCCACGTTGGGCGCCAATCTCGTTATCACTTGCGTACAATCAAACCACTATAAGACACAAAAACTGAACAGAAAACATGTGTAAATCATTGTTTTAGAACATATTTACCGTCGATTGCAATAACTGTTGCTCCTTTGCTTGGCAGATGATTAATACCACAGCCAAAGAATTGCGATTCTTAGAAATCAGCCACCAACACTTCACAAATCGTCATAAATTTTGTTTACTTTCCAATTAATCTGTTGGTACATCTACAGGAGTATGGCAAATGAAAAAGCAACTCCCATCCTTCTGTCTGAGTACTTTCAATTCCTCACATGTGCAGATTACACAGACGAGTTCACACTTGTCTCCTCTTGTAATTCGCATCTTCTGCACCACGGTTCGCTTACTCGACCTGTGTTATATAGATTCCTTTTCACCCCCACCCCTTATTAACGATGACTTTCAGAAAACGACACTCAACATGCGACTGCACATTGTCGTGGTGAAAAACAATTTTGTTCTTTCTTCGAGGTTGTTTCGTGTACATTGTGGCATGGAGGCAATCTTTCTCCACTAGCGAGATCCCTTCGAAATTGTATTTTATCATTTTCTTACAGTATTTCGGTAAAAATTTCAAATATAAATCTTGCCGAAATAATAATAATCAATGAATTTTTTCACTTTACCAATTTTTTTTTTTTTAGACGAAACACGATCATTGATTAATCAATGAAATCTTCAACAAAAACCCGGTCATACCGTAATGTAAAAAGGTTTTTTCTGGGCTGTTGAGCTGTGGTCTTATCGTAATACTTCCGTACGTTTCGGTCACAACTGCAGTGAACATCTTCAGCGGCGAGGTCGAAATTTCCTTCGCGATGGGTCGTCGTTGAGAGGGAAGCAGCCAGGATCTTGAGGCAAAGCCACCAACAAGCACTCTCACAGGGGCGGAAAGGAAAGCTATTATACAGCTAAAATGTGACATAAACATCTCATCCTGCCGGCTGACAAATGCAATGCCACCACCATCCTATACACCGCCGATTATGAAAGAAAGATCGAAGATTTGCTTGATCCGTCTACCTACGGAAAACTTACTAAAGATCCCACGAAAGCAGTTCTACGGAGGACCAACCTACTCATCAAAAACGGTTGATGAGATCTGAAGGTTGTTCACCTCGTCTGTACGGGTTACCAAAAATACATAAGCCTAACACGCCGCTACGGCCAATAGTTAACGCAATTGGTTCACCGACCTATGCCCTTGCTAAATACCTCTTACAACCACACACAGGGTACACGGCATCCAGCATAAAATATTCGCATGACTTTGTCAAGAAAATCTCAAGAGTTCAAACTTCTCCACTCTGACATACTAGTGAGATTTGATGTAGTTTTCTTATTTGTCATGGTGCCAGTTCAAGAGGTGCTGCGGCTCATTAGAGTTTGCCCCGGAGATCGCTCGACTTATCGACCATGTTCTGACCACAACATATTTTCAATTGAACCAGGAACACTATGACCAGCTAGATGGAGTGGCAATGGGTATCTCTTTGGCTACCGTTGGAGCAATTCGAGACCAGGGCACTGGATACATCCAAATACCTTTCATCCTCTCCTCTACTTTATTCTGTTTTTTAATTGTACCCCAACTTTATACCTATATTAGTTTCCAAGTAAAAACCTAAGAAAATTAGATGTGAGGGTAGACACCTTGTGGGAAGGTGGCAGGGGTAGTTATTTGGGAAAATAGTTAACAAGGATGGTTGGTGGTAGTTGATGAAGGATAGTGGTTGGTGGGGAAAGCTAGTTGGTGGTGGAGGTGATAATAGGTAGTGAAGGAAGGTAGTTGGTAGTGGTGAGAGTAGTCGGTGGTGGTGGAGGAAGTTGGTGAGTGTAGTAATTGGTGTGGATGGTTGATAGTGGAGTACATT
The DNA here is from genome assembly GCA_004143645.1 of Protaetia brevitarsis. NCBI lineage: Eukaryota > Metazoa > Arthropoda > Insecta > Coleoptera > Scarabaeidae > Protaetia > Protaetia brevitarsis. The sequence continues at coordinate 1,303,590 of RXPK01000178.1, forward strand.
ATTTTGTAATGATAAAATTTATTTTTTAGAAACCTGGGACGGATGATGATTTTTTTTAACATCGAGGAGTAGATACTGAATTTAAAATAATATACTCAAAGACTGTTATGAGCAGCAATTAAGAAACTATTGGTCATAATCAATGATATAAAGTCTGGTCTCCTTATAAACGCGTGATCAAAAGAAAAGCTCTCAAAACTAGCTTTTCTTTGTCACTGCTTATGACACACTTTTATTTTTCATTTCAGTTTGAAGACAGTGGAAATTATTGCCGTCGAAAGATAAAAGTAAATCATTGTTTTAAACTACTTTATTATGTGCAGGTGGTTGTAAGTATATCAAAAATAGATACGTCTACCTGTGTATTAAAGACCTCTTACATGATCAAGTGGACAATTATGCATCTTTTTATTGTAGTAGTTTTTGCAACATTTAAAATAGTAGCGGAAAAAAAAGTTTTTAATGACAATCCAATACTTCAGTCCGCTTGAAATATCGAGAACCCCAACGTGTTTGGAGTATGTCTACAGTTCCAGATCAGTTTCGAGTAGCGTTTATGCCCCTCTTGGTTATATTATTCACCTGTAGCAGTTGAAATCTATATTGATTTATTACAAGATATTTTCTTATACAAAACAATTAAGTTACCATGGAAGAAAGTAATGACGTTAGCAACTTTTGATTACCGAATAACTGTGACATTTTAATACAAGTTGACTACCATTCTTTTTTTGCTTTGGAGGGCTCAGAAGTTAAAGGGTTTAAGTGAAGTTTAAGAAAAAAAATGAATCAAGCACTCAAAATTATAGTTGAAAATTGTTGTAATTTGATAGTAAACCTATAAGGGAGGGTGGGGCAAGATGGGCCCACGAGGCATGATGGGGACATCGTCTTATCTACAAAAGGGCAGTAAGCATCTGTCAAATAATAGCTGTCCTAATATTGACAAGTGCTGTTTTATGTTTGTTGTAATGTAGGAAACTTTACTAGTCGTAATAACAAAGTTATTGCTGTTTGTGCGTGAACTTTGCAATTTCCAGAATTTCGTTATTATTTTGATGGTGAGTTCAACGGCCAGCATCGGAAGCATAAGTAAATTATTTACAACTACACTTTTTTGTGCTTATTAATTGACATGTATTGCATATATTTTCTATAGTGCGTTATTTGTTTATTTCAAATATTTAATGTTATTATAACATAACCAGAAAATGTCCCAAAGAGGCAAGATGGGGCTATTGGTATAGGGCAACATGGTGACATCACTATCTCACTCTTCAGTCTGGTCCGTTATGCCTGGATATGCCATTATACTTTTTCAAAGACATAATGCCTATTTCTCATGTTAGGAATAAAGTACAGGTTCAATCAAAGCGTAACAAGAAAGACAACAATCTTTACATGCTTTGTAAGGATTGTACGTATAAAAATCTGCTACAAGAAAATAGAAGTCTGGAGAATTCCTAAGGCAACTAGAAGTGCTGAGGGAGAGTGAAAGGAAAAAAAATGACAAAGAAGAAAACAGAAGAGATCAAGAAGCCGAATTTTGTGAGGAAAGCAAAGAGATAGATTTTTAGAAAACGTCAAGGAAATAATCAAGTTCTTCTGTTTAGGAAGATGACGGTCAATGTTAGTATTGTAAGGGGAAGTATTGATACAATACCATGGATGCCGAGGTTGAGTACATGGAGGCTGTGCGAATAACGTGGATGAGTTCGTCTTCTATTGCTCAATTGTGAAGATTAAGTTTAATATTCTTATCGTTATTGTATTTTTTTTGATTTTAAGTAGTTCCGCTCTAAAGAGTTTAAGCTTTGTTCCTGCATGTTTTTAAGAATATTTTAAGAATCTATTTTTTTTTATTTATTACCTAGATTTATGGTACGACCCATTCTTAACTGGAACCCCATCTTGCTCCCATGGTGGGGTAAAATGGTGTATTTACATATTTCTTTTCAAAATTTTCTCACAACATCAAGAGTACCCATCGAAAAATTGTAAATTCATCCATCAGCAGATAAATGTTTAAAGATTACAACAAGCGTACTTAGAACCTTGTATATCAATTTGCAATCCTGATGCAGTGTTCTAAAGCTTAATGTTCCCATCTTGTCCCACCTTCCCCTACACGCGAATTCGTTTATTGAGTACAATTTTTCACACCGACAAATAATGCACTTATACCGTTTTGCTCTAACCCCATCGATTCTAATTTCTCAACTTTGAACCTCTGGAATAATTCAGACATGTGTAAATAATCTTCAAATTCTAATTTCATTCTCCTTCTGTATATTTCAAACGAATTACTTACGATAACCTGTGACAGTAACGAATACGCTGTCGTTTAAAGCCGCGTTTACGTCTTACTTCTCCGACAGCCGGAGTAGGTAAATAGTAAATATACTTGCACGTTACAACGCCTTTCATAATTATACCTAGAGAGAGAGTAAACGACCGTTTGGCACGCCCTCTGTATAACGCGGCGGATAACCGCTAACGGATTAAAATAATTTAACGGTTCGTTAGCGTCATCCAGAGCGCTACACGGTTTGACGCGCTCACGGCTGTGACGTACGACACTCCACTCCTCAAAGTCTTATTCCACTTGCCGTAACCTAGCACAAGTAATCTATCTGACGGGAGAAACATTGGGGGCCCTCTCTAAGCTATATAATGCTGAATAGTTTCGTGGTGCCATATCGTAAGATTTCTGCTCAACGGAGTGTCAGGTATTAAAGGGTTAAGAAAGTAGTAGGGAGGGGTCAACCGTCCGGAATAATTTAGGATATTATAATCATAAGGATTTAGATAATTTGTTTTAGCTGATGAATGAAAGTATATTTGGGAGGTATTGTTCGGATTCACGAATCCATAGCTCACCCAAAAAAGATCTAAATGTTTTCAGATATTGTTGCAGGTTCTTGCCATTATATCGAATAGTACTTTTCATCACTTTCTCAATCATTTCAGAACGTGATATCGTCTAATTACACTGGGCAACAAATTTTCGAAAAGTTCATGCTTCCAAGCTGAAAATAGTCATTTCTTAATGAATTCAATGTGCTGAACACGAAAATGACTAAGAAAAAGCTGAATTGGCTACGGGTTTTCTGTAAAATGTACGCATATTTCAGAAAAAGTGTACTTATGTCAATATTATAATACATGGTAAGAAAACATTAGTCTGCTTCTGGCTTTCGACTTCTTTTGGCCTGCCGTTTGTAGTGGACTTGTGGAGCATCTCTACTGATTGTCCAACAATAGTCAGCTAGCATTGACGTAGACCATTTGCCTTGGTACCGTTGCTCCATGGTGGCAATGTCCTGATGAAAGCGTTCGTCGTGCTCATCGCTGACCTGCCCGCAGTTATCAGGAAAGAAATCGAAGTGGGAATCAAGAAAGTGGATCTTTAAGGACATATTGCAGCCGAATTCATGAAACAAAGCCAACATATCCTCAACCAGATACTTGTAATTTTCTGCCTTGTCATTCCTCAGGAAGTTTGCTGCCACTTGATAGAATGCATCCCAAACCTGTTTTTCTTTATCTTGAAGAAGTTCCTCAAACCTGGGGTCTCGGAAGAGCTGTCTAATTTGAGGCCCCACAAAGATGCCCTCTTTAATTTTGGCTTCACTGAGTCGAGGGAATTTTTCATGCAGGTACTTGAATGCTGGTCCATTCTTATCCATGGCTTTTACCAAGTTTTTGACAAGACCGAGCTTGATGTGTAAAGGAGGAATGATGATTTTGTGTGGCTGTGCCAATGGTGGGTGCTGTACATTCGTTTCTCCAGGCTTAAAAAATGCTCTCGGAGGCCAGTCTTTCTTGATCTAGTGCAAATCGATTGCTCTGCTGTCCCACAGACAAGAAGAAAACATTAGTCTGCTTCTGGCTTTCGACTTCTTTTGGCCTGCCGTTTGTAGTGGACTTGTGGAGCATCTCTACTGATTGTCCAACAATAGTCAGCTAGCATTGACGTAGACCATTTGCCTTGGTACCGTTGCTCCATGGTGGCAATGTCCTGATGAAAGCGTTCGCCGTGCTCATCGCTGACCTGCCCGCAGTTATCAGGAAAGAAATCTAAGTGGGAATCAAGAAAGTGGATCTTTAAGGACATATTGCAGCCGAATTCATGAAACAAAGCCAACATATCCTCAACCAGATACTTGTAATTTTCTGCCTTGTCATTCCTCAGGAAGTTTGCTGCCACTTGATAGAATGCATCCCAAACCTGTTTTTCTTTATCTTGAAGAAGTTCCTCAAACCTGGGGTCTCGGAAGAGCTGTCTAATTTGAGGCCCCACAAAGATGCCCTCTTTAATTTTGGCTTCACTGAGTCGAGGGAATTTTTCATGCAGGTACTTGAATGCTGGTCCATTCTTATCCATGGCTTTTACCAAGTTTTTGACAAGACCGAGCTTGATGTGTAAAGGAGGAATGATGATTTTGTGTGGATGTGCCAATGGTGGGTGCTGTACATTCGTTTCTCCAGGCTTAAAAAATGCTCTCGGAGGCCAGTCTTTCTTGATCTAGTGCAAATCGATTGCTCTGCTGTCCTACAGACTAAGAAAACAGCAGTACTTTGTATATCCCTGCTGCAAACCCATCAACAGAGATACTACCTTCAGGTCAGAACATATCTGCCAGCCATACTTGCTGTAGTTAATCGTCTCCAGTAGTTGCTTTAGATTGCCGTAAGTCTCCTTCATGTAGACCGCATGTGCAATAGGTATGGATGGAAGCTGGTTCCCATTACTCAACAAAACCGCCTTTAGGCTCAGTTTTGAAGCGTCTATAAACAGCCGCCATTCGTGGGGATCATGCGCAATACCGAGAGCTTGTAGTAGACCATCAATATCGCAGCAGAACACAAGGCTTTCTTCTTTCTTAAAGAAAGATTCGAAGAGCTGATGGCGAGTTGCGAAATGAAGTCACTCGGACATTCTGTTCCAGAAGATTCCACTGTCGAAGTCTTGAGGCCAGTATCTCCGCTTTGCTTTTCGACAGATCCAAATCGCGAACAAGATCGTTCATTTCATCCTGGGTAATTTTATGTGGTGCAGATGTTTTGTCAAAGCACGAAAAGTTATCATCCTTACTGCCACGTTGAGGAGAACTCGCCGACGCATGGCCATCCTCATCGTCTGAACTGATAGAAAAATCTGTAGGAGGTTCTGGAATTGGAGTCCTTCGCCATGAGAGACAGGTCGCAGAGCAGATGGTATGTTAGGGTATTCAACTGTCCATTTCTTCTTCTTGGTGATGCCTCCAGAAGCTGGTGGTACCACACAGAAATAACAGTCGTCAACGTGATTGGTGGGCTCCCTCCAAATCATGGGCACAGCAAATGGCATTGCCTTTCTTTTGCCATTAAGCCACTGTGAAAGATTTACGGCACAAGTGCGGCAGCATACGTGTGGGGCCCAGTCTTTGTCCTGGTCGCCTATCTTGCAACCAAAATACAAATGATACGCTTTCTTAACTGTTGCACTGATGTTCTTTTTCTGTGCAGCAAATGTCACTTCTCCGCAAATATAACAGAAGTTATTTGCACTATTAACACAGTTACGAGGCATTGCTACTGTTTAGTTACTTTACACTATAGCAATCACTTGTGTATGCTAGAGCTTCGAAAAATATGCGCGAATGAACGGACATTGCACGAGTTAATTGTCACGTCGGCCATTTATAAATAACTATAATTAGCTATTGCTTGATATTGCGCAATCAATTTCGCAACACTCTCAATGGAAACTTACAGCAAATGCTGCATTAACTTCTTTGCATGAAGGGGTGATGCAATATGACGCAAAAATTTCGTAATTTCTCACTAAATTGCATTACATTATGCAATAGCATCTATACAATGGACAAAACGTCAATATCTCTGGAACGTGAGCCAATCAACTTTTTTCAATGTGATATTCGTGTTCAGCACGTTGAATTCATTCGGGATTGGGTACTTTCACCTAAGAAGCAATTTCACTGTTGACCAGTGTTATCGCTCTAGCACATTTGACGAATAAAACAATGCAAGAAGAAGGAGGAGCATGAGTTGTTTTACCTAAACAGGCACTGCTTTCACCTTTATTACTTGTGATAAATAAATTTTGGCCTAAGCTGTTTTCAAATGAGTTGCTTTTGCTTGGGCATTCGATAAATCGCCGAGATATTACAGTTACAGGAGTTACAAGAAAGCTCTTTGTTTCTTTTCTGTTAATGACTTGTTTTTAAAATCTTGTACTTTACAATTTGTCTATGTTTCTGTCTCTATACTACGAAAATGTCGCTATATTGAAGAAAAACGACAAGCAATGTCAAACCGGATACCAAAGGATGGTGCAAAACTGGGTAGTTTACAAGGCCTCAAAATGGAATTTTGAACCCCAATAATATTTACAACGTCGACGAAACTGAAATCTACACAATGGATCCAATACCACCTGAGCTTTAGCACCAGCTCCCAACAGTCATTAAACTCTTCCTACCAATACCAGCATGCCATCAACTTCAGGAATTAGAAGATGTTTAAAGATTTTCAGGAAGTGAATCAAACAAAAGATCTAGTTTCTCACAAACATTTCTTTAATATCACAAAAGCGACCGATTTCGTTCTAGTCGAACATCATCAGGCTAGAATTTTAAATCAAGATTTCCCTCTTATACCATAGTCGCAAAAAAAAAACATGAATAGAGGATACCCGAAGTTGAGTAGAAATAGAAACTTTACACTTTAATCTTTTTTTAAAAACTAGCTCGAGCAAGATATTTGGAAAGGGCAAGCGTCTAATACCAAACAAAAACTTTTTGAAGGCAAAGAAACTTTAACGGGTAAAATTGAAGACCCGAATAAAAAGAGAAAAGCACGACAAGAAAGAGTACCCAAAAAGAAGCGCTGGTAGGGATTCCTTGCTCCTCTAAGGAATCTGAATGATTACCTTTAATTATCTAGTGAAAAATATAATAACGGTGATGGCTATCGAGAGTACAAACAGTAAGGACAACGGATGAGTCATCGGGATCTGAATTTCTAAGCCTAACTTCAAACAACAGCTTCCCAATATGGCAGTTTGTTATTATTTACATTTGGGTATTTGTCAAAAGAGAACAACCATTTCAAGACAGCTGCACCATTGTTAGGAGAATTTCAGTTTTTGGAGCATCTTATTCTTTTAATAAAGGTTAGCGTCCCGTCTCCCCTACTGTTAAAATAATTAGAAAGACATTTTTCCTTTGAAAGTTGTCTTCTGTCAAAGGGTATACGATTTTTTTTTGCTGAGACACATCAGAAAGGAATTATAGCTGAAGAACTGAAAAAGGTCCCAGTATTTCAAAGTTTTTTTGACCACAGAAAGTTGCACCAAGGGTTTTGCTCGACCCCAAATTTATTTTCTTTTTAATATCAAAGTCAAGATCTGATCATCTTTATCTGTCACTACTAATGCAATGTCATCATGTGCATATAAAGTGATTGTAACTTTGTCCAATTTCAAAAGAAAATCGTTAATAAGAAGTAACAAAAAAGTACAGGACCTAAAATTGATCCTTGTGGAACTCCAACATTCATAGGCAAAACTTCAAAGCAAATTTTTTTAAGTCAGTATTGTTGTTGTATAATATATTAACTTATTGGGTTCTGTCTCGCAAGAAAGACTCGATCCAATTAAAAGCAATTCCTCTAATGCCATAGGCCTGTAATTTATTTAAAGGAATATCATGACAAACACAGTCAAATGCTTTATTTAAATCTAAAAAAAAATACCCACTGGATAGATACCGTTTTTAACCGAAGCCATAATTTAATTAATAAAAGTATTTAAAGCAGTAGGAGTAGAGAAATTCTTTCTAAAGCCATGTTGGCAATTTGTAATTATATTTTAAAGTGAGCCAAAAATGTCCCCAGCCTATCTAAAAAACAATATTTAAATATTTTTGAGAAACAAGATATAAGAGCTACAGGGCGGTAATTGTTTGGTAGTAAATTGTCGCTCTTTTTAAAAATAGGAACCAATTTAGTATTGGTAGTACCCAGCAATGCAGCAGCTAATTTGATTGACCATAACTCAGCTCGCCTAAAAGCAAAACTCTAAAATTGCAGATTTTGATATGTAGAATTAGTTTCTATTTTCCTTAATTGGCATAAAGAATAATATGCCAATTTCACTGAATAAAGAATTGTTACCGCATTTCAATTCGTAAAATATTTTCAAAGAAAACTTCAGTCAGTATAAAATCCATTCCTACCCATTCAAATCGGAAAACAGGAATAATAGAAAATGTTAGTGAAGAAAAATACTCAGACAAGATCGTTTTGGAGATACCGCTTTATGTGGACTCTCGGCAAATTTCATTAAAATTGATTTTCCAACCACTGGAGAGTCTGACCGCTCGAAAATCCCCAGTATGAGCGCAAAACATCGAGGCGCACTATAGAAACAGCGTCGCTTCCAACAAAGACAGTCGTCGCTAAGAAGCTAATGAATAATGCAACCACAGCGTAGTCCTAACTCCCACCGTGTACCGACATTTAAAGCTCGGTAAATACCCGATCGTTAATTGAAACCACGGGGGATGTTCCCGATTAAATGTATATTTTTGCGGAGGCAACAAGAAACTAAACTAGACTTGGTCTTTGTCGAAGAAACAATCGCGAGATTATAAATACCTGTCGCTGTCAGATATTAATGTACGTTTTGAAACGCGATCGCTAACCCCACCCCTATAAGTTGGCGTTCGTGTTTTTTTTTTTTCTTTTATCGTCGACAGAGGTTTTGTGATCCCCTTTTTGCGGCTATATGTCAGGCGCTTTTTGCCTGCGAGCGAATTGGCGACGCAAAACGAGGTCCTCCGGGCGATTTGTCAACGTTACGTGGGGCACAGCGCCATCTGCGTTTCATCGGGCGAGCCGGGTTGATTTTCTGAAAGGGAATCAGTGGAATTATCGTGCTTTTTAGAGTTTCTGCAAACGTTGGGATATCATTTTAACCGCGATGAGTTGAATGATTACGTATATAGGTTATGTTTCTGGTTATTAGAGATAAGTTTTCAAAGGAAAAGTTGTGGTAAAAGCTTTTTATTTCTACTGAAAGCCGCAATGTTTTACATCCATTTGAATATGAAAAGTTTTCACTCGATTACGTAAGTACGCTGAGGGACCATTTTGCTTATTTGGAAGAAAAATTCGAAGTAATAATAAGAAATGCATGCACAGGTTTTTGTTTTTTAAATTAGTATTAAAAAAAATATTAAAAGTTGTCCTCTTTTTGAAAATCTTGGCCAATGAATAACAAGGAACAAAAGTTCACATTACAAAACTCATTAAAAACTTCTTAAGGCAACGATTAAAATTGCATAAACGAATATACATAAGTCCAATAAATAGTGAGTCTTCAAATATTAAAAGAAATACATGAGAAAAAGTATCGATTCTGCTTAAATAGGCTCTTATCTGATTTGAATGACCTACCTACATAAGTTCAAGCTGGACTTCAATCTGAACATATCGTAATATTTATGCTTCGTACTTGACAAGTATAATATATAAATTAATATTACCTAGTAGGGGTATAATTTTGTGAAAAAAGTTCAAAATATAAATCCAAATAAAAAGTCCAACACATTGGATTATCAGGGATAACTTTCTAGCAGTACGAACGAAATTTAGGTAAATATATCGACTATTGTTTTGAATTATGTATCTGTTGATTACTGCACTTATAAGTCCAAAATTATAATTGTAAACCTTTTCAACTTATACAGCACATTATATATTCAAGACTTAGATGTTTCATGCTTGAAAAGTATCATACATAAATTAATATTATAGGCTATAATTTTCTAAAATAAAATCCAAAATATAAGTCCAGTTAATTCGGGTAATCTGATTATCAGAAATCATATTTTTGTGGTATGATTATATATATTATTTTGAATATTCTTTTAGCAGTTGTTATATGTTATACTAAGCCCAAAATAATAACAATAAAGTTTTTCAACTCCTATGCATATTCTGTACTATTCAAGACTCAGATAAAAAAAATCTTCTGTGTGTATCATTTATTACATTCCCATATTTCATTCATCCATCTGAAATTCCAAAATGTAATTTCACCTAGCGCCCTCTCTGATATCTTAACGAAATATTGTAACCAGTGATCTGTTATCGGCTAGGTGGCACGGGGCACTTGTGGATGCACCAACTGAACTGCCAAGTCAGCTTTTCAGCCGCTTGCTAACGAATTAATAGAATTTTCTTACCTAAATAACGCACCCCAAAGCCCCCTTCAATATATCGTTGCAAAATCACACGAATCGTGCAATAAAAGAATACAGGATATGTTACTGAATATAAACATCCCGATGAATGATAAATTTCCCGAAATAAATATTATAAAATATAAAAAAAAATGCTAGATAAGCTTAAACTAACAAATAAAATAAGTATCTATATAAAATAAAAGTGCATAGTTTTTATAATAATAATAACAGCACTTCGATCTAGTATGAACTATACTAATAGTCATTTTTTAACAAATAAAAATCCGACCGCGAGTATGCAACCGAATATGTACGTTCATTTACAATGACTCCTTTATTATGCTTTGAAACCTATTTTAAATTACTGTTAATTTCCCTAAATTAGTTTAAATACTATCATATCTCTCAGGCAGCAAACAGTTATCAAGAAAGTGGACGTGGTTGAAGACAAACATTGTACAAGAGAAGCGTAGGATAAATTAAACATATGTCATATCAAAGGTTATACTTTCGGCTAAAACCAACTAAATTTGGACGTGATTCAATGCCAGAGGAAGAGCATTATTATGGTGATTTGGTCTTTTTGCGAAATATGAAATCTATTTTGGTATGATCCCAATAAATAGATATTATTTTATTTTATACTCCGCACCCCAAATAAAGATGGGGTTGAAATATCCCAGCCGGGGCACATTGCCAACGGATGAGATTTGACGTTTGAAATATGTATATTGTAGACTGATGTTTTAAAGTACAGCAGCGGGAGTTCCAGTTATTATTATTCGTGAAAGGTCTTACGCACTGTATGACATGCTTCTAAAATGACGGTCTTTTGAAGCAACTTAAAGAGGTGTTGTAGGAGTTGGAGCAGTTTCAAGGCGCTGTGCAAGTTCCTCGGGATTTCTCCGGTAGTGCCAATGATGATGGGTATGACGGTGACTTCATTTTGGAGCCAGGTGTCCTTAACATCTTGTACCAGCGGTAAATATTTTTTCTGCATGTTCAATATTAATATTTGCAGGGGTCGGGACAGCAACATCAATAAGGTAAGTAATCTTTTTATCTTTTAGGGTGATTGTAATGTCTGGCATATTGTGGGCCACCGTGCGATCGGTAAGTATGGTCCTATCCCAGTATATTTTAACGTTATCGTTGTCAATTACGTTGGGCGGGGTATATTTAGGTATAGTATGGAGCAGATTCAATATCCTTGTCATATAGACGAGTCAACTCATTATGTATCATTTTCGCCCCGTTGTTATGACGGCGTAGGTATTCCGTGTTGGCCAGGCGCGTACAGCCAGTTAGAATGTGCTCTATTGTCTCGCTGTGGTCCTGACATACTCTGCACAGGGTTATGGTGACGGAGGGGTCCTTAAGAATATATTTGTTGTATGTACTTGTTGGCATGACCTGATCTTGGATTGCTATAGCAAATTCCTCCGTCTTCGGGACAATATTGCCATACATAATAAGCCACTGGTTCATATGTTCGTCTGCCAGTTTGTGGATGTAGCGCCCATGCAGCTCTTTCGCCTTCCGCTGCTCGATCTTCTGGCTGTTAGGGACAACTTGCGTCCTTGAGTCGTATTGTGGAGACGCCAGATTTAGGGGTGTTAAGGCCCTATCTGCCACTATTACTGCCTTATGTAGAGCCGAAGTGTTGCATTTTTCTTGGAAATACATACGTAGTCCACGTATTTGGTTGTAATATGCATTATTTATATCGATGACACCTCTTCCGCCGCATTTCCTCGGTAGATGGAATCTCTCAACTGATGCTCTGGGATGGGTTAATTATAAGTCTTACCTATATTAGGTTTATTATTATGTTGATCGGGGTTATTCTTTGAGAGGAGTCACTTATCAATAGGCGAAAGATGGTAGTGGGAACGAACCTGACTGCTTCTTAGATCTAAGATCAGCTGTCATGGAAAGGCGGCCTCATGCCCTCGGAGCAGGTGGAGCTCCTGCTGCTACATTCTCCTAATTACAGTTCTTCGTATCCCTCGCACCCAGGAATGGCACTCACAGACCAGTTACCAGTTACCAGTGTGATTTTATACTGAGGATAGCGTATTTTCAGTTCGAAGATTAGCGACTGATATTTCTTTATTTTTTCTTCTTTTTTGTCCAGTATCTTAAATTCCAGGATTTTTAATTAGAAGCTCTTCTTCGTTTCATCCTGATACAATTAAACTACTTTACTACTCATTTGTCAGATCTAAGTTGGAATATGGGTCTTTGATCTGGAATCCATTCTACTCTTCGCATAAAGAAGCACTGGAGAAAGTTCAAAGAAAGCTTCTAAAATATTTATACTTTAAACAAGAAGGCTCTTACCCTGAGATTGGTTATGACTACCAGCTTCTACTTCAGCAATTCGATGTTGAGTCGTTGGAAGTTAGACGACAATTACAATCAATTAAATTTGTCTATAATCTAACAAATAACAATATTGATGCTCCTTACCTTTTATCACGCCTACAATTCTTTGTTCTTCGCGGTTCTCCAAGATACACAAGCACCATACGCACGTCTAAACTCTTCCCTGAATTCCCCTATAGTATCAATGTCACGTATCTTTAATTTAATATCATCGCTCTGTGACATACATTTTACACCTCTGCAGGAAATATTGTCAATAGCAAATAAGCAGTTGTCATAATTTGTTAATTTTTGTTTTGCGCATACAAGTGTTTTTATATTAGAATTTAAGCTGAGCTCAAGTACTCTTTATGTTTACATTTTTTTTTGTACAACTACATGAATTGTATTTTTTTTGTCCTTTATTTGAAGCAATCTGTTGGGCAAATATATTATTATTATTATTATTATTATTATTATTATTATTATTATTATTATTCCAAAGGGCAGGACATTTCCACTATACACATTGTTTTAGATTTAAATTTCTCAATCACTAAGTCTGGTTTATTTGCACTTATTTGAGCACACTGTCGGTACATCCGTTACAGAATATGGCACTATTGATGAATCATCAATTCCAAAGCCATATCTTAGGTGATAATACAAAACCTTCAAGGCAGCGTTATGTCTCTCAATGTAAACTGTAGCGGCGTAAATGGGGCAGCTGGCTAATATGTGATTGAGTGTCTCTGGGTTTTGTTTACACTTTCTACATATCACACTATCAATATTCTGCTTTGGGATAGTCCTTCTAAATACTAGCGTTTTCAATAGTCTCCGATCTAAGCATACCTGATTTTAACCATGCAAATGATAGTTTTTTTGATAAGTCTAGCTCTTGGATAGTCCTGAAGTAACTTCCATGCAAGGATTTGGTGACTTGTTCGTTTTTAAGTTGTAATTTTTCATTAGTGTAAATTAAAGTTTGGAAATCTTTGTTCCAAATTTCCGAAAACTGTTTCAGTGTTTGTATAGTATTCAATTTAATATTAAGCTCAAATTGTGTGCACGCTCTTTCACTTCCCCTTGACAAGAGATCTCCATGTCTTGCTCGGTCTTTAACAATTTTAATCAGTGGGTCCTCACTATGTAAGAAAGCGTGATATGTTTTTAATACCACTTTATTATGAAGCGCTTCTATAGACAACAATCCTCTTCCACCTTCCCGCCTTGGTAGAAATAGCCTGGGGACCGATGCTCGGGGGTGGTGCGATCTTGCCTGGGTCATTATTTTTCTAGTATATCGGTCTAATTGCTTCAATTTCTCAATGGTATTATTATTATATCCAGAGCACTATATTTTTGTAGTGAACATCGCATGATTTACTTCAAAATTCTTACACTAAGTTATAATTAAATTCAATGGCCTAATACAAACAGCTAAAGAAGTATATTTAACATTAGCTGTTGAAAACAGTTGAAAATAAAAAAAAAAAACAAGCTTTATGGATCGTCCTACTACTATCTCTAGCTAAAAATCTATAACATGTTTGGTCACGTGACGCCCGCATACTGGTGTATTGTATATCCTACGCGTGTGTAAACGTATTCGTACAATAGTCGTGTCCCCCTTTTAATAGGTCAGCGAAATATCTGACAGTCGCATTCCGCTATATATCTTTTAACAGTACCGCAATATACTAGCAGTAGTAGTGGTAGTAGTAGTAGTTGTAGCAGTAGTGTAGTCGCTGTCGGCGAAGGGATGCGACACTACTACACTCTAAACATAGGAATAGACGCGCAACGCGTTCGGCCAACGCAGGATCGATATAGCCCACGGGGTCCCAGCCGGAACCCGGCGCTCTGCCCCGCGAACAACCGCGATGATGGAGATGCGGCTAGCCTGGCAGGCATTTGTTTCGAAAACGACGGGAACAAGTCAGTCCATTCGCGTGTGTCTATCCATTTATCCCCGGCTATCATCCGTGCCGTCTGCCTGTGATGTTCGCCGACTCCCGCACAGGTAAATCCCCGCGGACACGGACTGCAGATTAAAACTGTACGCGCACCGTCGGACGTGCGATAAATTGTCGGGTAGGATCGCGCGCGTACACCGACGATTTATGAGGGCAGGTCGCGCGAGATGATAATCGACGCGAATTAGCGATACCGTTCCGAGAAAAGTCGAAAGAGGTTGCTGTTTGAGCTTGAGCGAAATAGTACCGCACTTTTAAAGTTCATTCTAACGAATTAGGTCTTCAAAGTTTTCCATTTGACCCGTTTGGAACAATACCAATACGCTTTAAATTTTCCAAAATATTCTGCAAGCATATGCATCTCGCGATTTTCAAAACAGAAGTCGTGTGACGTATCAAATTGAAATTATCCATTATGTAGAGAGTGGCTAAATAATTTTTATCTTGATAATTGTTACCGCACACTTTTTATCACACTTTCTTGCTCTAGTTTTCTGATTTTATGTTATCTTTAATTTGTTTCTCGCTTTTACAGTTTCTTTTCATAAATTACACTCGTTTGGAACAACACCAGTACACTTCGAATTTTGCAACTAGTGCTATTCGATTATTAGCGTTAGTTGTTTTCCTATAAGGTTATAACGTGATGGCTTTTTTACAACGTTGGAAATTGACTAGCCTCCTTGATAATGCCGCATATGTTAAATTTACATAATTCTATTATAATAGACTGTTAGAAGTAATTAAGAATAACGAGGAATCTACGCGCTACTGATCATTATTTGTTTTTTTTTGTTTAAAAAGGACGTCTAAGTTTTTGTCGCAGAAATTGTTTAAACGAAGTGTATGTGTGGTTGCAAAATAAGTACAATTTGAAGGTATCAGGATAGGTACTATGAACAATGTGTGTTTAGCGATATCAGGGACTGAAGTGTTTTCTGTAATGATGAAATTGTTTGCTTCATCTTCCTTAAGAGTATGTGAAGTTAGTTTTCTGCCCCGACGATTTATGAGGTCGCGCGAGATGATAATCGACGCGAATTAGCGATACCGTTCGGAGAAAAGTCGAGAGAGGTTGCTGTTTGAGCTTAAGCGAAATAGTACCGCGCTTTTAAAGTTCATTCTAACGAATTAAGTCTTCAAAGTTTTCGATTTGACCCGTTTGGAACAATACCAGTACGCTTTAAATTTTCCAAAATATTCTGCAAGCATATGCATCTCGCGATTTTCAAAACAGAAGTCGTGTGACGTATCAAATTGAAATTATCCCTTATGTAGAGAGTGGCTAAATAATTTTTACCTTGATAATTGCTACCGCATACTTTTTATCACACTTTCTTGCTCTAGTTTTCTCATTTTATGTTATCCTTAATTTGTTTCTCGCTTTTACAGTTTCTTTTCATAAATTACACTCGTTTGGAACAACACCAGTACACTTCGAATTTTCCAAAATAATATGGAAGCATGTGCATCTCCCAATTCTTGGAGACGAATTAGTGTTTAAAATATAGTAGTGTGACACATCGAATTGAAATCATCTGCTATGTAAACTGTAAATAAATAATTACAACCACTCACGTATAAAATATTTATTTATAATAATTTTTGACATATTTTTTTTTATCAACAGCTTTAATAATTACCTTATTAAACTTTATCTTTAGTTTATTCGGCACTTTTACAGTTTCTTCTCGTGAAGTATTTCTTCACAGCTTCTAAATTCGAACAAGAAAGTTAAGGTGGTCGGTGCTCATTGTTATATACTAGGAAAAATTGTATTCTTTATGTTCTTTTTTCTCAACTGTCAATCAACGTTTTGTAATTTTTCTTTTTTTGATATATACATAAGCGCATCAGGTTTAATGAAGGCTGACTTACCTTCAAAATTTTATTTAGGAGAGCCAGAAAAAATCGAATTTGAAAAAGAAAAAAATCTATTTTTGAAGTTTCGTAGCTTCTCTTTGTCAATAGTTTTTTTTTAATTCTCAGCTATAAATTATCTTTTGATATCAAATAACAAGTACGGAAAATTTGAATTAATTAGATCCAGCAGTTTCCAAAAAAAAAGTAACATAAAGAATACAATTTTTCCTTGTAAATAACAATGAGCATCGAGTCCCTTAGTGAACCAATAGAATATGTCACCAGGCGCAGCTCATAGTCTATTGTAGGAATCACCTTACTAGTAATAGGGGGACTGCCTACCAGGCGTCATCAGCGCTCTTCTGAGTTCATCGCCCTCACATCTCAAGCTTTACATAATATCATCCACCAGGTGACGCGCCACCTAGAGGCCACACACTAAGCTCTCACTCGCTAGTGACCTGACCATAGCATAAAACTGGCAATACAGTCATTGACCTAGTTCGGATAGTTCATGAACTATCAGTTCCGCTAAATGGCTCGCATAAACGACAACCAGACTGCGTATAATCGTCCCTCCAAGAATGACTTACCATGAAGTATGACATCGTTAGTGTCCCTCCGAGTTGAGACCCACTTCCATCACTGTATCGCCATCGCATCTCAAACTTTATCCCCAATCGCCCATTAAGGAATAGAGAGTCCAGATGTGTGCCACATAGGAACTACACGCCGAACTCTCACCTAACAAGCGCTAGCGACGTAAACCGGTAATATAATCACTGATCTAATTCTACCAATTCATGTATTGCCAGTCGTAGCCAATTCATGTATTACCAGCTAGATGCTGATAGAGTATAACCGATGGATCAATCGCACTGATTAAGAACATACAAAACTAGATAGTAAAAAATACTATAAAAATCTCACCTCACTATTGGGAAATGTTGGAAGGGAAAAGTAGCATTTGCTCAAGCAATCCTCAAAATGATAAAACTATTTCAATTGCATAACACCCAGGATTAGTACCCAAAGACGGTTAAAAGCATCAAGGATGTTTTTTTCTTTAATAATACTAAAAGCACTGATTTAGGGTTGTTACAGATATGATTTGTATTAAATTTCAGCAATTGTGGAATTCTTTTTGTACATATCTTCGATGAAATATAATAAATATATAATTTCTAAGGTAAGTATATGATTTAATTTTATTTCTTTTATTAATTATTTGGAGAACAACTAATGCTATTCGATTATTAGCATTAGTTGTTTTCCTATAAGGTTATAACGTGATGGCTTTTACAACGTTGGAAATTGACTAGCCTCCTTGATAATGCCACACATGTTAAATTTACATAATTCTATAATAATAGACTGTTAGAAGTAATTAAGAATAACGAGGAATCTACGCACTACTGAGCATTATTTGTTCCTTGTTTTTTTTTTTTTTTTGTTTAAAACAGGGCGTCTAAGAGTTTTTGTCGCAGAAATTGTTTAAAAGGAGTGTGGGTCATTCCATATCAACCGGAACACCTAAAAAATTTGATGTCTTGGATTGTTTTTATATTTTAAGTTTGAAGCCCTTGCCTAAAATTAGAAGACCCGTATTTTTTGCTAAAGCTCTACAGTATCTATTTACAAAGATATTTGCGAGCAAAGTTTGCAAAATAATTAAAATAATCGCAGAAGTCATATTGTTTGGTTATGCATAAATTAAAACATTAAAGCAAAATGCATATAAATGCATGGTGTATTCTAAAGTTCAAACTACACATTTTCATTTAATAATGCCTAAATTAGATTGTACTTCATTGTGACCCCCTTTTTGTCCTGTTTAATAAAATAATGTCTTTTTCCTCTATGTTTACCGCGAAATTAAATTTTTGAAAAAATATCATAATATACTTTAAGCTATGTTCTACAAGAATAGAAGTATTTGAAAATGGAGAACCTGCACTGCTCTACGTTACATTGTGATATATCGTAATGTAACGTACAGTACTGTATGAATTTATTCTTTTTATAGAATACCCGTAGGTTCTCCATTTTCAAATACTTCTATTCTTGTAGAACATAGCTTAAATAATATTATGATATTTTTTCAAAAATTTAATTTCGCGGTAAACATAAAGAAAAAAGACGTTATTTTATTAAACAGGAGAAAAAGGGGGTCATAATGAAGTACAATCTAATTTAGGCATTATTAAATGAAAATGTATAGTTTGAACTTTAGAATACACCATGATTCATATGCATTTTGTTTTAATCTTTTAATTTATGCATAACCAAACAATATTACTTCTGCGTTTATTTTATCGATTTTGAAAACTTTGTTCGCAAATATTTTTGTAAATAGATACTGTAGAGCTTTAGCAAGATATACGGGTCTTCTAATTTTAGGCAAAGACTTCAAACTTAAAATATAAAAAGAATTCAAGACATCAATTTTTTTAGGTGTTCCGGTTGATATGGAATGACTCGTGTATGTGTGGTTGCAAAATAAATACAATTTGAAGGTATGAGGATAAGTACTATGAACAATGTGTGTTTAGCGATATGAGGGATTGAAGTGTTTTCTGCAATGATGAAATTGTTTGCTTCATCTTCCTTAAGAGTATGTGAAGTTAGTTTTCTGCCACACCATTTTAATAACAACAGTAATTTTTTTTCACTGGCTTCCCAATTTTATTGTAGGTGGGTTGTCCACACTGCATACTTGGTGTCATTGCTCAATTTTGCGGTTTTTATGTTAGTCCTAACCTTCCTTCTGTAAGTGTACTTTGGCTTGTTTAGTTATTCCATTTTAAGTAATCTGAGTTTCCACCTTATTTATTTTGTAATTTTCGTCTTAGAATTTGTAGTTTTTTGTCTCTGAGGAAGCAATAAATTTAATTAATTCAAAATTTAATCCGTTGGCTGCATGCCTAACAATACTTTCGTCAAACCTTTAATGTAATTAGATTAAACAAATATTTCAACAAGAGCATTTATTTGACGCAAGAACTTGAGTCAACAAAATATAGAATAAGAAAATCGAATCAAAAATCTTTGCGACAATTAAATCAGTTCTTCAGTTGTAGGGCTTTGGGCATACTATGACAGTTACCCAATACAAGTTGTTTATTGTTCTTCTTTTGTTTTGTTTTATTCATATAAAGAAAAAGATATCAATTTTTCTTCATAAAATAAACACGATCCAGCCTCGCAAACCGCAGTCTCCGGAGACGATCGCATGATCAATTTTTAAACGACGCTAAGTCCTCACTTACCCCCGCTTTTATACAGATCGTGCGTTCTCTCGGAACATCCCTTTCAGCGCCCACCCGATTATACGCGCCTTTTTACGGTCAGCTACTCTTCGGCCATCAATAATTCAGCGGACCGCGCCGCGCCGCGTCGACAGAGACATCTATTGGAGGCGACTTAAGTGGCGAAACTCCGACGAGCGCGGGTGTATGGGGGGATTTCCCCGGCTTTTTACGAGATAATCTCCGCTCTCGCATAATGGAATTTTAGATTAGTATCATTTACCCGCACTTTGGGGTTGCGTTACCGCTTAATCGCGTCGATAAAATTGAAGATATGGGATGGGAGGTAGATGTACCTATGGGGGATTGCTACACAAACGGGTGATTATTAAACGACTGGTCCGAGTTGGATATTTTAGTTACGATCAAGTCGTCTATTAGTTCGTTTTGATGTTAGGAAAGTTATAACGAGGTAGCATTCGTTATGTTATTTTATTTTTACTTTTATATCTTCTAGTTAAATTTATTCACTACTCAGTGGATAAATTTAATAACTTGAATTCGTCCAGGGATGTAAGGCACTCTTAAGTCATTATTTTGTCACAAATAAGTTTTGCTATATTACAAAACTTACGTTCATTTTGCCCTATGTATATCATAAATCTAAGGTGAGCCAAAAATGATTTATTTTATATTATACGCATGTTTATCATACGTGCTGTCAGATACTGTTTATGTCCAAGGATCATCCAATTATTTGTGCAATTTGGCATTTATAATAGAACATATTGCTGTGTACTGACTGAATTGAATGAACTTGCAAATAGAAAATTAAAAATGAAAAATTAAATTAGCTAGCTCTACGGATAAAATTTTTAAAGGGGGCAAAAGAACAATTACTCTCAGAGTTATCCTCGCGAATTAAATCTTGAATTTAACCACGACAAGTGGGTTGAGGAAATGTGGGTGAAAGAAATCTGACTTTCTAAAATTACCCCAAAAATTGAAAAGGTTTAATTTAAAAATAAAAGAACAGAATTTTTAAACTTAACGACGTTAATAAACAATCAAAAATTTATTATAAAAAAAAAATTATAAATTTGCAGAAAAAAAAACCGTGAACAGAGGGTTCTGGCCTAAATTTAAAAACTGCACGTGATTCTAAATTACAATAGGACATTGCTATTTCCTATATCAAAGCAAAAGATTTAGTTGTCCAGGAAGATGATCCAATATCTTTCAAATCAATCCATGTGGTATCAAATTAAAACAAACTAAATTAAGCGTGGACAAATTGAAGTAAATTTACAAAAATTAAAACTAAATGCAAGAACAATGCTTTTCCTCACCCAAACCGAGGTGATTGATAAATAAAACCGAAACAGCAAATTAGAATCTATAGTGAGAGAAATTAAACTTGACTATATCTTCCCGAACAAAAATAATAAATCCTCCTATATCTACGATGTGCACACATCAATATAATAACAATTATTATAAAATGAATTCCTTGATTGGCTATATAAAAGACAATTTACGCGAATTAAATTACGAAATCAAAATGAAATACAAAATGGCAAACAATGATTCAAAAATACAAGTACTCACGGTAACAGTCGACCAAGGAACTCTCGAACATCTTTCTACCATCGTAGACTTACAAAAATCCTACTCTCGACTACGTACAACGCAGCCGCACAAATCACCGACAAAATCTACTAGAATAAGCGTT
Organism: Protaetia brevitarsis; assembly: GCA_004143645.1. Classification (NCBI taxonomy): domain Eukaryota; kingdom Metazoa; phylum Arthropoda; class Insecta; order Coleoptera; family Scarabaeidae; genus Protaetia; species Protaetia brevitarsis. The sequence goes on from RXPK01000178.1 coordinate 1,325,035, forward strand.
AACTCAAGCTAGCGAACGCTAGACAACTTAAAGAAAGGAATTAACTTACAAAAACTTAACACTTAATTAAATAAATTAAACAATTAACTCTTTAACTAAATTTATACAAACCAAAATTATATTATTATGAAAATTTCTCGATACAATGATTCAGCAGTTTTAAGTAAATCAATTATGCAACACAAAATACACTCGCGATAAATGGGTTGCCACGGCAATAAGTATATTTGCAACAAAGCAATTTGCAGAAATTGTCAATTACATAGAATGTCTATACACTTTATTTATGAAAAGCTAAATAATTACAATTTATCCTAAACCCCGTACCCTACCTAAAGGTACTACACGACGCTACCTATTCTAACTCTACTATATGGATTCCATAACAATTGACACGTTCCTACTCTAACTAAATAATTTTTCCTATGATTATTTATTAATAATACTAACAAAAATATAATAAATCAGTCAACTATTTGGTTGTTATTATGTTTACGTCCACGGAGCGATCTCACTTACCTGGAACTCGGGGGGTAGGACTTGGGAAGCGGCCTAAGATTACTGATAGCCTGCAAATTATTGTTATTACCCTTCTGGATTTGGAAGAAGCAGCTATCACATTCTTTAAGTTCCGATAGCTTAACGCCAATTCAAGTGTATAAAATATTCGTTCATAAATACCTACTTCCCTACTAACTATCTAGATCTCGTGTCGAAAGCTATTTAATTCTCTAGCTGCATCGCTAAAAAATTTCCACCATTCGACCAACTTGTTACCCCGCGGCCAATTAAACCCCTTAACTAATGTCCCAGCTTCCGTACGCGACCGCCACTCAGCAGTGAGTCGACATTCAAATAAGATACGCCCCGCTTATAAATAGATTATCTACCCCACCACATTCACAATGCGAATCATTAATCCCTCCCCTCCCCCCCCCTCCCAATTCTATATAAATAAGATTTAAAATTAACGCGACCCGTTACTAACTTCCTAATATCACGTCTAGTCTAAAAAAGTTGTACACCCCCCTCGCGTAACGTATCCCAAATATTCTTTTCTTGAACAAGTTCTACCGTACTAAATATACCTATACTTGTCAAAAATATTGCTGTCTGTTTCGCTTTTCCATAAACCCTGAAGCTCCAGTTTCATTCCAACTCTGTTGATATCGGAACTTGTATCTCTATGTTAACAGTAAAAATGATTTATTTTTTTTATATTTCGTGTTCCAATTTTTTTCATTTTCCGGTGAATTGATAAAATTTTATTTTCGCTTTGAATCATTAAAAATACGTGAGTATTGTAAAAAAGTTAAAATTTATTTTTCGAGTTTCAAATAACCGACACAAACATATATTTAAAAAAATAAAATCTTTATTTTTTCACTTAAGTCTAATTAAAATAAAATAATATTAATATAAACACTGAGAAATAACCAAAACACCACTAAAATCCTTAATAAACTGATTTACTTCTCATTTATATCTACAATTTCTATCCATTATTTATTTCCACTATTTATTTCCACTATTTATTTCCACATGCAATTAAACAATAGAACTCCACTGTCCTCATTCGCGGGACTGTTTATATTTAGCGCCTCTCGTTCTGGAATGGTCTACATCTTTCCTGAATGTTCTAATGCATTCACACTAGAAATTTCGATTGCGTATCAATGAAGCATACGACAGCGCTTTCTATGAACGGTTTAATTATCTAGGCTGATCCCCGCTTTATACAGGTAGCGCCGTCTGCTGGTGCAGTAAGGAATTTTAATTTTATAGTAATGTGAATTCTCTAAGGCTAAAGATCGGAAATATAAATTCTTAAAAATGCTCGCTGTTCTCGAGAGCTTTTGCTGGTCAGAGCTTTCTTTTTAATAATATGTTAATTTAGCCAGGTATTGTTAAAGGTATCAATTTTTATAATTCTATCAATATTAATAACAATTCCTAAAACTGCACATATATCAGTACAGACTGAGGAAAATCCACCTTAATTACTTCATGTATGTGGATATGTTTTTTATACATTTACGTATATTGAGAAATAATAAGCAAGCAATAACAAATACGGTTGGATTATTAATTTAAAAGATAACAAAACAAACAAAGATGGGATATTAATCAAACAACTAAGGTAAATAACTTATTTGTAGAAATTTTATTATTAAGTTATAATTTACAACAAGTGTTCAAAATGGTTCTGTTAAATGCATAATGCAATACGACGTGTCGTGTTGTTAAAAATACTCTGTAATACATTTGGTGTTATTTCATTACATTTATTGTAATTATTAATCTATTCTTGTATTTTTTTGAACAATTAAAGATCTAATAATATCAAGAATCTATCTATAACCGGAAATACGTACTTTTTATATTCCGCATTAATTTACTCTCAATTATTTTTTAAAATTTAATGTTTTATTCAAACAGGTAATTCCTCATTCTCCTACTCATTCCAAACAACCTTCTTTTTGCTTATTCTTTTTTTAATTTCGTTGCCAGGCCGATATCGTTCCATAGCGTATGTATTATGCACGTATTGAGATTTTTGTTTATATAAATTAATCATTTTTTCGAAAACATGCATATTTTATTATTATTACATATATTTAAAAAAGGTATATTTATTTATTTAACATGAATAGTTATAACAGTACGTATCAATTGAATTAAATTATTTTGCTTTCATTCCAGGATTTTTGTCATATTTATTTTAATCCAACTTCTATTTTTTATTCGAAATCACTTCAGGAACGTCAGACCACAAATAACACATGTCTTTGCGGTTAATATACACGAGTTATTCATATGTTATACATAATGCAACATAACACTTTGTGAGAAGTGCGAAAAGAAAGAAAGGCTGACCGCAAAAGCAATATTCTTAGAATGTACGTGAGGATATCTTACACACTTGCGTCTTTTTTAATGATGTTAGATCTCATTGCATCAATCGCATTAAGATCATACTTTCAACAGTTTTTTTTAATGTTTTTATGCAATTAATTTGTGGATATATTACACAAAAACTTCGCCTGACTGACGAAAGTTTGATGTGCAATAATAAATTCTCTCTAATATACGTAGGAGTATTTTCTTTTAAATTGGGAAATTAACTTTTCGTAAGAGGCTGTATACTGAAATTATGAAGGTAAAGTACAAAGGTTATTTTTTGCAATATACCAAATAATAATTCCGTCATAATAAATAAGCTGTTGAAAGAAATTGTTGTATAACCAATTGTTAAGATTACACTGACAAAATTAATTCAATGTAATTATTTTTGATTGAATGTAGATACTTTTTGGTTAATTCAAAAATTTTTTTGTATACGATCCAAACATGTTCAATTCTAAGAATTTCAATAGGTAGTTATACCAACCATATGAAAGTGGCCTCAGAAAAGTGAATACTATTCAATTCTCTGAACAATTTTACAATGTTGACAAGAACATTGATTGCACCTTAACTTAAACTGCTATAGTAATTAAACTAACATCTTTATCTACGTTTAATAATTCTAGAATGTTGGACGAAGGTTTACAAACCAATACTTACTGGCAATCATCAAAAATTATTAGGTTAATTGCGAATTTGTTGTACATATATTTGTATTCCAAACATGAGTACTATTCCACAAATTAATTTTATTCAATTGCGACATATTATAAGAACTATCTGCAGAATCTATTGTCAAAACAAATATTTAAAAGTCACAAATCCATTGTGTAAAAATAAATTTTATAGTTGACATAATCGCACCCCACACAAGGAACTGTCAACATAATCTTCAATCTAAACAGCAGCACTTTCTCAAATAACGCACGAAATTTATCTCCATCTCCGCTGCCTTCTAAACTAATAACCGCGATATGAGCCTTAAATCAATGCCGAGTTGGAATGGATTTGTGTTGACTTTAAACTCAGATTGCATTAGGGGATTCATCCAAGACGATAAGGCACAAATTTCAACAGATAAACCAGTTTCAAAACCAAACATTTACCCTCGCAACTGTTATTATTTCGCTGATACGACGCGACATCTGCTCGAAGTGACAATATAAACAAGGACTAATAATTCTAGAGCATGTATTCCAAATACGTGCAGTAAGAAAAAAAAATAATCATAAATAAAAATACAATTATCGTAAGTAAAAAGTTCAGCTGGATAGGGAACAAAAGCACAAATTACTTAGCACTAGTAAAGAAAGAGATCCTAAACACTGATACTAACAAGAAGCAATCTAATTGTAAGTTACTTACGGTCTGTTTCATACTGGTAACTTATGAAGTTACTTATGATAATTAAACTGAAGTAGTAGACCAAAGAATATATGCAGTTGCGGTAAGTAAAAGATTTACTCATGTCAAGTAGATGTATTGCTATGAGTGCGCTAATGCTTGCTATAATGGCCATCACATTTTCATTATTAACCTCAATTAATGCAAGCTATTTGGATTACTTGTGATAAGGAAACAGTATCATTAATGCACGTTCACTAAATATCTGATATATAAAAGGTAATGGTTTGCTGTAAATATACAATATACTTACCTTAATTTGTTGTTCAACTTATGGGTAGTGCAGGAAACGAGGAAGTTTAGTGAATATTTAATATAAATTTAAATAAAAAGCAATATTATTAGTAATAGTTTTATTTTGTATAGGACAAACACAGTGACTACCTGATATGAATGAAAGATATTGGTTTCACTTTAACAACAATTTTTTTTTAAACAATTTACAACGTAATGACTCATAGAATATATTCCTTAATAATGAAAAAAAAAATGAACAAAGCAATAATAAAAGATAAGGGAAATGGGGCCCATTTGAAACGTTATTTAGTTATTGAAATCTAATCAAAGGACAAAGAGAAATATGGCTTTGAAGTTACAACTAATGACAAACAAGAAATAATATAACTAGGCAGTTAACTTGCGGTTTCTGTTGGTTCTTTGCACTGGGCGTTGTCTCGGCGAGTTGATCCTCTGTCGGCGTACGTGGAGGTTATATCAGGTGATCGCCTCGAAAACGGCTTCTTCGTCGCGGTATCCCTAACTGCGGATGGCACTTGGACTGTCGGATCACTAGCGACGGCATCCACACTTTAACTTCACCAGCGGGCGCAGATATCATCACAATGATGGGGGAATTCAAATATCCCACCATGTGGTTTAAAACTGCAATCTTGAAACATTCGATTGCTTATAGACTCGGTACTTCTTCTTTCGCTGGGATTCTTTATACGGATGGGGCCTTGAGTTAACCCAAGTATTTTTAATATATTTGCGTTCCAACTGGCCTACAATGGCCGTACTCCTTGGCCACTCTTTTTAGACGATCTTTTCACACGTACGTAACTCTTACTTGACGCTAGCCCGCACTTGCGCGCGTAGCAATCTCTGGGACTATTTTATCACTCCGCCGTAAAACAATCACGGGGTGGTAGCAAAACTCAAATAAATACAGGGTATTCCACGTAACTGGTTCATTAAAAGTTTATGATGTTCTATTATTTACTTATATTTGAGATTTTGGCACCAGTATCTGTTCGATTGGAACTATAAATGCAAAATACCTTAACCAAAATATCACTTCCGGTTGACCGGAAATGGATGTCAACTTTGTTATTTTAAATAGAATGATATAATTTTTTATTCATTTTTGGATTCTACAACTATAAATACGTCAGTTTTCATTAGCTATTCCTATAGTTACATGTTGCCGTTTTTGAGTTATTTAAGTTTTTCTTTTTTTTTAGTCATAATCATTGCATCATTGAGAAATGAGTATCTCGGTATAATACTACAAGTAGAGACTCCAAATTTGCTATGTTATGAATGTAGATATAACTCTAAGAAACGGTAAGCACACTTTACATTCTAACATACAGGGTGTTCAAAACTGAAGAACAAAGTGACATATTTTCAAATGCAGAAAACTCATTTTTTTTTAAATAGAACACCCTGTATTTTAATTCGGAATTAGGAAGTAAATATCATCCCCTATCACTTTATATGATCATTCCCTATACCTATCTTTAATAGATTTTGAGATATGAGCGACTTTTCGTTAAATAGACTAAGTAGCCCTATCTTTAAACGTTTGTAGCTGGCTCTGAAATGGATTCACGCCAAATTCATGTATTATTTTTGAATAACCATACAAGAATGTCTGTTCGAATAGTCATTTCTATTAATATTGCGTTGTACGAAAGTGTAATAACAATGATATACATAAACACTTTTGGTTAGTCAATGAATTTGACATTAATCCCATTCAGAGCCAGCTACAAACCCGCAAAGATAGGGCTATTTAGTCTGTTTAACAAAAAGTCGTTCATATCTCAAAATCTATTAAAGATAGATATAGGGAATGCTGATATAAAGTGATAGGGAATGATATTTACTTCTTAATTCCGAATTAAAATACAGGGTGTTCTATTTAAAACAAAAGAATACTTAGTCTGTTTAACAAAATGTCGCTCATATCTCAAAATTTATTAAAGATAGGTATAGGGAATGCTCATATAAAGCGATAGGGGATGATATTTACTTCCTAATTCCGAATTAAAATACAGGGTGTTCTATTTAAAAAAAATGAGTTTTCTGCATTTGAAAATATGTCACTTTGCTCCTCAGTTTTGAACACCCTGTATGTTAGAATGTAAAGAGTGCTTACCGTTTCTTAGAGTTATATCTACATTCATAACATAGCAAATTTGGAGTCTCTACTTGCAGTATTAACCGACATACTCATTTCTCAATGATGCAATGATTATGACTAAAAAAAATTAAAAACTTAAATAACTCAAAAACGGCAACATATAGCTATAGGAATAGCTAATGAAAACTGACGTATTTATAGTTGTAGAATCCAAAAATGAATAAAAAATTATATCATTCTATTTAAAATAACAAAGTTGACATCCATTTCCGGTCAACCGGAAGGTTTTGGTTAAGGTATTTTGCATTTATAGTTCCAATCGAACAGATACTGGTGCCAAAATCTCAAATATAAGTAAATAATAGAACATCATAAACTTTTAATGAACCAGTTACGTGGAATACCCTGTATAGTTGTGGCAAGTTGTTAGCTATTTAAGAAAATACATGAGTTTAATAGCGATCAGCATTGTTGTTACTTCTACTAACCATGTGCTGTAGTCATAAGTAATACGTTACTTAGCACAAATTCGTCAGCTACACTGTGTAATAGTCGTTAATAAAAGCACTGTTTACAGTAACAACTTGCATTCAGGAAACTGGGTTTTGTTGCAGATATTAATTAACGAGAATAGTTACAAGTAAAACTTTATCTATTGTAAATAATTTTTTAGCAAGTAAACAGTTTACTTAACCCATTTTTCTCAGTGCAGTGTACATCCAATTTGGTCCATCCTGTACAGTCTAAATACAGAAATGCACACAAGTAAACCTGTACGTTACACGGCCATCGTTCAAGTTTACTTTTGTCACATAGTACCTCGTATTTGATTATTTAATTGATATCAACTTGTACAACAACGGTGCTACAAACTTTGTTGACGGCGACACTTTGTTAACTCTGTATGACAGGTACAACTTTAACATTGTTGATGAGGGCGTTAGATGTCGCAGGCGTTTAAGGTAATTGAGAATAACGATTAAGGGTGCCCCAAACTAGACTGTGCACCGCATATAATTAAGATTTGTAATGACAGGTGCGAAAACCATATTCTAACAAACCATCTAAGGTAATTTCGATCTGAGAAAATATTCGTAATTGTATTCATATAAAAAGGATATCCTGCGATATTGTTGAGAGATTTAGTAAAAGAATTTACCAATTTCCGTTTTCCCAAAAAAAAAAAAAGAAATTCAATTAGAATACTAGAAGAATTCTTTTTCTTTTCGGGCGACAAACGAAAGAAGAAATTTAATTTGAGTAAAATCCGATCCTTCTGCGACTGGTCGAAAAAGGGGGAGAATGGGTCCTCGCCTCCCGTCTTTAGCGGCACGAATGCCGCAATCAGAGTCCCAGCAACGGCGACGTAATGATCCGGGATAAATACGGTTGAGACGCACCGTGACCGAGTGAGGGGATTTCCCTCGGAATATTATCGTTCCCCCCTCCTTATTTCGATTCGATGAAGTATCGGCCGGCCAGCGACGCGTAATCTTCTCTGGAAGTCGAACGGGATTGGGAATTTCGTATTAGGAGTGAGAGGGTTTTGCAGAGAGAGAGTGAATCGTATTTCGTCTTTTGGGCACGAAGAAAAGGACAAATCACAATCGGGAAATACGATACATAAGGATAATAAAAAAAAATGGTTCCTCCAGACTTTCTAACCGTGGCAACGGAATAAATCTCTACTTACCATCGCTAATAAATCAATAACCTTGAGCTCTATGTAAATTCGGAATGCAGATTCGAAGTTGTGGTCCTCGAAAATATGCGACAAGATATTTTTGGCGTCGACCAATAAGATATTTTCACATATTTAGTTTTTTTCCACCAAGAAATCGGGAAAAAGAATCAATTAGCCACAACAATATAATGACTAACTTAGTCGAATTAATAGATGTTAATATTTGTAAACTTCATGTTTTTTTTTTTTTTTTTTGATAATAATAGTAGAGTTACATTATATATTTATAAAAAAGTAACAATAGAACATGCAGTAACTTGGTGTTCATTTGTACAAGACGAGATAAAAATTCATTTAATCTAATTGCAATAAAAATTGTTTTCTCATGTCGTGCAGTGAATTCTGCAATAAAATATACAGGAAAGAAAATTTTAAAAATATAGATATAGTAAGTATTTTGGTTTAAACGCGTTTTTTCATCTCTTTCTTGTGTCTATTTAAAAACAGTCTAAAAATATCTTTAAGGGAAGGTTTACCATATATATATCGGAAAAAGTCCAAAAACTTTGAGCTTTTTTTTCAGACAAAGGAAAAGATATAGAAATACGGCTTTTTTCTTAAATAAATATATTAAAACTTGAACATTAAAAAATATATTTTTTTTTAATGACAAGACCACTATAAACGTTGCTATTTGTATCTAGGTAGCAATGTGCACAGAAAACACGGTCAAACTGCGTAAACTCTAGCATACGCAAAAGTGATCCGAAATTGAAATAAAAAGAAGAGTTAGAAATATATTAAATTTGTTGGAGGTTATACCTAAATTTAACCAAAAAAGTCGAAAGCAAACAATGTGGCAGATACCTGGACTTTGATTTTGATTATTTTCTATTTCTTTTTTGTGTTTTATGTGGATATAAAAATGTGGAATATTGCAATTTTTAGTATATTATAGGTATAACCTCCAATAAAAAACTGTTACATTAAGAAAACAAAAGAATTAAGTTGATATATTGAAACACTGAAGAACTAGAACTTACGCAGATTTGAAAAATCATGTTTTCGAGAAAAACGCGTTTCAAAGTTTCTCAGAGCAAAAATTTTTACAAATAGTTCAACATACACTTAGTCAGCTATTCCAGACCATACATCAATCCTTCTTCTTCTTCTTCATACTTCTGCATTTGCAAAATTTGTTGCTTTCCTTTAGACTGCACAGCAAGTTTTGCAGCGCTGGACATACTCTGCTCTGCTCGTTATATGTGCTGACGAATCAGAATTGATGACGAAATTTTTGGCATCAAGTCCTACTGCAATTCCCACCGCTTCATTTATTTGTAATACAGAAAAGTAACCTTCATTGAATAATTTGCGGCAATGTAGGTAGCAAGTTGAATTGTTTATGGGTCGCAGTATAAATCTTTTGGAGGTAGTTTCTACACACATGAACTAAACGAGTCGTTTCAGTTTTGACAATGTTTTCCAATGCAATCTTTGCAAGAATAGCTCTAGAAAAAACTTCATAAATCGGCCTAATAGCATCTTGATTTTTTTTTTTTGCAAAAAGAGGGTCATGTATGAATGAAGCAAGCTCAACCTTCGCTTCTGCAACGCGCACTTTACACGGCTGTTCTACACCTTTTGACAACAAATGTGTGTGGATCGGTCGGTTGAACATTTATAATGAAATGTAGCCAAATAGCTGCCTTTATTTTTTATGCAGAATGTGGATGGTTGGCTAATTGCTAGTCACAGTAACTATTGTTAAATTATCAATAACTTTGTCAGACAGTTTTACAGCGCCCTTTCTTCAAAGTCCACTCATTCTTTTTTGTACATCTCCAACGCATTCTCTTTTTTTTCTTGAACAGTAACATCTTCGTACGGCTAAAATCACAAATTGCTTAAAAAGTTGTCTTGTCTCAGTTGCTTATTCCGAAATCGTGCGAAGATTTCTTTTAAGGCATCGCATCGACTTCCATTTTTCTGTGCTATTCTGGTGATCCGTAGTGCGGTTACCTTTGCTATCATATTCTAGCCAGCTTTTATAAGAAATTTAGTGTAAGTGCATACTGGCAATAAATTGATACATTTTATGGTAAGTAGTTTTCTAAAGCGTGGGAAAGTGTATTTTAAGTAAAAGAAATATTGTTAGATCAGTTTTCTTCAAATGTGCGTTTTATTTCGGATCTAATTGCTTATATTATTGTAATATAAATAGCTACTCTGTCGTTTATTTGTGATCCCGACTGCAGTGGCATTTCTATCAATAAAGACAACTATACATACACTAACAAACAATAAGTATGATATTTCGACCGGAGCAGCCCCGAGTCGAATATAGTATTACATCTAATTTGCTCGTTTGTGTTCGGTACACCGCTCTTTTAATAAGCCGTAGCGGATTAAACAATGCAAATATTACCAAATCGCTTTAAATCATGTATGTTATAATATTAGAGCTTTCAAAAATGCAAAAACTAAAATCGATTTTCCAGTCAAATACATGTAAAGCTCCCTTAAATCGTCTCTAAATATTAATAATAACAATATTATTAATATAAATATATAAGATGAAACCATGTACGTTAATATTGCATTTTATTATTACAGAAGAATTTATTAAAATTAAAGGAATAGAATATGTAGAGATCAAGTATTATTAATACACATAAAATTTAGTGACCAGTGTTTCGCATGTCAATATCGTCCGGTATATTTATTAATCTATCGAATACTAACTATTGTACTTCGTTTCAAAATATTTCTGTTATTAATTAATTTCAGTTAAAACTAAACATAAATGAATGTAAATAACAACACGGTATTCAAGCATCTAATACGAGAGGTTAATGTAGCAAACTTTTTAAGATATTTACATGACTATTAAACGCATACATATTGTATTAGATATATTATCAATATATTTTAATTATTAACTGATCATGATAAATAAAACTACACCTAAAAGTAATAAAACACCTAAATGTTACACAACACTGATTTGGTATATACACGTATATTTATTTAAAATTGAACCACACATTCGGAAATAGGAGAAAACAATACCTAATTTATAAAATGAGAAAAGTCCAAAATTAAAATATTGCAAAGGCAAATCCTACACTATATTGAGTCATATTAAACAGTGTATTATCACCAATGGATAAGCATTTAAAGAAATAATTATCTTCTCTCTCTGTGTGTGTTCACAGCCGGAGCACGAAGAACGCTGCGAACGAAGCAGAGACCATAAAAGGCACACACTAATTTCTTTCTAGATATTCATTGAAACTGTAAAAACTGTTATTTATTAAAAATGTATAAGCCATTTTCAATGATGTAAGCGCTTGCCGACTTGGCTTTTGATTACTTTTGGTAAAGCATTATAGGCGGTCAAGGATTATAATATGCAACCCTGCGTCATAACAGCTTTAATCTGTGCTTAGGCACCAACAATATCATCGGCCCCTGTTGGCTCATGTATGCTGGTATTTAGTTAATATTTGCATAGGCGCAGATTTTATTTCTGAAGATTATGAGATTTTCTTTGATGCCTTACGTTAGACTCTCTTGATAAAAAGCTTTTGATTTGTGGAGACTTTAAATTGTCCTAAATTTAATTCTGCTGATATCTTTGACCAGAAAAGCAATACTTTATTGAATTTTATGGCATGCTTTAGATCTTAAACAGCACAATCAAGTATTAAATTGTAATAATATTTGCTAGATTTAATTTTTTCTACATGGTGAATCGTTTGTGGTATCCCATGATACTAATCCATTAGTACCTTGAAGACGCCTATCATCCAGCGCTTATATATACATTGACTTACAAGAGAGTCGCAAACTCGGAAGTTTTCGCTCTAACGACAATGTTTAGATATAATTATAGACGCGCTAACTTTCCTGTAATTATATAATGATTTACTTGAAGTCGATTGGTCAGTCTTGCATAATATTTTGATGTTAATGAGGCGGTAACTTTCATTTTATAACCATTATTAATCAGATTTGCAAAGATTTCTGTACCCACAGTCAGATCAACACGTAGATATTTTCCGTCCTTGGTATGACTGAAACATTATAAAGAAACATTAAGCTTTAAAAATATTATTATAAAAAAGTGGAAAAATTGTTAAAAGCGAAATTTATCATGGTGAATATAGGAGATTATGTTCGTTGGTGTAAGAAACCAAATCAGGAGATTCCTTAAATGTTTGATCATTAAAAAATTGATCGTGTTTATCCACCACTGTGGAGTGGATTGATACTGTCTACTTATAACACTAGTTTCTCTTCTTGGAGAGTGTTAGTGTTTTTGGAACGGTTGATTTGTAATGATTGTTTGATTGCCCGGCTGTGCTTTCGCAGATTGAATCTTGCTTACTACGCAAATACTCGTTGTTTTGATGTCGTTAAGATACCTTTTGCAAGGTCAAGTATATCTCGGGCGAGCACAACTTACACACATGGCAATTACGGCAACGATTGTCTCAGAATTTGTTTATTTAATGTTTTGAACAATTCGTATTTTTTTTTACATTTATAAATAATTTAGGTTAGTTTAAGTTAGTACATAGCGCTATATATGGTACTTATTATTTATTTTTGTCCTGTTATTGCATGTCTGTTGGACAAATATACGTATTATTATTATTATTATTATTATTATTATTATTATTATTATTATTATTATTATTATTTTATTATTAATTACAACAGAACCGTATCGTGTTGCATATCAAATAAAAGCTCATTGAATGCAACATGAATATTTTAACGTGGAAATTTTTATAATTCAAACCAATTTCTTTTTATATTTGCCGATTAATCTTGTCCTCAAAAACGTAGGAAAATACATTTTGGACCACAATTAATAATATAGATAGAATGAAAGAATAACAATCATTTTATATTCTTTCATTCTCAGAATATAAAATTCATTTTATATTATGAGTGCGGAGTGTTAACATCTTTTAAATATTTTTAAAGTGTCGTTTTATTGTCCATTTAATGTCTGTTATTTACATATTTTACTTATTCCTACTTTTTCAATTGCACTTTCCAATTTTACTTATGTTTTTTTAAATCTTGACTAATTTTAAACTGATTTTGAATTCTGACCTGAGGATGCTCGGCTAGAGCGAAACCGGTCGTGTGATATATTAAAGAATTTTGTGAGTATCAAGACATTGTTTTCTTGCTTTTCCCTATATATATACTACTCACACACAGTCAAATTAATAATTAATACCTTTTTTTTCATTCCATGGAAACGTCATATAGTTACACACATGCAGTTACATATATAACCCAGGATTTTTAGATATTCGCTCCGCAAAAAATTCTGATAATTGAATTTTCGATTGGATATTGTCAGAGGGTGTCCCCTATACTGTTGAAAATGTTAACACTTTTTTGACTAATTAATAGTCAGGAGAGGTCCACATTGTTTTTCGTGTTATTTGTCGAGAATACTAGAGAGTTTAACTTTGACGAACAAAGATAGTCAAGTATTGTCTATTGCTTGGACAAAATAACCCCCTATTTTGTCCAACTAAACACGTGGAATTATGATTCACACTCTAGTCACATTTTATTTGATCTAGACTAGACAAATTTACTAGCTGTTTAACTAAATGAATGCGATCTATTGGATGATTTAACACCGTTTTCTAAACACAACGTCCTTTTTAATATGCAACTCCTATTTCTTAGTGCTATAATATTCTCTCTTTAAGACGTTTTTCCTCAATTATAAATATACAGAACCACTCATTCAAAAGTTTTGGGTTTCAACTAAACGTACTAATTTTAAAATGGTTTTTTTTGAGAACCATTATAAAATTAAGTTGAATGTTTATGCTATTTGATTCAAATCTGAACTAATTACGCTAAATAGTTGTTCCCAATACATCTTTAAGATGTTGAAATTTTTTATGCCTGGAATTAACGGTTTAATAACACAAGGTTACACTTTTGCAGGTCAGTCACATTTGGTGGTTTGTGTTGGATATGTTAATACGCAGAAACAAACTCGAAAACAGATACACGGTGCAATGCAGGTGGTACGTATAATGCAATACTGTATTAGATTAGGTGGGGTTTCTATATTTCTATCCGAGGGAAAAATTCTGATTGGTTGATGCTTCTGAATGTCTAGAGAAAATAGTAAATTCTCATATCTGAACAAAGAAATTCACACAAATTCTAGTAATTTCTGTTCTACTAAAAACACATGTAGTCAATTGTCTGGCAAAGTTTGTAAAAATCAACACTAAAATATTTGACTAGCGCAAAAATTAAACGCCAACACCGTAATATTTTCAAACAGTGTAAGTATAAAACAAATTTGTGTTCGACAACCAGCGAGCCCGTTAGCCCCATCTATGAGAACACGGCTTTTGTCTGACAAAATATCCTCGGAAACGGGAACTTGGCAGAGGTTTTAAGCGTTAAAAATTGTAAAGTCCTTTTTTGTAGAAGATAATTTCCCATCTTTTTTATTTAAAACTTTTTTCTTTATTGTTAATATTAGCCGAGATATAGTCGCTTAAAAAAAGACAATTTTGGTTTTTGGAAAATATCTCGATAATTTTTGGAAATACGAAAAATGTAATGATCCAATAGTTTTGTAGCATAAACATTTTCTAACAATTTCTTGTATAAAACTTTTTGTTAAATCGATAGTTGCTGAGTTCTAGCGCAATGAAAGTTGCCGTCAGGTAAAGAAAAACAGATCATTATTGGTAATACGTTACTCTAGCATGGCAAAAAAATCTGGAATTCGTGTCGAACAAGCTCTGGAAGATGCTGACACGCTGATTATCGAAACAGCTGTGGATTTTTCTGCGCATTACGAGACAGTCATCGTCGTAGGCGAGGACGTCAATCTGCTAATATTGTTGACCGCATTAGCGCACAAGAAAAACAATATCTATTTCCGCAAGCTCGGAAAAGGACGCACTCCCTCCACTCCAGAATCCCTATACAGCTCACGTTGTCTGAAGCCGGAGTATGGTGAAAACTTAAAAGAAAACATTATATTTTTACATGCATTCAGCGGTTGCGACACAGCGTCAGTTCCGTTTAAAATTTGCAAAATACAAAGCTCTGACGACATTAAAGAACCACGAAGATTGCTGACGCTTGTTAGCGATTGTTCAAAGATAGGAGAGCGATCCACTGATATATTCCAAAAACGAAATTGTCTTTTTAATCACTATATTCGGAAATATTAACAATAAAAAGAAAAAAGTTTCAAATAAAAAAGATGGGAAAAGGTCCTAACAATTTTTAACGTAAAACTCACCGTTTCCGAGATATTTGCAGAAGGCCGTTTTTCAAGATGGCGGTAACGCTCGCGGTTTCGGACGACACAAACTTGGTTTTATACTTTAAGGGACACCGTCTAACATAATCCAATCGAAAATTCAATTATCAGGATTTTTTGCAGAGCGAACCCGTTTTTGGTGCTAAAATTCCTGGATTAATAAAGGTGATTCAAAAGCAGCGGACTACCTTCTAGAAGGCGCTAAAGAATTTATATTTGAAGACAAAAATTCAATCGAAATTTCTTCAGAACTTTTGATTTTTTTAAAAAATGGTATTTAAAAATGAAACAATTCGGTAACATTATGTAATTCACGTTAAACTGTAGTCAAGACAACATTTCTCAATTTTCTGAATTTTCCAGCATTAAATCTGGGTAAAAACGAACCTTTTTTTAACCCTATTAAGTCGTATATCAAATTAAAGCTCTTTGCTCGTAGAATACGACCGTAGTAATATGATTTTGATTTTTTTGTTATCGTGATTAAGATTTAATTAAGTTTATACATACTACACTCAAAAAAATATATTTATTTTAAATATAATTCTATACACATAAAATAATTTTTATTTATTGATGGAAACAGCAACAAATTTATTTAAATCCAATAAAAATTATTTTAAGCAAATAAAAATAATTTATATTTGGCTTCAACAAACTTTATGTTTTAAATAAATAATATATTATATTTAAACATTAAATAATTATGTTATCGCTTAATGTAAAAAATATTAAATTTAACATAATTTATGTCTTATTAAAATATTGTTTGTAACACATAAAATAAAATTATATTTGAAATGAAAATATATTTTTTTTAAATTAAAAACCACTACCTTTAAATGTATATATCTTAGTATAAATATAGTTTTTGCTTACTGTTAAAATAAGATTTGTGTAGTTTTAATGGAATTTATATTAACTTACAAATTATGGTATCGTTTAACTATAAACTGACAAAACAGTACATATTAATTTATTAGTTACAACTTCAAATTAATATTTACTGTATGTTAGACAAACAATAAAGTAATTTTAATTATGTATCTATTTATTTCAAAAGAGAAAAAAAATAACAATGGAATTAAAAATATGAAAGCCATTCTACAGAAATGATTGTGTCTTAAAGCCACGTATAATTTTCCACCGAACGAAGTATACAATACAGGTCCAGAACAAGAAATATATTTTATCTTACCATATGTAGAAAAAGCGGCTGATGAAACAAATATCATATATTTTATTTTATACAAAGTACCATTTACATGCACCAGGTCAATCTTTACAATATCTTTTTACATACTTTTTCCTTAAGAATACGTATTTCTTCAGGTGTTAGTTGTTGTACTTGCTGCACTGAATGTAGTATGGCTCTCCCATTACGTGTAGTATCTAATAGTGCTTTAAAACCCTAAAACATTAACTTCAAGTCACTACATTCTATAAATAAAACTTCTAGATTGCCCCAGAAAAAGCTTTTTCAGAATTAATGGTTCCACTATCACAATTTAAGTCTAATTAAAGTATTATGTTACTCGTCATTCAAATTTATAAAATCTTTCGTGTTGTTATCTTTGATACTATCCAATGATGAGTTACTCAGTGTAGATGGTAGTGAAATGACTTCTGTGACTGTAGCTAAAACGTACCAGAAGTATAAATTATTTTGATGTACCTATTAGATCTTTAGTCATACACAATATGGTGGAAAAGTTGATTGTGATAAATCATAAATTTATCTAATTTTGTCGAGTTATTTCAAAATTTTCGAAAAAAAAAATGATGTGTGCATTGAGATAACAATAGGTAGGTTTACTATTAGGTAATTTGCCAATAACCAATAACAACGAAGTAACAATGGTAGCCAGATAGAAAAATGTACTCCTATCTTTAGACTTTTTTATTGACGGAATAATATCAATAACTAAAAAATCAAGTTTGTTACTTATGATTATTATTTGAATGCAAATAAGAACACACTAAGGCTAGGGTATATACGTATATGTCAGTATAACTAGAAATCCTACCCAACATTATCGAAATGCACCTAGGTTGGTAAGTGCGATTTTCGATTTGTCTGTGGGATATCCGTCCATTGTAAAAAGAACTTTATTTTAAGTTACACCTGTTATAGATCTTTTAGGTCGCAGTGTAGCATCACCCTTCTACTTACATACATACATACAAGTTGCACCTGTTTGAACTGCTATTTTTTTTTTAATTTCACTGCGTAATGCCGGCCAGCACGATGTACATGACTTTCCCAAAACGCAACCGTTAACCTAGGATTTCCGATTTCATTTGCCCGACAGCGACGCAGCTTGTGATTGGTTAAAAAAAGCGAGGCACTCCGGACTTGAACGAACCTTACCGATTGTCCGGGTTTTAATATAATATAGGGCTGTTCGAGCATGCAGTTCGCGAACGGTTCGTGATCACGTGAACCAATCAAAGAACAGATTGAAGTTCTCGCGAACTGGAATGCGTTGTCTGATTGGTTCACATGATCGTGAACCGTTCGCTAACTGCATGTTCGAACAAACCTTATATATATATTAAGTTTTAATATAAATATAATTAAAAATGTGTATGCTTAAAATAATACTGGTATAATAAATTTATATTAAAACTGTTTTCTCAGTGTAAAAGGTGAAATTGCCGTATTTTTTCGTACAATTTGAAATTATAAAAAAAACATTTAATTGGATGCGAAACAGGATGAGGGAGGTGTACACTTTCCGAGCATCGTTTAATCCGATCTTTAATTAAGGAAGGCTCTCTTGTAAGGTTTAGTTTTCCCGTTCATTAGCACCTCAAACCCTCTGCTGATTTTAATTAAAGGGGAATCCCGTAATAATCAAAAAGCGACTTTTACGACGCAGGTAATTTAAAAAAGGAATTTCCGACTTGGTTTGCTGAAAAAAGAAAAACATAACAAATCGAACATCCAATTCTCCCCCCTTTTGACCTCGCAAACACGATAAATATCAATAACAACGTTTCGAAGCTCGCAGCACCTAATTTCGACTCTTTGACTGTGTGTACGCGGCGCCCGTATCAGATATTAGGGTCACGTACTCGCCCTAAAATTAAGAAGAATAGTGAAAACGCTCGCTAATGGAAGCACGTACTGCGTACCGGCTAGCGATAGCTGCGAAAAGGTCGCAGAGAACCGATATCTTTGACGGCTACCGCAAAGTCTAAAGTCATCCCGGATGGAACGTGGCAGGATAAGTGACGTGAAAGAAATAAACGAACAGTTTTTGGGTTTTGTGTAGGTTGCAAGATGTTCCTTTCAGACGTGTAACACGAAAGAACAAATCGCACAAAAAATTAAGCAAATCAAAGAACGCTTTAAATTTGGAGATTGAAAAGACCGTAACTGAATAAGCATAGGCTGTCGCTTCTAGGGGGGATTTTTTATTATATATATATTTGACTCCTGGAAACATAGACAAGAATTATACTATTAGAAAGCGTTTAGATCAATGCGCATTCGCAAACTTTCAGGTTATATAGAAGTCGCTATTTTGATGCATGCCGTGTCAAACAGATCAGCTGTTGCTGGAGTATTTTGTTTTGAGTGTTGTTTTATCGTTTATCTTGCGTTTTGTATATACTTAATTTTTTTTACAGGTTATTTAGGCTAAAATCTTTAATATTTATCTTTATTAATGTGAAGTTACCCAAATTATTAAAAATAATTGTATATACAAATATTTCATTGGACTGCTTTTTGCTGTCTGTTAAGAAAGCTCAAATGTGAAGAAAAGTTTTACAAATCTTTATTTCATAATTGTATTGTCCAATCGTTACGTACAAGAAAACAAAATGTGCAAATTCATGATACTTGTGGCCTGTTTATTTTTTAAAGAAAAAAGTAATTACTGCAGAACAGAAAACAGAAGTAGCGAAGTATCAAGCAATTATAAAACTTACTTTAATTGAAACAACAAAACTGAGGTTTGCGAAAAGATGTACACACAAGTAATACA
Source organism: Protaetia brevitarsis (assembly GCA_004143645.1). NCBI lineage: Eukaryota > Metazoa > Arthropoda > Insecta > Coleoptera > Scarabaeidae > Protaetia > Protaetia brevitarsis. Next base: position 1,344,732 of record RXPK01000178.1, read on the forward strand.
ATATCTTAATTACATTGCCAATTTTTCGCAAACTATGTGGACTTCATCAGGGCAACACTTTGATTGATTTAAATTCTCATAGATTTTGAAATATGAAAACCATAACCAAGGAAGCCAAAAAGAAATCAGTAGATATGCTAGCCCGTTCTGGCCAAAAACCGTAAGGTTTACACAGAGGATCTCAAGTCACATTTATCCTCCACTTTAAGTTTGTCCTGAGCTGATCTTCTGGAACAGATTTAAGTTGTTTAGAGCCTTTTAAACTGTTCAAGTTGTTTAAGCTACTCTGGGAACTGTTTTAGAAGTTCCGGCAGCTGTTTAAGCTGTTCCAGGAGATGTTTAAGCTACTCCGGGAACTGTTTAAGCTGTTCCGGGAGCTGTTTACGCTGTTCTAGGAGCAGTTCACGCTGTTCCAGGACTATTTAAGCTGTTCCGGGAGCTGTTTAAGCTGTTCCAGGAGATATTCAAGTTGTTTAAGCTACTCCGGGAACTGTTTAAGCTGTTCCGGGAGCTGTTTAAGCTGTTCCAGGAGATGTTCAAGCTATTTAAGCTACTCCGGGAACTGGTTAAGCTGTTCCGGGAGCTGTTTAAGCTGCTCCAGGAGATGTTCAAGTTGTTTAAGCTACTCCGGGAACAGTTTAAGCTGTTCCGGGAGCTGTTTCAGCTGTCCCAAGATATGTTAGCTACTCCGGGAACTGTTTAAGCTGTTCCGGGAGCTGTTTACGCTGTTCTAGGAGCAGTTCACGCTGTTCCAGGACTATTTAAGGGTGTTCGATTTAAAATTTTAAATTTGATCACATTTCCAGTATACTCAACCAAAAAGATACCTAATAGTACCAACCAAAAAATTACATCAAGACAACGAATATTAATAATAATTTGCCCAGTTACGTTTATTCTGCCAAAGTGACAGGACCTGCATCTTTAGTTTTACATTTCGTGGTTTTTGGGAAATAGAATGGTAAATATAATCTGGGCAAAGTAAAGGCGCATCGCACGCTCGGTTCGCCGAACTCCGATGTTCGGCAACTACCGAATCGTGTGGATGCGACGTCCACAGCTGGTTCGCGAATCCGAGCAGATACGGGAAACCCGAATTTTCGGTATGAGAGAGTGCGTGTAGAATGAGTGATTGCAAGAATTAGGTTGGGGTTCGTACAGAATTATGATGGTAGATATTGCTGTCACTGCTATTGAAACTCTTTGTTTGGTTAGAACCGGCAAATCATAAATATTTGAAAGTTTGTCTTTTGTTGAATGAAGAAACTATGATCAGAGCAGTAATCATCATAGGTATGAAAAATTGGACAATACAATTCTCAGCTATTTAATTCTGTATTTTCAAGTTTAGATATGATGTAGGGTAATTGAGTTCATGGGAACAAACTCGAACAAGAAAAGTATTTTATTGACTTCTAACTGATTGTTTATTGAAACGTCGTCAAAAATTATAGGCTATCAAGAAATATTTTTTGCTCAAATTTGTTCGACTTATTTATCCATTATCTACAGTATATACACCCGTAAGAGTAATTTACAATGAGGCGAATTGTTATGCACAACAGGTCATGGGATGTCATGGATTCTATCATTAATTGAAGGGCCGTGAGGAGGAGGTGTGTCTTTTAAATGATTATATTAATAAATTATTAATTTTTAATTATTTGCCTCTTTATGAAAAATAATATTTAACCAGATTATCACTAACAATATACATTCGACCCCTTTAGTAGAATTCAGAAATTTGATGAATTAATGAAAGAGTGGTAGCGTTTTAATTTTAGGATAACATTGCAATTATTTATTATTTATCTCAACATTAGTTTTAAGATAATTTTTATAAAACTTAGATTTAAATTACTTGAAAGCATCAATTTAATGTATAATTGAATACTAAAATGCACTCATATCAATGTAAAAAAAAAACGTTTGAATTGTTATTATCTTTGCCAAGCTGCCATTTTCAGCATAGACATAGTTGTTTCAGTAAATAATTTGTATCTGTACGCTGTATTGTAACGTTTTAAAGCTAAGTAATAATAGTAGAATAAGTAAGAGACGAGCTACTAGACAGCTGTCACAGCTTTCCCTCTCTCTAATATTCCAATGTGTGGACGGGTGCACGAACTCGGTCTAGCGAATTCGTGCGCCATTTTCCATGAGATGGGAATAGGCAAACAGTTTGCCGNCTATTATATTACCGATACCCTCTAAAAACGATAAACTCTAAATGAATTTTGGAGCGTTTTTTCGTGCATGCTATTGAAAATGCTTCAACCAAATATGGAAGCAAATGTCGCTTTGTAAAGACGTTTCGCGTTTGTTGCTTATATTTTCGAACTGTTTTTTCCCATGCTACTTTAAAGCGAAAAATAACGTCACAAAACGTAGCATATATGGACAAAACTATTACATAATGTAAACGACTTGTGTTTGCCATTACCTGCTGTCCTTTTAGTATATGCTAAGATCATGTTGTTGGTATTGGCTAATCCAACGTGATGTCGTTGCTATCGTACGACAAACTATTTCAGATATGCGTCTTGGTTTGAAGGTAACCGACTTTACAAACTCTGGAAAAACAAATGAATACAGTTTCGCGCTGGTTGATACTATTAGCAATCTTTAGATTGACTGTCGTCTAAATTTGAAGAGCATTGTTTACACAATAGAAAAAAAACTTTGTGCGCAGCGTACTATGGGTCTCGAAACTTGAAGACTGTGTCGGTGTGGGCGCTTTGCGTGTGTATGGCGATATGTAATTGTTTTCTGGGGAATCGCCGCCTTGGGCAAACAGATTGCTACATCAAAACGCCTGAAAGATGTATGATGGGGCATCAACAAGAGAATCATCGTCGACCATCTATTATACAATTAAAAATCATGCCTCTGGGGTCACTGTATCTTGTATGAGCTTTATCTCTTTACAAAACGTCACGAAAGCTAATTTGTTCAAAATAAGGAATTTATATATGTTATGAACAACACGTTCAAGAATCCACTAAGTGTACCAACTCATAAAACATCCCTATCATGAACGTAGCCCCATTACTATAGGTGTGTAAGACTTGTTTAATACACTAACCTGAAGGTATAAGATCAGCCGGTTCTCTAAATGCATTTAAAAGAAATGTTAAAATCATTTATCTATGAGCATTGTTTTTCTACTATTGAGGAATTTATAACCGCAACATAGACTATAGGTGCAGTTCGATTTTGATTATCATCGATTATAGAAGTTACTTGATGTCGTCCATTATTATTAAAGTAAATAAATAAATAAATATAATATATTCTGATGCGGGCTATATAAAATATTTACTTAAGTGTTAATAATTATATATATATAACAAACACACAAACACAATAACAATAAAATTAAAGTGAGCACCAAGTGTGGAGTGCAACTACATAAAGTGTTGAAAATACTCCTCACTTGTTAAAAAGCTTGAGGATTTAATATTTTTTTATAGAACATTCAAATAACTTTCTGCTTAGATTTCTAATATTTTGCGGGAAAACATTGTAAAACTTTATGCCTTGATGGTAAGACATCTTTTGTGTGGAACTGAGACGAGTATACTTAATGCTTAAATCATTTTTATTTCTTGTGTTATAGCCGTGAAATGCAGCATTTGTAGAGTAACAATTTATATTTTTTTTAACGTACATAAGACATTCCAACATAAACTGGCATGGAAAAGCTAAAATTTTTAATCTTGTAAATGCTTCTCGACAGTCAGCACGAAATGATAAATTACTTAGGATCCGCACGGCTTTTCTTTGCCAGCCCAAAAATTCTAAGAATTGGATAGCTATGACCCCATAGCAAAAATTCCATATGACATAACTGTTGTGACAAGAGAAAAATAAGCTGCTTTTAAGACACTTTCTGATACGACGTTGACAGACTTCTTAATGGAATAATGTTTTTCCAAGTTTATTTGCAATGTAATCAGTATGGCGCTTCCCAGCCTAGTTTAGGCTCGAGGAAACTCCTAAGTATTTAATTGAATCAGGATTGTTTATTTCAGTGTTTTCTTTGGAAAGACACCATTGTTTTGTTTTACTTTCGTTTAGAACCAGCTTGTTTGAAGAAACCAAGAGCTCGCTGCATTATTTGCCAAATTACTTCTCTCCACCACCTTTCGATCTCGCTGACTTTGACTAATAAAGTAGTATCCAGCAGCGAAAAGAATGCATCTATCTACTGGCAATGCCTGCGGTAATCATTTATATAAATTAAAAACATTAGAGGACCTAATATGGAGCCTTGAGGACACCCGAATTCAAGTGTAAGTTTATCAGCAGTAGAGCCATTAATGCGAACCACCTGCTGTCTATTTGATAGATATGATCTAATGTAAGCCAAGCTTAAGTCGTCAAAATTATACAACTTTAATTTTTCCAGCAAGATGCTATGGTCAACACAGTCAAAAGCTTTGCTTACATCACAGAAAGTGGTTGCGCAATGATCCCCCCCCCCCTCTCAAAGTAAGAAACCGCAAAATCAACAAGGTCAAGAAACAGCCACTCCCTGCCCTAAAGCCGAACTGATTTCTGACAAAAAATGAATTTTTTCAAAGAATGAACAAATTTTGTTTTTTATTAATTTCTTAACTATCTTGGACAGAGTAGGCAGAATAGAAATAGATCTATAATTAGAGGGTTCATTTACATTATCTTTCTTGTGCAAGGGAAATAACAACGGCAAACTTCAGTTCAGACGGGAAACTACCAGTTTGAAAACTTAAGTTAATTAATTTTGTGATGGGAATTACTATTTCATTTTTTACCATTTTTAAAGTATTTACACTCATACCGTAAATATCTTTTGTATTGGAAGCCTTAAGTGAATTTAGGACATCACGAACTTCATTGTAAGATACCTCGCCTAAGCTAAAGTTGTCTACGCAGCTATGATTTATTAAGTTAGCACGATTGTAATCCGAACTAGGCAAGTGAGCAGTAGTACTTTCGGCTATACCCTGAAAATGTTTATTAAAGTCGTTCGCGGACAATAAACAGTCGTTGTTTTTGGTGGTTTTGCGTGTAGTATTTATTATGTTCCACATAGACCTAATTTTATTCGAGGAGTTATTAATTAGGGAGTCGTTGTAGTCGATTTTAACTTTCGTAATGGAATTCCTATATATTAATCTGTAGTTCTTAATCAATATTTCCTCTTTCTCCCTAATATATAGCGTAGCGTATGTGAATTCTGTTATTTACTGACAATGTCTATGTTGTTTACAACCTATGACAATAAATTATTATTATTATTATTATTATTAATAAGAAAACAAAATGGTTTACGACCCTATTGTAATAGTATTGTTGAATCGTTTGAAACTTTCTTCACATTTATGTTATTATTTTTTATTTTCTGCAAATAAAAATAGCGGATCGTCTTTTTTCTGGCCACAGGAGTATATTAATTTATGTATTAGTATATTATTTAATCTAGCAACGCTAAGCTATAACATTTATTAACATCCAGGAAGCTTTAAATACGTTTTAAAAAGTATAATAGGCACGAGTTTATTATCACGATATTTCCTATCAAATATTTCAGAGTGTCTCATTTTTCTCACAGTCCCTTTATATACAGAGGGCCGCAATGTTGTAACACTATCGTGAATTCAAAAGCACCTCATAGTAAACTTTTACCGTTTCTCCGCTTTTAATCACTCGTCCCGGCCTTTCGTTTTTTTTTAAACACTTTAATGAAACGCCGCTAATATCGCATACGGTTCCGGGTTCGCGCACGGAAAACAATAGCAGGAAAATAAGCTTCGCCCAGCCCTCGGCACCCGAACAATGCCGAAACGCTTGAGAAATCCTTTTGTGCTTATTTTTGAATCTCGCTAACGTATTTCGGCAACGATTCTCGCTCCGTTCCCAAAAACTCATTTCCCATTGTGGAATTACCTCGTCGCGAAGTCGAAAGCAGAGGACGCGTACGAAAAAGTGAGGTACTGAAAAGGAGAAAATAATAAAAAAAGAAAGGATGGTAAACAAGTCCTTGGTTTGCACTCGACGCCGCGCCTTCTACCCTCTTTCTTTAATACATATGTATAAGGAGGGAGCGAGTAAAGTCTTTCTGTAAAAAGAAGCGTGTGTGCCTATATGTAACATGCAACGTATGGGGAATTGGTTCATTTGAAGTACCTACGCAATCTTTTCATACAAGAGGGATAAGGTATAACTTAGCGACTCGTTCGAAAATGCGTCGGCCTTTCATCACTTTCTAGGTCGTCCTGCTCGTGCGCTGCCGTCATAAAAAACAGGAGAAAAGTGGGTTAAGAGAGCCAAAGCGTTCCAAACAGGAAGTCATAATAATAAGTGATAAAGTCCCTTTACTCCCTCTTCCCATTCACGGCGGTCGAAAAAAGAATGGCGCCCGGTGCCTACGCGTGAAGGGCCCGCAAACAAATGAAGCGTGTAGGTAGTAGATTGTCGCGTGATAAAAGCTCATAATACCCGGGAAACATAATACAAGGTTCTCTCGGTGTACGTGCGCGACGGATATGACCGAAAGTACTTTCTCACTCTCGCCGCTGTATTTTCATTTATTGGGTTAAAAGGACGCCTATTCTCGCCACAAAAGTGCGATGTTATTTATATTTTTAAAATTGACGGCCTGAAATGACTATATTTGTCGAATAGAGGACGAGAAATACGTCATGGGAACGCAATGATCACTGGTATGCAAATCTGACGTTGGAAAAAATAAAATAAGCTAGGAAAACAATGCTGTTCACCAATGGAATTAAAATAGTAAGTGGATTATAATGACATTAAAAGTATTATCCCTATAGCAATTTTCATAAGTACACACAGAGAAATTTACCTTAGAGATGGAAGACAGATAGATAGATAGGAATACAATCGGACCGAGTTTCTCTAAGGTGTTCGAATACGCTATGCTTGACAGATTATTGACACATTTGAACAAACACAACCTTTTGACAAACCAGCAACATGGCTACAGACTAAATCATTCTACCATAACCGCGATGCATGCACTATATGAGTACGTAGTTAGAAACCTTGATTCGGGCGCACTTACAGTCGGCATATTTTGCGATTTAAGTCGCGCCTTCGACTGCGTCGATCATAATATTTTTCTTGCTAAATTAAACAGCTACGGAATTCGCGGAGTTGTAGCACAATGGTTTGAATCGTATTTACAGGGTTCAATTTGTCGAAATACAATGCAATAATAGTAAGTTTGTCAATAAAGTAAGATCTCCTGTGTTGCCATGGAAAAGGGTGTAGGCCAAGGTAGTGTTTGGGTCCTCTAGTCTTTCTCCTCTTCATAAATGATATTGCGTATTTTCTAAGCTGATTACAACATAACTATGTATGCCGATGACATTAGCGGTGTAGTATCTATATCTACCACTCACCAGGCAGAAAATAGATCAAATGCTTTGTTGCATGATATGCTACATGGTTTTCTAATAACAAGTTATATTTAAACAACAAAAAAACAAATTACATGATTTTTCATACAAATTCAGAAACAAGAAGAAATATTATTTACACATTCACGTACAAAATGAGGAGATAAGTCGTGTCCGAGAAATAATTTTTTTAGGTTTGTATATGGACGAAACACTCTCTTGGAACTTGCATTGTGAAAAAACCGCAAATAGATTGAATAGTTACTGTTACCAGATACGCAACTTAAAAACTATAATTGAATTTAGTTCGCTGCTTTCATTTTATTATGCAAACGTGCACACCAAAGTGTCATACGCATCACGGTTTGGGGAGCATCGCCTGCTAGCAGGACTGTATTTTTGGCTCAGAAACGCATAATCTGATTGTATGGCTGGAGTTCACTGCACAGAGTCTTGCAGGCCTTATTTCAAAAGGTGGAACATTTTACCTATGCCTGCTAACACATATACGAACTCTTAAATTACGTCTATGCGAACAGAGGTAATTTTCAACGCAATGAGCAATTTCACGCACATAACACTAGGTCAAAGCAAAATTTCCGTGTCCCTAAACATTCTCTAAATATTACCAAACATTCCCCCAATGTTTTGGGTTTGAAACTTTTTAATGCCTTGCCTCAGAAATATCAAAATAATATAATTAACATCTTTAAACGACATATTAAAAGCTTTTTACTGTCATTCTTATTATTCTATCGAGAGTACTTTTGAGTTATGTACTATATGTAGATAAACTAATGTAATTGTGGTGTAACCTATTTCTGTTTTGACTTATCCTACACATTATTTGTAATGTACACAGGATTAAATATATATTATTATATTATTATTATTATTATTATTATTATTATAGATTCTTTATTGTCTTAAGCTTAAAAGTAGCTGGGCAGTGTCATAATGCATAATAAAAAAAATATATAAAAAATAAACACATTGTACAAATATATAAATGAATAGGTATGTAAAGAGGACAATTTCTCATATGTACCAATGAAACTGCGTAAGATGTGCCGCAAATTCATCCACGGAATAAAATGCATTGGATGCAAGTAGATGTTTTATTATCCCGTTGGATGTATTTCTATTAGAGTTTTTCATATGTTGGGGTAACATATTAAAAAGTTTAATACCTGCAGACGATGGAGATTGCTTAGAAATATTCAATTTGTTTAAATTTAATCTAAAATCACTTAAAATACCTCTCGTATCGTATGAATGTAGATCCCCATTTTTAGCAAAATTGTTTTTATTATCGAATATATAAAGAAGGAGGTCTAGGATATAAATGCAAGGGACCGGAATTATTTTATATTTAATAAAATAAGGACGGCATGACTCATAACTGATCCGGTTATGGTATATCTAGCCATCTCTAAAAGGAAACATATATTGCTGATAATTGGTTCGTCTCTTACGAGTTGGTAGAAGAATTGCGTATAAAGAGTAAGTCTTACGCCTAGTTAACGGGGATCTCCTTTAATTAGCATCAGGACAGCTCATGTTGCGATATATACCTCAAACCACAAACCGTTGCTTTAGTTTTAAAGCCAAAATATTCTGCACCCATGAAAACAAACAAATTCTCCGAATAAATGTTTGCAACACGATTTTAAATAAAATTTGTGATGATGACGGTTTTTTGGGACGTATCCTTTGGAATCTACTTTGTTTTGTAATTATTCTGGTGCGCTAAAATGAATCTAACTTTTCTTTCTTCTACTTTTCTTAATTTTATGTTTCGACCACTGCCTTTTGCTTTAAACTTAAATTCATACCCAGTGGGATCACTACAGCTCTTACTGCAAAAATGGTTGAGTAACTCTTATTTCTTTCATTTTCCTTCCGATCTTCCTTTCACTTATATTATTCGCTATGAGATATAGGTAATTTTAATGGACCACAACAGAAGCATATATACAAAAGCAAACGAATATTATAAGCACTTGTCCTATCCCGGCCACGGTTCGAGCTTGAAACACGTTCTCGCTTAGTTACAACAACAAAATATCACCACTAACTATTGATTGCTTCGCCTCTTTACTGGATACAAGTAGCTGGGATTGACATTAGGACTGGCAGAATAACGCAATTAGGCTAAAAGATTTTCATGTCATGATATTTTACTTGACAAACTTTGGGAAGGCAACAATCAACACTTTTACTTGGACTTTTTATATATATATTTTTTAACAAGGGGGTCACCACATCATTAACAATGCAACAACAGATACACTCTAACTGCTTGCGAGTCTCTTCTCCAGTCGCAAGCTACTATTCACATCATAAAATACATGACCAACTGACCAGCAGTTCGCTGTCCTACTTTGGATAATTGCTCGTATTTAACATATTACAAACTATTTTACTTTGTTCAACTTTATTACAATTCCTCAGGGTATCAATTCACAATCTGTGCCTTACTTATTAGGGGTGACCACAGCAACAGTATTCGAAGAAAAATCAGATAAGCAGGTTAATCGGTGTTATTTTTCTTTCGAAGTAAGAATTTCGATAAGTGGGCTTCTTTCGGACAGATGCACTATCGTCAAACCAGGCTCCGGCGTGTGCTACATTCGGGGGTTGGGGGGTCTTGGCTTAATCGCCCGGGCCAAGAGGAGCAACCTCACAAAAAACCTAAATCTAAGGTCATGGTCGAGCCGATGGGATGCGTGGCTGAATAGTAGTCATCATTATCGCCAACCCTTGGGGCACCGGGCGCACCCCATTGTATAAATGCCTTGCCCACGTACCGGGGCATGCGTGGGTCTGACCTTTTCTTCCCTTACTCGTGGGATCACTATGATGAGACCAGATGTTAAAACAAAAAAACTAACCCTGGGGACTCCGAAAGGAGACACCCAAGTAAACCTGAAGAGGGACAACGAACTGCCAGGTAACGCTGAGGGCTCCGAAATCGGAACCTCGCGTCTCGTTCAAGACATCAGGTGCTGAAAGGCGAAAACGTCAAGCGCAAGGAGAGCTGCTCAAGCTCAACCTGACAGCAACGTTTCTAAACTGAAAATGGTTTCCCGGGAAGCAAATACTGCTAAACGGGCACCAGCCAACTAAACTGCAGCTGTAAAGCGAAACCTCTCTGAGGGAAGCCCGCCAAAGGCAGTTGCCAAGCGTAAAAAGACGGCATAATCCGGCGTCGTCAAGATCTTCAAGGAGGCACTCACGGATGTCCAGATGGCCATAGTGCTGAGGACTACCTGAGAGCTCCATCTCGCAGGAGCAGCGGAACTGGTCCCAAACTGCATACTGCAAGAGCTGACAAGCTGGATGTTGGAGGACCCCAACCACAATTCAGTGAGGTCCGACACCGGGGGGGTGCGCTGAGGGCCGCCTGCGTGGACGCGAGCACTTGCTCGTGGCTTGCGGGCGTTGTCGGAGGCTGCACACCTTGGGACGGCGCCAAGCTGAAGCTCGTCAAGGAAGCGGACTTGCCAAACCAGTAAAGGCTCTGGTATGGGTCCCAGGCCGCCTGTGGAACCAGAAAAGATTCTGCACCGTCTTAAAGTGCAGAACCAAAAACTACCCATGAACTCTTGGAGGGTAGTGAACACCAAAGCTGACCCGAAAGGGCAGCAGATGGTGGTGGCCATGGACGAGAGTTCATGGAGACTGCAGGACACCTTAATGGCAGACTGCATCTAAACTTCTCCTCCGTGTCGTTCCGACTGCTGGTCGAAAGGAGAAAGCAGAGGCGGAAGCCGAGGAAGTGATGGAAACCACCGAGGGACCATCACTACAATCAGATCCAGGAACGGGTGGGAGTGAGGGAACTGAGTTGGCCGCGCTTTCTCCGCGGTCGATCGGATCCGTGAGCACCATCAGGAACTGGAAACGAGGCTGGTGGATCTCTGCATACTTCACAGAGCGGAGGGAAGCTCAGCAGAAGGGATGGTCAACATTCCTGAGACTGCTTCAGATAACCTCCACCACTGTAAAGCGGCTTCTGCTGCCCTGCAAGCTTATGTGGTAAGTAAAAACATAGACATTGTTCTTATACAGAACCCTGGATTACAAAGGGTAAAATAGGAGCTTAGGGATTGGGGGATGGACGTTGCTTCATGGGGACGCCACAGTCCCAGAGCCTGTTTACTTATAAAAAGCAATATTAACTCCTCTTACTTGGGGACCACTGTTCTAGGGACCTGACCACAGTAAAAATCCAATGGATGGACGGGGCTGGAACAAGGGACCTCCTCTGGGATCAGCCTACCTTCCGTATGACCAACAGGATCCACCTCCAACCCGGAAGTGAGAACACTGGCGGACTATGCGGGAGGGCGCAATAAAGACCTCCTATTAGGGTGCGATGCCAACGCGCACCATACTCTATGGGGCAGCAGGCACATCAATAAACGAGGTGAGCTACTAATATCACTTTGCTGCAAACGTCTAGTTATCCTCAACGTGGAAACAAGCCGACCTTTAAACGGCTAGCCGTGCAGAGGTTATCGACATACCGTATGCACAATGCGCTGCGCGAAGTGGGTGAAGCAGTGGCATGTTGTCGGATGAGCCGTCGCTCTCTGATCATAGGTATGTAAGATTTGACATTAACATACGCAGGTAAGTAAGATTTGTACAGAAACCCTAGGAACTGTAATTGGGATGCTTATCGAGAGCGACTAATTGAGGAACTAGAGTATTTCCAAAAATAATTAAAAATGCCGCTGATGTTGAGTTCTTGGCTGAAGGCGTGCAGAATGCAATAATAACCTCGTATGAGACTAGCTGTCCCATCAAGGTCAAGACAACTAACCGAGATACACCTTGGTGGACCAGGGAGTTGTCGACCTGAGGCGGCTACTAGAAAACTTTATAATAAAGCGAAAAGATCTGGTTCATGGGACGAATACAGGGTGTCACTGACAGATATAATTGCGCTTAAGAAGGCGAAACGTGAGTCGTGGAAAAATTCTGTCAGGAAGTAGAAAGTATCCTGAATGCTCCAGAATTCGAAAAGTTCTTGCAAAAGAGGACCTACTAAAATAGGGGCTCTGCATAAGCCTAACGGTGAGATAGCCGAACAGAGGAGCAGGTTCTACAGCACCTCCTTGAGGTGCACTTTCCGGGCTCTGAGATCATTCAAACCAGTTTGGGGGGAATGTAAGGACTGATACCTACGCAGACACCTGCCTCGAGAGCAAGGAAAGAGGATTGGAACTAGGCCGTAAAATAATTCAGGTTTCTAGGATACGATGGGCAATTGAATCCTTCAACCTTTTAATCGGCTGTTTGGACGGCATCTTCCCGGCGCTGCTTCAACAGGGCCTCGAGGTGTTATCCCAGTTTTAGTACCCTCCTAGGCAACCTTGGCGATGGCTACCACAACTAGCTGGAGAGAGGCCGGTGGTATTCATTCCTAAGCAGGGCAAATCGTCCTATATGAAGCGAAGTCGTACCGGCCCATCAGCCTTACCTCATTCTTTCTCAAACTCTTGAGAAGATAATTGACAAGCCCTGAGGACTCGGCCCTGGCAAGATGCCTTCACGAGTACCAATTTGCTTATCAAACTGGTAAATCCTGCAGCAGGCCATCCATGACCTGGCTCGTCGAGTGGAAACTGCCTATGCAACAAAGAAATCGCACTAGCGACCTCTCTCGCATTGAGGGCGCCTTTGATAGGCGTCGTTTCTGTCGATGGAAAGGCGCTGCGTAAACGTGGAGTCGAGCCAACGATTACGAGGTGGATCGGCAAACATGATAAGAAAAGAAGGTTCACGTGTCGCAGAACTATGCACGATCAGGGCGGCGGTGGCAGCTGGCTGCCGCAGGGCGGCGTACTGTCACCGCTGCTATGGAGTCTTGTGGTGGACAGCTGCTCACTGAACTTCGGGGGCGGCTTCCATGCGCAGGCTACGCCGATGACATCACCATTCTTGTCTGCGGAAGTTTGGGGCGTAGTATCCGAGAGGATGCAGGTCGCGCTCAGGCTTGTAGAGAGGTGGTGTACAAGAGAGGCTCTCAATGTCAACTCCAGTAAAACGACTATGGTTCGTTCACTTGGAGGAGAAAACTCTCCAATCTCCAGTGTCCACTATATTCGGCTCCAAAATACTCGTATCAACCGAGGTTAAATACCTGGGTGTTATCTTGGACGCTAAACTGCTGTACAAATCACACCTAGAACATGTGACGAACAAAGCCATCAGGAACTTCTGGGCCTGCAGAGGTATGTTCGGTAAAGCGTGGGGGCTAAAGCCTTCAATGGTACACTGGTTGTACACGAAGGTCATAGTACCCTCTATAACTTACGCCTCGCTGGTCTGGTGGCATAAAGCAAATCTGGGCTATGCTATAAGTGCGCTTAGCAAAGTCCAGAGAATTGCCTGTTTGGGGATCACGGGAGCCATGTCCTCGGCGCCGACTGCTGCTATGGAGACCATTCTTGGGCTTCCCCCGCTGCAGTTGGTGCTGTGGTCTGAGGCAGTCCTAGGGGCCTACAGAGCAAAATGTAGTGGATGCAAGGGCTTCTCCGCCAAAGTCGGAGATCATACCAGCATCTTCAACTACATCGAACAAACAGTACCACTGTCCGTAAGGGCAGATAAGATCTCGCCCGTTTTCAGCTTCTCTGGGGGATACAGGGTAGATATCTCCAGCAGAGAAACTGCAATTGCATACATCCGCAAACCAAATCGAGGCATATCCCGTTGGTTCGTCGATGCCTCGAAAACGTGTAATGGCACGGGTATTGGAATCTGGAGGGACGGCGAGCGGGACGGGGAGGCTTTCAGTCTGGGAGCCTCCCCCACCGTCTTCCAAGCCGAATCATTGCCATTCAGACTTGTGCTGAGGGCATCTTAAACTGCCCACGCAAAAATGGAAGGATTGAAATCATCTCCGACAGCCAAGCTGCCCTCAAAGCTTTGCGGGCTGTCAGATTTGACTCTGAGGTGGTACTGGGTGCCACAGAATACTGAAACAGCTGGCGGAACATCTTAACGTCACATTGAGATGGGTGCCAGGTCACTCTGGGATCAGAGGAAATGAAATCGCTGACACGTTAGCTGGGGGCGCCAGCGGGGTGCCGTTCGTGGGTCCAGAACCGACGTGTGGCAGCTCGTATGGGGCGATCAAAACGTTTGTCAGGTCCCAACTTGCTGCTAGGCACTGTTCCCTCTGGAATAGACTTGCCGGCGCTAGACACTGTAAATCCCTAGGACTCCAACCTTATCAGGAAAGACTCCGTAAAGCAGTCTTTATGAGCAGGGACAGATTGAGATTACTCACAGGAATCTTAACTGGGCACTGCGCACTAAATAAACACAGCACCGCATGGGCTTGTGGACTCTCCCCTGTGCAGGAGGTGTGGGGGGCGGAGGAAACTCCTGCTCACCTTCTTCTCAACTGCTCGGCAGTGGATGGGGAGAGCAGAGGCACTTTGGGGTCGATCGGTTGGACGAACCAGAGTTGACAAATTAACTCTCAGCCAGATTGCGAACTTCTTTGATAGGTGCAACCTGAGCGAGAGGGCTAAATATGGACATGGGGGCACAATAGGTCTCTCTGGCCGAGCTGCCTTCCTCGGGTTTTTACACCCGCCCATGAAAAAAAAAAAAAAAAAAAAAAAGAATTTTCTTCCTTAGGTATCTTAAATCATCAATATTTAACGCGTCCATAAATAAAAACGTATATTTTTTGTAAGAGAAGAAATAAATTCCTATTTTTAGACACAATAGCTGGATCCTCTAAAACACCAACACTCTTCCAATGACATTCTGACGTGCCGGCAGTCGCTGGCGCCCTAAATTCGTCCCGATCGTATCGCAAACTTCTCAATCGTATAAATAAAAGTCGGCGACCGACACTCCCGTTCCCGATCCCCCGAATCTTGTCGCAAATTTAACAGCTTTCTCCACTCGAGCGCTCTTTTTTCTTCTCTCTTGCGGGTGCAGTCTGAAAGTCGGCTGGCGCAGAGGTGTGAGGCGGTTGAACGGTTGAAAGCCGGCCACGGCGTCGCCTAGTCGTCCCGTCGCTCGAACCGCGATCCAAATTGAAAGGCAAACTGATGTAGCAGAAACAAGCGCCGAGTTCTTGTCTATTTGAAACACATTTCCTCGCAGCGATTGGCGCCTCGCAACGGAGATTCGAACAAGATTTGGCACTTTGGCGCATCCCAGAAAGGTATAGCCGCTGTGTGCTTCTTTCTTCCTTACTTTCACGAGGTGTGAGAGAGATGATGTGCCTTTGTTGCCGTGTAATTCGACGTGTGTCGGAGTTCCTCTATATTTACTTCTCTTAAGCGGGCGAGAGTTTTGCGTCATAGATAGCACACTCGACGGATAACTTGTTCGCAAAGCTGTTGCTATTAAACGGTTGGAGTGTCGCAGTATTTTAGAAATCGTCCAACTTAAAGTAGCATAAAAATGCTTTAACTGGATTACTTCCCTTGTATAAAAAGGAATGAAGAACTGATGGTAATAGTAATACAATGGAACCCAAATTGTCATAATAATGTAGGAGTATTATTGCAATAATCCGTCAGCCATGATTTACCTTTAAATTTTCAAGGCTTCAAAAGACTTCTGTTCAATTTGCTACAAAACGAATGCAATACCATGAGAATTTCGGGTAAAATAGAACGATTGCTATGCTGCAGTGAATTACCTCGTCAGAAATGTTTCAACCTCTCTCTAGTACCTACATACATACTTCGATATTAATTTTGGACTTGCAAGAAAGGTGGTCGTATTCCACTACCTATTAAAATTTAATTAACAAATCTGGGCAGCAGTTTCCTCTAACTGATGAACCATTCGCTGTGGCGTACTTTAGGTTATTATGCTTAGACTACTTCTATTCATATTATAAATTGATGACGCGCCCTAACAAATCTGAGCAGAAGTTTTCTCAGGCTATCAGACCCATTCACTGTGACGTTCTTAGGCTTCCATGCTTGGGCTGCTTTTGTTTTTATTATGCATTAATTGCATACCATAAGCCATTGAAGGAAGAAAATGAAAAAAAAATTAATCCATGAAAGTTATATCTAACAACGTGTATAGTTTCAATCATTCGCTCCAGTATTTCTGGCATAATTTCCAACATCCATGCGTTTATTTCTTTCAACACCTCGTCGACAATTAAAGGAGATGTAACATATAATTCTTCTTTAAAACCCCAAACCAACAAGTTGAATGGATTAAGATTGAGTAACCCAACGGGCCATGATATTGGTACACCACGACCAAT
Source organism: Protaetia brevitarsis (assembly GCA_004143645.1). Taxonomy (NCBI): domain Eukaryota; kingdom Metazoa; phylum Arthropoda; class Insecta; order Coleoptera; family Scarabaeidae; genus Protaetia; species Protaetia brevitarsis. The sequence continues at coordinate 1,361,409 of RXPK01000178.1, forward strand.
CCATTTGTTTCAAAAAAATCCGTCCAACTACTCTCTGATATTAAGAACATAGTGAGCCGAATCTCCTTCGTGCGTGTGCAGCATATTTAGTCGCACATTCAATAGCATATATCCATAATTTTTTCCAAAACAATGAGGTATTCAGAAGCATCTTAGGCGGTTCTGATAGGAAATTGTCCAATAATTGAACGATTTGAACAAAATTCTACAGAAAAACCTGCTTTGGTGACCATACTCACGAAATTGGTGTGAATTTTCCTCTGACCAATAATGAAAGTTAGGAGTTTTAAACACTCCACTTCTTCTAAATAAGCCTTCGCACAGAATAATTACAAAACAAAGTAGAATGAATTAAGGATGATAAGGTAATATTAAGTTCACAAAAGAATTTTATTAATAGAAAGATGGGTATAATAGGTATAACACGTTAAATTTAAAAAGTCAGATTTATTAATTTTACTACTTAATGAATATATTATTCAACTACAAGTATGTTTAAAATTGTTTTATTTGCCCAATAAGGCCAGTATACACACAATTATTGTAAAAGCTGGGCTGGATAAATCTGTGTTTTTAGAAATGTCGAATCGTTCTTCACAGTTGAATTACGAAATTAAAAACAACATACTGCATTTGAATATATTGCCACAAATCGGATTTCCCGAATGAGTGGGGATAAATATCAATGTATTTATTGGGTGTACGGCTTCGACTCGAGGTCTTCCGCGTAGCGACGAGATCGGTAATAAAGAACTTAGAGATGTCTTGATCTCGGGTTGATTTCTGCCTCTGATAACCAGCGCCTCCACCAATTGTCACGTTTGGGGCGCGTGACAAGGGTGAGCACAGACTTATGTGGTGCAGCAAAAATGTGAATTAATGACCATGTGTTTTAGATAATTCAGTGTTCTTGATCATTGGAAGCTCTTAAAAACATCAGTGAAAAGTCTGAAACTTTTTACAGTAAATATACATAGTATTTGCAAAACAAGATACGGGAGAACTGCATGATAGTCAATCAATCAAATCCCGTGTTATCGATAATTATCAATTTTAACTGTATATGTATACTCAATTTAGTACAATACTCTCTAATGTATATAAAGGTTTTTCTTTAGCCTATCTTCTTGGAAATTCTAAGTAGATTTGTTTGGAAATAAGGCTTTTTCATTAAATTCTATCTACTTACTAACGTTTCGGAAATTAATTTTGCCTTCCTCAGAATCTATGATATAATTTAATTAATTCTAGTGCTAATTTAATTAATTATATCATAGATTCTAAGGAAGGTAAAATTAATTGCCGAAACGTTAATAAATAGATAGAATTCAATAAAAAATCCTTATTTCCAAATAAATCTATTTACGATAGTCTCTAGGAAGAAAAGGAGAATTAAATAAAATAAACATTTACCAGTAAGAAGATATACCTGATAAAATCATACAACAATTAGTATATATTTGTGATTAAAGCTAGACAGATAGGAATCCTTTCAAAAACATATACATACGAAGGCAAAATGAAATCAGCAGACGTTTTAATTGAGCTAGAAAATAAGTTGGTAGAAATTCATATAAACAGAATGAAATTGCAACATGAAAAAAAATCAAATTTTACCCTTTAATTTCTGTAGACACCATTTCACCCATTAATAGGTATATTGAAATACCTAGAAACTAATCCTAGAGATTAGCAAAATAGAATACTTTTGTAAATAGAATAAATATATATAAAGATGTTAACCTAATTAAGAGTAATTACCCAAAGTAGCACAATGCGTACTTCTGAGTCAGCTGGTAATACTTACAAGATGAAAACACTCGTAAGAGAGTGAGAATTAAATTTACATTTAATTATTTTATTTAAAATCTTTAATCTTTTTCTCTAACGTTCAAAATTTCACCTTTTCGGCGTTTTATTCCTAAATCTTGTATATTGGAACTCAACATTTTCATATAAATTTTAATAATGACAAAATGAAACAATAGTTTAGTTTATATGTTCTCCTTTTTCACTTTCTTTTTTATTATAAATATCTCTTTAGAAAACTAATTACAATATGTTTCGGCCCATCTGTACCATCTTCAAGTCTCTCTTAAGTATTATAAATGCAAAAGTTATTAAAGGTGCTATATATACAAGTAAATTGATTTGAGTTGCATGATAAAACTTATAGTAATAAATACAAAATGTATGATTATCGAAAATGTGAAACAAATTACTTACAAAAAATACATATGTATAACACTTTTAATTAATAACTTTTGCAATTATATCATTGTAGACGCTGACGGCACGGCTGAGAAGAAAGGTTCGGAAAGGTGCATCATTGCCAACCTTGAAAGTTAAGCAGCAACACGCAGGTCCGGTTGTTGGTTGGGTGACCGTTCAGACAACGCTTCTCAGCGGCTCGTGCAGTTCCAGCACCCTTAGCCAAAGGCCTTCAAGGCCTGTAGTGTTAAATTATTATATAAACGAAAACAACGGCCTGTTATGGAGCTACTTATTTTTATTGTTGAATAATTACTTAAATAAAAACAACGTTTCGATAGACACTACTTTGCTGTTATTTAAGTAATTAATCAAAAATAAAAATACGTAGCTCCATAACAGGCCGTTGTTTTCGTTTCTATTGCATATTATTGAGAGCGGAAGAGTGTTAGTTAAATTATATTATATTATATATCATTAGATGATGGCACCCGAACCTGAAGATGGTACAGATGTGCCGAAACATGTTGTGACTAATCTTCTAAAAATATATTTATAGTGCTAAAAAATTGGTGAATAAGGACCTACAAACTATTGTTTCATTTTATTTACTATCAAATTTTAACTTTAGTTAGTTAAGTTCTGAATTTAAACTTCAATATTCGCATCTCGCTATTTTCACCTTAACACTATATTTTCAAATTTCATTTTACTTTAATATCAAAAGCATGTAAGTACTGCCGATTTTAGCAGAAGAAGGTTGTAAGCTGAAACTAGGTCTAGATTAAATTAAATTTATCTTAAAAGGAAACCAGAAATCCATGATACGAATTTGAAATTAAAAAAAAAGTATGTTTGCCAGATATTTACAAAAAATCTAAAAAATCGTGTAAATCTTTGAAAAAAAGCTGCATTCAGAAATAGGGTCATTGGCTCCAAAAAAAAAAAAATCATATTATTCTTTCAGTCTCTACAGCTTCATTGAAATCTGAATTTTGTGATTGCTAGTATGCCCCTCCCACTTATTGTTAATTTATCCTATTATTAGTACCTATTTATTGTTGGGCATTAAATTATTTACTATTACTACTATTGTATGAGTAAAAATTAGAAGATATGTTAATAGCTGTGGGTTTATTCTACTATAAACATTGTTTTAGTAACTTTAATCTTTAAATTATAACAATTTTATTGTAATACCATTCATATTACTTATTCAATCATTTTCTAAAGCCAAAATTTATGCACATACTTAATTAATATAAACAATAAACGCTATACACAATGTATATCATATTATCCGTCTATAGAAAACCCTTACATTAATGTTTTATATGCTCACATGAATAGGCCATCATACATAATACAGTTTCGCATGAACGCGTGCACCCTGTGGGGTATAACATGTTACAGTACTTGTAAGTATAACAAAGCTACACGTTTTATAGCGGTGTCAGTGCATTTAAACCCCTGTATTAAATTGACGAGTAAACACACGGGCACCGTCGGCTGCACATGACTCCGCCGGCATGCCCGACAACATTGCAACGCACTCCATACAAAAGCTCCGCTACTCTCAGCCAAGCCGGTGCCATCAAACATTGACCTCTACGTAACTTCCTCTCATTCTCTCTCTCTCTCTCTGTGTGTGTGTTTATATACGTCGGCTCCCAGAGTCGTTCCATAGGACAATGCAGGAGCGATCCAAAACTCACTTGTCGACTCCAATGTCGGCTTGATGGAGTGGTAGCGGCGAAATATCCATTCACCTTTGCACAATTAACAGTTAACTGTGAAGTATTCTGATTACGGTACTACTACTGGCGCTACCGTCATTGAAACTTTGTTTGTTTGGTGGAGAAATTCTGAATGAAATATTTACTGTGAGATACACTTCAGTGAATGCATTGGTTCATCCAGAAAAAAAGTCTTACTATAGTTTTAGTGTTCATCATTACAATTTACATACCCACATATATATTGCTATGTTTCCACAGCAAAAATGTGCGTGTTTTGATTGCTTTTTTGTTTTAGTATACCTTAGAGACATCTCTCCTATCTGTTTAAATTGTAACTACTTCGAAAAACGACAAAAAGCACTTGGAGTGTTATCAAAATCATTCGCTAAATATCGTATCGGCAACCTACACATAAAGAGATGGTATTCTCCCAGTAGCCACCGAGTGTCTGCATAATAAAGGAATTGATTTAAGCCAACAAAAGTGCTGTAATAATTTATTGCAAATAATTATACATCAATATTTCAAGGGAAAGGATTTCAGTATTTAAAAAGTCGCAGCTATATGTAGTAGCTTTATTCAATTGAATAAAGTCTATTATATTATTAATCAGTTGAAATATACATTGAAAAGAAAAGACCTAGTAGATATTTACTACGCGTTGGCATGCTCTGCTCTTTCATACAATGTTATTATATGGGGCGTAGCAACTGGTTAGGAGAGGGTATTCATTACACAAAAGCGACTCATAAGACTGATTTTTAACATTAATAACCGCGACAGTTGCAAGGATGTTTTTAAAGAAAATAAAATTTCGACTTTTTCCGGCATTTTAATCTATAAATCGGCAGTCTATGTGCAATAAAACTGAAATATTTAAAAAATACAAAAAACATCACCCTTATACCACCCCGCCATATAGAGCAACTGACGATACCCAAGCACTACCTATCAGCTACAAAGAGATCGCCTATAATTCAATGCCTAAGAGTATATAACAGCTTGCCACATACAATAACTGGCACAGACTGCATTAAACAATTTAAAAAACAGGTTAGAGTGCTCCTAATAGAAAAATCTTATTACTCCATTAATGAATATTTTTGTTCTTGACTATACACATTTTTTGTCGCTTTTGTTTGTTGTATTTTACATTAGTATTTTGATACATTGTATTCAGTGTTACTGGCTCAAACAATATGAAAATAAACTAAACTAAACTAAACTAAGCTTTACTAAATTTCGTTAATTTATTAAAAACACCTTTGACCATACCTGAAAAATTAAATTCTTAAGAAAAACTTCGAAATTTAAATATTTTTATGATTGGAACATCTCAAAAATATATCTATAAGCTGTAGATTTATTTACATTTATTTGTTTTAATCATATTGTTTGTCAACAAAATAGGTCAGTGGACACAGCGTTAACTGACCTTATGTTGTATGTTTTGGATGAGCTGGAAGGAGGGAACGTGGTTATGGCACAATTCTTGGATCTAACAAAGGCTTTCGATAGCGTATCACATGATTTGTTGCTTTCAAAAAATTGAGCGAATTAGTATCAGAGGAGATGTGTTTTCCTTTGTAAGAAGCTACATAACTAACAGATATCAGGTTGTTGACATTGGAAAAGAAAAATCAAAATTGCGACATGTTAATACGGTATCCCCCACGGTTCGATACTTGGACCGATTTTATTCATTTTATACATTAATCATATAGCAGACTATATTAATTTTAAATATATAACGTACACAGACGACACTTGTTTATTAACATCTACTAAACCCTTACATGATTTATATGTACTATCAAATGAAACCCTTTCAGAAGCGCAAAATTTTATTTTGCAAAGACTAAATTGGCCCTAAATAATGATAAATCTAAATCATTAATTTTTACTGTAAATCCGCTTGTAGGTATTAACTCTACAAACGACCCGGTTAAATATTTAGGGATTTCTTTACATAGTAAATTGACCTGGCAAGCACACATTGACAATATTTCTGGCAGATTATCTACTTGTATATATTTATTTAAAAGAATTTAACCCAATCTGTAAATCAAGAAGTACTCATACTTGCGTATTGTGGGTTATTTCATAGCATAATGTGTTATGGCATTTTGTTTTGGGGAGGGTCAAGATATGTGAATAGGATTTTAATCTTACAAAAAAACAGCCATAAAAACTATAGCTAATGTTCGTCACACGGAATCGTGCAGACCATTATTTAAGAGATTTGGTATTCTAACCTGTATAAATCAATATACAGTCGCGAGCAAATGTTATAGGCACCCTAAATTTTGGGCGAATATCACAGTAAAAAAATGAGAAAATAAAAACTTGTAGTAATACATTATAAATATGTAGTATTTTAAGGGATCTTATTAATACTTTTTAGATGGGAGGGGGAAAGTGACATCTCGAAGACTTGAAATATATAAAAAATAATAATATATTTACAAAAGGTATCTATAAAGACTATTGTAACCATAAAGACGATTATATAAAATATTGAAATATCTGTCACAAAAAAATGCAAGAAACATGAAACCCATTGATTTTGTCAAAGTGCCTATAACATTTGCTCGCGATTGTATTTACGAAGCCATAATGTATGCGTATAATAATAAGAATGAACTGCCTAGACAGGATGCGTATGATACCCGCTTTCAGATGGTGGTCGCACCGCATTTTAGATTTACGAAGAGTTTAAGGTCTGTCAGATTTACATCCATAAAGTTGTACAATAAATTACCAGATAGTTGGAAAAATATAAATCATTTTGGCTTTGTAAATAGAATTAAGGGTTTCTTGCGGGAGAATGTGTTCTACGACCTCCAGGAGTGTGTTGTTTGTAGAATTTTTTAATGTGTATATTAGGTCTACCATAAATGTGTTTATTTTTTAAGTGTTTATTTTACTGAATTTTAACTCTATACTTATGGCCACTGTTGTATAACAATATTGACAAGTGTACACAGGTGTAATGCTGTCTCACACGAAATAAATATATCATATCATATCATGTAGTTTTGAATACAATATCACTTCATTCAAAAAGTTGGTAATAATTACAAAAGACCTCTTTGTCTGTGCATAAATCACGAATGCTTTTTTTTGAAATGTCCTAAATTACTTTAATCCCGACGTATTGAAATCCCATTGGCTGATTATAATATCGTTATTAACTCTCATCCTGTCATGTCATTATTTCTGCACATAAACTGCGCTTTTTCGAAGAATAGCTGATGATTTTTTTCCCTTAATGGGCTTTTCGAAATCCTATCAAAGTACGCTCCGTTGGGCCCCCGTTCCGAAACAATAATAATAATCCCACACTGTATGGTAATGACTTTCTCTCACATCAGCGAACGAGGAGTCGCGAACGCGTCCTTTCCGGATTAGCGTCCCCTATTGGCGTCCCTTCGGTCCCTATCTATCGCGTCCACTCGCCCCCGATCCGCTCTTAATCCCGTCCCGATAATAATTTATCTACGCGACCAGAAAATTCCACGACAGATGTCCATCTGGATGGATATCTGGATATCTCGTTTAATTTGAGTGATCGACGGACCGAACGTTATAGCGTCCCGTGAAATGGGAGAGGACACGGAATTATGTGACGCGTACGCCATTACGTACAATATCGGCGATATTGGATTGTGAAGGGATATTGTGACGTTTTGGGGGGAAACAGGGTTATTCTGCTTTCAGAAGTTGCTTTTTTTCATATACAGGGTTTTCCGTTTGTTGACAATCTTACTGACAACATCATCAAAATTTTGAATAAGTATCACATCAACATTAAAAATAGCTAAATATAATCAAATGGGAATAAGAAGTATTTTCGCTAATCTCAAAGATGTCATCCCACTTCCATTCAAAATTAATTCCGTTTACAAAGTTTCCTGTCTGGATTGTGATGGGTGTTATATTGGTCAAACTAGCCAATGGTTGAAGCACCGAATTAGCTAACATAGGAGTGACTGTCGCACGGGCTAAAAATCTTGCGCCTTAGCTAACCACTCCAAAGAGAAAACCATAATTTTAATTTTGACAACACTCAAGTTTTAAATATAGAAAATAATTATATAAAATAATAAAATATAAAAACAGATTATTCTTAGAAATGGTGCAAATTAATAAACACATCAATTGTGTTAATTTCAAAAGCAGATACAGACCATTTAAGCATAATTTATTCTAATATTTTATCTACCCGTTTTGATTAAATTTCCGTTTATAATTACTTTTTGATTCCTCACTTCGTTACCGATTTTGACTTTATTACTGTGCTTTGTAACATCATTCTCTGAAATTGCTTTCTCGCCAATTTGTTTACTTTATTTTGAGGTTAGTTTACTGATTTTAACATGTGACATCCACGTTTCATTTTATTAGTTTTAGATAGTTTTTTAAACTGTTTTGTGTTTGTTTAAATTTCGATTAATGTAATTAAGTATAATTTGATGCACTTCTCCGGTTGCTCCAATGGATATACCTCATTAACTCTACTTACAATTAGTAAGTTCAAGTAATTTATTAACATTAATAGACTATGTGTGATTCGAATTTTCATCTTATAGCTTCTCCTGATGAAGCGGACAAACACTTTGCGAAATAAAGAGACTTGTGGAGTTGGGATGTATAAAGAGTAAATAAAAGAGGTCCCAGAACAGATCCCTGAGGAACGCCACTATGCACAGGCAAAGTGTTTGAAATTTTGTTATTTAAAACTACTTCCTGATATCGGAACGACAGATAATTCTTGATTAATGCTAGTGCATCATTACTGAAACCTAATAATCTCAAAATAGTAACATATAGAGAATTTTAACAAATGAGCTGGCTATTGAGAAGCAAGTCGCGGATACCACACCTGAACTTAATTTCTAGTGGGCTCCCAAAGGATTATACAATTTATAAACGCAAAAAGTAAATGATCTCTCAAATACAGTAGTTACGTGGGCAAGCGGTGCAATTAAATTTTTATTTAATAATAATAATAATAATAATAATAATAATAATAATGCGTATTTATTGGCAGTAGCATGATAAAGCAATTACAAACAACAGCTACAACAATACTTTAACCTATTTATACCCACACATTGCCAAAAACATTAAATCGCCTACAGAACAATACATTGTTGCATTGGCGTTCTTCCTTTAATCTATGAAACAGGGATTAATAATAAGAGAAAAAAAATAAAATAAAAGAATGCACTGTATTACACAAAACACATTGCAGGTGCAAACCAAGTCCACCAAGTCCAGTTTCTGATATTTATATTATGAACATCTGTTCTAAAACTGATCTTCTCGCATAGGTAAGGTGGCGATTTAGCGGAAATTACATTGTGATAGAGACACAGACACTGAAGCAATATACGTTCCCTCATATTGAGCCGAGATCACCAAGTTTGTGTGAAACATGGTCATATTTTCTCAGACCAAATATAAAGCGTAAGCAGGTATTCTGCACCTTTTGTATCCGTAAAATGTCCACAGAATCCGAGCAAGAACTATACACCACAGCACAATAATTAAATACTGATAAAACGATTGTCTCACAAAGTAAAGTTTTTAACTTGACACTAAAATCATGTCTGAAAGAATACAATATTCTTAGTTTAGAATAAGGCCGATTTAATTAATGTAGTGATATATTTTCTCACTATCAATAGATTATATCAAAATTCTTGACTTCTGATCGAAATGGAATATGGGATTATGGGATGCTGATAAAATCGTATCTATTTGGCAGAAGTCATTGTGTGTGTGTACCCGCTATTCGAAACAATACCCTAACTAGCGGTTTCTCGCCAATTTCATCACTGACACAGGGAGTACCTCAAGGTTCAATATTGGGTCCTCTACTTTTTTTGATTTATGCTAACGATTTAAAGAATTATATCAACTTTGATGGCCTCTATCAATACGCGGATGATACTACTTTTGTAGTTCGCGGTGATTCGCTGGAGGATATATTAAAAATTGTGGGAGGGATTTTAGATGTTATGAATGACTGGTGCGACCTGAACAGTTTGCAGCTGAATATCGGTAAGTCTAGTGTCGTGCCTTTCGGTGCCGACGGTGATGGATTATACCTGGAAACAGACGAAATCCAACAAACTAATCAAGTAAGATTTTTGGGTGTAATTTTGGATACCGGGTTGAGTTGGGATGTACAAATTGCTATCTATCCAAAGACCTGTATTAGTATTGTTATGCGATCTATAAAATTCGTAATTATGTTAGTATCGACGCACTAAAGACTTTCTATTTTGCCCATGTCCAGTCAAGATTGGCAAACAGTATAATTTTTTTGGAGATCTTCAGCGGGCTCTCGGAGAGTCTTCATTCTTCAGAAAAGGATTATAAGATGTATGCTTCATGCACCTAGTGCCTCATCGTGCAAACCATTGTTTAAGTCGCTTAACATATCACCACTCCCTTGCTTGTATATTTTAGGATTAATCTCCTTTTATCTAAATAACAAGGAACTCTACGTTCACAATAGGGACATTTCAATTGGGATGACCACGAGATATTGTTGTGCCTCAGCAGATCTATACATTGTTTACCAGAACGTTGTAATTGTCAAATTCTGGAAACTAATTATAAATGTATTAAATGTTTAAATGTTTATTAATACCCTTAATGCTATCTTGATACATAGCACCCACATGTCTTTTGCCAAAAAGAATCGCAACAGTCTTGGAAGGGTTAACAACAAGAGCATGCTGCTCAGAATAACGAGAGATACTATCTAAGTCTTTCTGCAGCTCCGCCATTGCGCCACTAAATACAGTCGCGAGCAAATGTTATAGGCACCTTTGACAAAATTAATGGGTTTCATGTTTCTTGCATTTTTTTTGTGACAGATATTTCAACGTTTATATAATCGTCTTTACGGTTACAATAGTCTTTATAGATACCTTTTGTTAATGTATTATTTTTTTTATATATTTTCAAGTCTTCGAGATGTCACTTTCCCCCTCCCATCTAAAAAGTATTATAGCTGTACTAAAAACACTCTAATATGCAACAAATTAATAAGATCCCTTAAAATACTACATATTTATAATGTATTACTTGCAAGTTTTTATTTTCTCATTTTTTACTGTGATATTCGCCCAAAATTTAGCGTGCTTATAACATTTGGTTGCGACTGTATATTATTACATTTCTGAATTCACCATAAAATTCTATGGCGATTACTATTAGGGTTCCCTATACCTATCTTCATTGGCAACATTAATTCAAATTACCTTGATATTTCAACGTCATTACTAATATTTATGAGGATCTAATCAATCACTGTTGGAAGTTACTTTGATTTTGTAATTTTGTTGTGTAATTCATTCTGTTCCTTAATCAGAGCCCTTCTCGTATGTAAAATACAGAAAAGCTCATTAACATAAAGAAAGGAAAATACGCAGCAATACAGCAAATTGTAGAAAACTACTATCTGGAATACCATCGTAAGAGTAATAATGATCACTTCCGATATATGACTTTGTAAAACACCATAATTTCAGAACGATAAATCCATTCCCAACCTTAACAAATTTCTAACATACGGGCTTAAGCTTTACCTTGATGTTTACGACTAAACCAAACAAAGGAATGTTTTTCTTCAAATGCCACCGCAAAGATATTTCCCAGCTGTGGAGATACCATGGAACATTTCTCGATTAATTTTTATAGTAGTTGACGCTATAGAAACCTCTCAAAAACATTACGACCCATTCCATAAACGCAACGACAGTACACATACACCGAAGATAGAGAAGAAAGTTTTTATTTTTCTTGCCGTATCTTTCTCCTGCTTTCGTCTGTTTTGTTTCGCAGGTTCCCCAATAATAACACACTTCATATAACGGCCGAGGTGAAGAATTCCACGTATTAAATTCCACGGGAATTAGTTGCAGTTCGGATTGCAGTTTCCGATAATAATAAAAGAAGAATAGAGGGAGAGAGGAATAGAAACGATACTCGCGAAAACATGGCGATAGACAGATATGGGAGAAATTACAGAAATAATTTCACGTGAAGTGGAACGGTTCTAAAATAATGCCGCAGTCAGCGCTGCAGTGGCGTCAGGGAGGTTTCGTCAGGCAGTCGCAAATTGCGCTTTCAATCGATTGCAATGCTCCAATATAGACAAAATTGTCTATTTAATGTTTGCTGAAGGGTATGCCGTATCTTGTCGAAGTTGGAATTTATGAACGGTCAAAGTGCGAATTCGAATATTATAAAAGAAATTGTGCCATTTATTAGAAATGGTATATACAGCGTGCACACGGTCGGCCGGTCGATGGGTATATCAGTAATAGTAGGTCAAGTTAAGTAGGAAGGGCTACATTAAACTCTTAACGCGTCCAAAAATATTTAAAAATAACCACAATAAAGATTAGATTATGGGAATTACCTATGCAATGGGATTTCAAAAAGCTTTTTTAGAATTAAAACGCATTAATAAATAAGGAAGCCCGATTATTTGATTTCTATCGATGATTTCTGTGGAGACATTCATTCCAGTATGGATGAATACTTCAAGTTCATTAGTATATTCAAATGTAGACTTTTACCCGATCAAAATTCGCAAACAAATTGCGCAGTTATGATGTCCACGCACTTAAAACGTGTATTGCGCCTCCGTCCGCACTCATTTTGCATTACTTCCGGGAAAAATGTCACTAAAAGTTGGCACACTACATTCCACATAACAGATGTGTAATAAATGTGTGTCATTAAGCTACTGGGCAACCTTACTAAGATGAACTGATGTCTCCATTACACTCATTATTGGTAAATAGATATTAAACTAGAAACAAAAAGACTTATTCTCGGAAACGTCAAAATACTAAGGAGGTCTGTAACATGTGTGCCAATCTGTACTGTCAATCCTAACCGTTGGGTTCTACTTCAACGCGGAAAACAAAAGAAAAACAATAATTTTCAATAAAAGTAATGTCTGTGTAACGGTACGGGTTTTCTTATCCGGAAAAATTTTGGGGTGGTCAGCCTAAATTCTTTTTACACTGAACCAAGTCCCGTTTTTCGGATAACCCCACCTGCTTTTTTGACCGACGAGCCAGCCCTGGAAAACAATCATTTTGTTCGGTTTACAAGGGTGTTTTTTCTCAATCAGTCGAAGTCACCTCGTCGTCTTTCTCTTTACTCAGGACTGCCTCTCCAGAACTTTACTAAGGGTACAAATTGAACTTTTATTTTATATAGCGACATATTAGAGTGACTATTTTTTACAATTATATATTGAATAAATTGAACCAATGGAATAAAATTAACAAGATAACAAATTAATTAAAATAAGAAGTAAAAGAAACAAAACGCAATTAATTGAAAGAATATTTAAAAGTTTTATAAAGTTGTTTAAGATAAGCTCTGAGTAATTTTTACTTTACAACATTATTTATTAAGGAAGAGAGAGAGAGAGAGAGAGCGAACGACTTACGGTTTCTACGTATTTGCAATGGTTAGTTTTTAAGCCATTTTTTAGAGCATCTTACCAACCGATGCGGGTAATTAAATCTTCCCGTAATTCAAAATATTTAAGGCACAAAATCTTTACACAACACACACAAAGATTTTAAAAGAAAGAGGGGTTTTCGAACGGTTTTAGCACAAAAATAGAAACACCTCTCGAGGTTGTCGAGTTGTCTTTTGCTTCCTGTTCTTGGATATTAAAGCTTATTTTAATTTTAAGATATGGAAACGCCCGGTAACGAAGGGGTAACGCGTGCTTTTCCTGTAGCTGAAACGGACTCCGCAAACTAATTAATTCAAAACAGCAATGTAAATAATTTTTATAAACTTTAGTTGTGACGTCATTCCACACCGATACACTGGTTTCGTTTCTCCTTACAAGAGGGCGCAAGAATGATGGTTGACGTTATTTTTCTGAACTTCAAACGCCCTTCTATGGAGTAATGTGGGATTCGCTGATCAGCAATTGTGACATACAATAGATGAAGAAGCAGATAAAATTTAAAATAAATATCTCTTAGTTATGCGAAACTTTAAACAAAATAGACTGCGATTTCCTGTAGAGTAGACGCTGCTACAGCAAATGCCACAGTACTTATCATCAACTTATTAATAAAATGAATTTAAATACTTTGTATTATACCAAATGGAATTTCGAATTCCTACATCTGCTAAGTGGTTTAGAATGAAAATGTTTAGAAAATTTTATTTATTACTACTAGATACAGTCCCTTGCAATAATAATTGTCACACTGAAATCGTACTTTTCCATTTTCGCTGTGTTAATTATGCAAACATTGACAAAACTGTTTGAGTATCAACCAAATTTAGAAATATCACTGCAGTTGAGCTACGAAAAACGAAAAAATGGAAATATGTAATTCAATGAAACAGTATTTGAAAAAAATGTGAATTTTAATTTTTTTTAATATATTTACAAAAATTTGCACACAGCTTCAGAATTCATAAATTCTAAGCAACTTTCTCAAATAACTTTTTGGATATCAGGTCATCTAATATCACTTTTTGCAGATTAACGGCATATTATTTAAATTTACCGCTAGTGGTCACGTGATGTATGTCAAAATAAATTCTGGGGTTCCCAGACATGCACAACTTATACCTCAAAAAAAAAATTAGTATATTTATTTTAATAATAAAAAAAATCCCATATGTTGCAATATTTAAGCCGGTCACTGTATAATCGTCGGAAAAAAGTTCTTGTGGTTACAGTTTTGTGAGCCTGATACCCACGATTAACCAATTAGAGCCCACTGACACCACATGACATCACATAAATACTATATGGTATCAGTAGGTGCCAGATGTCTTACATAATAGATAATAGAAGATAAGATAATAAAAATAAAAAAAAAATTCTGGGCACTAATGGGTTAAGTAAAATCTTACTAAACTTTGCGAGGAGCTTGTCGAGGAATTTTTTTTTTTTTGATTGGTAAGAGCCGTCTGAAATAGTCTTCGGAAATACTGCAGCTTCTTGGCTTTTTGTATTTATCTCCCACTTGCGTGTACTTTAAACTGAAGTCTAGTTCTGCTATAAATATAAGCTCCCTAGTCAGTCCTTGGTCGTGGCAAATCATAGTGATCAAGTTAAATATACCGATATACCCGATAGTTAAATCCTGCGGCATACCTTTGTCCCATTGCTATTTTGCCTGAGACCAAAGTTGGCTAACGCCAGTATTTTTAAGTATTTCTGGGTAATTCCGAGGTTCTACCATAAACCAGATTCTTACCTTGTCCTTACTGGTTCCTGCTCACCTGGATTCAGGACTAGTATCCTTGGCATTCATTTCAACTGTAGTTGAATCCGTGCCCTTTCAAAGACTCGTTATGGATGCCTTTACCTTGAACTAGGTTCTTGTGTCTTGGCTGTGGAAAGTAATTTATACTCCTCCAGTGAAGATTTTCGTCGTGAATTACACGAGATTGTTCCTCCCACTCGGACTAGTCGTACATCGTAATCGCGACTAGTTTTTGAATAAAATCCAATTTGCTCTTGATTCCGTCTGATGGTCTAGTGGCTTGCACGCTCAGCCATCAGTCGGGGGATGCTCGGTTCAAACCCGACGCACTGTTCTCAGAGTTAGATTTTCGTGGTTTGCTTTGATCCTTGGTAAATGCTGAGAAACAAACGCCTTAAGTCACTCCACGGGGCGCAGGCATAATAATAACTCATGGCTGAACCAATGCCCCCTGTAATTAGTAAAAGCTGTTGGGGGGTGCGAAAGGATGAATTATTATTATTATTGTGTCTTTCAGGTGACGCCTGTCTATTACCGTCAAATGTAATCCTCACGCTGCCTCGCTGAACCATTAGGTTTATTCGAGCGGTGCGGTTTCTTCTTATTACCTTTAGTGGTTTCAAGTGGCCTTCTTCAACCTTTAGTTTATCTTTTTCTCTGCTTTTGTGGTCTGGCTTCTGCTTTCCACGTGATTGGGATAATTGTAATTCTAAGCAGAGGCTCTTTAACAAATTGCTGTTCATCCGGGCCAGATAAAACCTGTTTTTTTTTTTAACGAGGTTGATACGCCTCTCCTTACTCGTTTTTCATCCGTTAGAAAACGTAATGGGATTTAATTTTAGCAAAGCCCATATTTGCATTGCTAGATCATTCACACTCTTATCCAGAGTGATTTCGTTTTCACTATTTATTACAGAAAATATTGCTTGATAGTTGTCTAAACAGTTCATTGAAACTAAATCCTATAGTTATATCCGCAGAACTAGTAGCAATCAAATTGCTTTATCGTGAATAATTTCTGATCTAGTGTATAATAATCTATTTCTATATTGGCTATTACCCTGTACCCAATTCTGAAAGCAGTTTGCTAAGAAATTTATGAATTGAAATACATCTTTGGCTGATTTGCTTGATTGCTATGAATCTCTTCTAATGTGCCTGACGCAGTGGGGTATATAATTCGTCAGCGCAATAAATTAGTGCGTATGCTCTTCAAATTTTAACAAGTGATAATCATAGACCTTTTCCTTTGTTTTTTTTTTTTACTTTACCCATCGCCAGCTTGTGTGAGTTCACTCGGTATGTATATTTTTACAGAATTCCAGTTTATTGATATATTGCTATGCAAAATAAAACAGTCTAATTGAATGCACAACTTCTACAGGAAGTTTCACAAAAAGAATAGCCTGCACATGCTACATATCAGCGCACTGTGTCATTATTATAGTTTTCGTCCTGCCTCAATTCCTCTCCCCATAATTATGCCAACTCAATCATCGAGCTAATCACCTCCTCTTTTACGGTCATCATCCCTCCATGATCGATCAGCTTCGGACGAAATTGAAAAGCGCCGTCGTCTCTAATAAGCTAATAAGGCGAGCTCAACGGCCGACGCCTCAGTCGTCTTCGCGACCCACTTAAGCGAAAAGCGAACCACGGTTTCGCTATATATATAATTATTTTTCCCGCCCTCTCCCCCACGTCAGTCGTGGAGGTGATTTGTTCCCGTTTTTTTTTTCTGGAATCGAAATTCCAATCTGAGTTACCCCGACGGCGAAGAGGGGAAAGAGTGTACATGCACTCAGGAGGATTTTAGTGAGCGTGGATGACGGTTATTATGGTCCTCCGGGAGTGGATTAAGTGAGAGAAGACTTTACCGTGATAATGGATTTTTACGAGAGGTTGTAAATAAATTGACAGCGGTTGCTCGTCCGAATGGAAGTCTTTATGTGTTATATTGGTTTCCTTTTCTTCGCCGTGAATTTGAAGCGCCTCAGAGAAATGAAACAAGGCTTATTGAATTTTATTTTGTATGAAGGACTTTCTCTATCAATTGATAATTATCTAACTACAATGGCAGTAAAACTAAGCGGAAAATGAGATGTAGAATGAAATTCCTTTTTACATCGTAGCATAGCTTATATACCGGTTTGAAGTTACACTGAGAAAAATACTGGTCGTAATATCAATAATACAAATTTATTGAGTGAATTTTCGTTGACAGAACGAAATGTGTCATTGTTGTGATAGAATATTTTTTTCATAAGCCTTCTTATTGATTTCTGTTGCATAATGCAATATCGCATATGCTTCTGCTTGAAACATCGTGGCATATTTTCCGGGAGGACGGATGATCATTCTGTTTTGCGTGTTTGTAGATTCCAGCTCCAAATCCACTTAAATATACGCATAATTCTGTCTAGGTAGTTGGATTGATTTCAACTAATTCCATCCGTGATTTCCACCTCAAAATTTCTGTTAGAAAGAATAAGTCGAAATCATGTGGTTTTATCTCATTTCCAAAAGGTTGCTTTCACAGGATGAACGATATTATTGGCTCCATGCCTGCCACTTGGTAGTTCTTGCAATCTCGGATACCTCATTCTTGCCTTTTCCATTATCACCAAATGAGTGAAAAGGAAGGTTTAGGGAGTAGGAGTCCTCATTGGTCCTGTTGTTCTTAAACTCGCAAGTCTCTGTAAGTATGAACGGAGGGTGATATTACACTACTTCCTAAGAGCAGTGTTGCCAGGAGGTTTTTTTTTAATTTCCTAGACATTTATAGAAAATTTCCCTAAACTTTTTAAACAATTTCTCTAATATCTGTAGTGAGTTGAGATTATTTGAGATTCCTTCTAAAAAGAACGCTACTAATATACCTATTTTAGTTTTATTGACATCAGCAGGTTATCTTTTATGTCTTGCCCGGCGCCTCCACCAAATATCACGTTGACGTGCGACGGGGGGTAGGTCAGAGGTAATACATATAATAATTGCACCTACCTTGGATTACACGGGCAGGAATCAACCAAAAGATTAGTACACTTCAGCTGTTTATTAAGAGAGACTCCACGAGGAATACCGGAGAACCTCCTCGCGGAGTGTCTCCTTTACAGAGAGTCATAATTACAACAATTATATAGCTTAGCGCTATCCCCACTCTTGAAGGGCCGATTCGTGGCAATACTGATAAGAATGTTTAATAATTCGAGATTTTTCGGATTTTATTTTATTACTATCAATAATCCTCTTTCGTGTATTGAACGTGTTACTTTCAAGATGGCAACATATGCCTCAAGAACGTATTTACAAACATATGTAACTATGCAGAGTTCGTCGCAATAGAGAATGGTACATAACGTCATATGCGCAATGAACGAATATTGGTAGCCGATGCCTCGTTACTAAGTAACAGGCAGTGGTAGCAGACAGCGGGGCGTAATTGACGTCAAGCTTCGCGAAGCTTTAGGATGACGACATGTACCATTCTCTATTGCGACGAACTCTATATACTATCTGTCTATTTTAAGTTTTAACCAACGTCATCGATTTTTGTCCGTATGAATCAAATCGATACTTCTGAGTCAAATTAAAAACCGTATAAACAGGATATCTTATGCGCGGTCTTTCAGTATTAGTTTAAATTCAATTTTGAGTTTAAGTTCACATTTTGCGTTCAAACTATATTACACTGCTCTGTGCTCTAAAAAGAACAATTTTTTTTCTTACAAAATATAGAATGAAAGCGAAAAAACGGGCGAGAAATAACTAATAATAAACCAAATACACAAACTAATGACGTTATAGGTTACATTTGATAACTAACAGACGCTATAATAGAAACCGAAAACGGTGCATTATTTTAAGTATTGTACTTAAACAAAGCAGTAATAAGGCTATCTCTATCCGTCACATTCATGAAATTAATCCTTGTATCTTTTTCGGGGGGACAAGCGGAAACTTCTTTCTTCAATAGCAATACTGGAGAAAAATAGTCAAATCAGTCTTTACTCGTATGATACATCAATGACGTTGGTTAAAACATAAAAGAGACAGAGTATATATATAAATTTATTACTCTGAAGGGATTCCTATATTAGCCATAATTAATGGTTTTTATTACTATAAAATCCTCTTTTGTATATTTCATAATACCCACCTGTTATTTTCAAAAATGTAGTTGACAAGAGGTATTTTATTTTGCCTGTTACAAACGTTTATTTCTTAAACAGCTGTATAATTGTCTAAATTTGTAGAATACCCGCGCTTCATAAGCAATATTATAAACACATGATTTTATTACTTCTAGAAATAGGAATTGCAATCTCAATTGTTTAATTTTTCTAAGTTCAAGTTTTAACAATAAAATACGTATATGTGTAAGGATCATTACCATAGCATTAATGTATATAAATGGAAGGGTGATATTACACTGCGACCTAAAAGATCGATTGTGTCCCCTATTCTTGCCGCTTTACAGCTGGCCTTCCAATCCTATTCCTTTTAGAAGGCGCAGGATATGAAAAGGCCCCATGTTAGGTAAGTCTCCCTCATCGATTTTACATGCTCCCAGGTGTAACGCCCTTGGTTTTCACAGTGCTATGCAATTTGAGAAAAGATGGATAGGTTTTTCATCCTGTTCCCTATAAAATCTACAATCAGATTCCTTCACTAATCTAAGCTTACTCAGATATCGACTCCTGCACTCATCCCGACGCGGCCGGGGTCCTAAGTTTCTTAGTTAAAATGTTAGATCGCACAGTTTCGAACTCCAAATAATGAATGTCGACGCGCAAATCTTAGTTTGCAACGAAAGAAACGGACTGGAAGGCAAATGGCAACAGCTGACATCTAAAAAACAAAATGTTACTTTTTTGTTTGTGCGCCGTTATTAGTTAGCGCTTGTCATATGTAATATTCTAATTTAAAGGCAGTTTCTACTTTTACATTAGAAATCTATCAGAGGCCGTAGCTAGATAAGCCCTATCCCAGCAGATTTTTTTGCTGAAGATTGAGGCATTATATATGTTTGTATGAATGTAATTAAATTACACTGCGACCTAAGAGATCTATTGTGTCCCCTATTCTTTCTGTATTATAGCTGGCCTTCTAATCCCATCCCTTTAAGAAGGTGCAGGATATGAGAAGGTCCCAGGTTAGGTAAGTCTCCCTCTTTGATTTCACATGCTCCCAGGTGCATTGCCCTTGGTTGATAGGAGATGGATAGGTGTTTCATCCTGTTCCCCACAAAATCTACATTCAGATTTCTGAGGTAATCCAGGCTCACTCAGATATCCTTTTAGTTTACAATGGCCTGAAGGTATTCCTGTTAATATTGTTCTTACTCAGGTTGATAAATTCACTGAAACTCTTTCTCCCAATGATTAGATCTTCTCTGCTTCATTTCACTTTCAAACTTCTTCAACGTTATATTGCCATTTATCCCGCACAAGGGTTCAGGCCCTACGGGTGGCATTCCACCACCTGAAATCCATAGCACAGTTACTTTTTTTCCCTCTTTAATTTGTTAAGTTATAGTGTGGCAGATTGCTACTAGATATATGTCCACCATATTGGAGATGTACAAGTGATTATGAGTCTGACCACGGTGATGTGGTCCAGTTTAAGTTCCATATCCAATTTTCCGTTATTGCTAAGTTCTTTAAGAATTTTTCTTTTTAATCCGTGTTCGTAATATGTAACTTTATCTGCATAATAAACTTCGATAATTTGTGGTGAAAAGTGTTAATATTACAAATTCAAAATGTTGATAAAAATATCAAGCATTTTGATTTAACATCAATATAGAACATTGTTGTTGAGGCTTACTAACAATTACATGAAAATTGATGGGCGTTGAAAGAAACGAAAAAAAAAAGTTATTATGTAGCTGGGCCAAATTCGACATTTTTAATAGGGAACTTACATTTCTAAAGGAATTAGACAAAAATCTGACCTATGCTTCTGAAGCTCGATTTTAAAGAGAAATCGATTAGTGAAATCCGTATTTTTATATCTTCCATAGGATAAGATATACAGAGCGTTTTCGTAAAGTATGCAATTTTTAAAAGTCTTTGTAACTTTTTAATTCGTGAAAATGCTTGATTTATATATGAACTTTATTAGGGCACTTTTTGACACGGAATTTAATGCTCTAATTTTTTGTTTTTTTTAACTCGTATTTTTTGAGATGTTATCAAGATTTGCGTTTTTTTTTTTATATGGAACACCCTATATGTTTTTACACTATTGAAAAGCACATAAAATTACCTTTAACATGATATAACCCACTTGATATTTTATTTAAACAGTTTTTAAATTATTTGACTTTTTTTTTGCAATTTCACAGTATTTTAAGATGGCTATGAATGATATACTGAACGGTGGACAGTTCGAACACTTGCCATAATTTATAATGTTTAATTTATGTAATTTATAATGTTTTTTTTTTTATATAGTAAAAATTTCGTTTAAATATGTGAGAATTTTACAGCGTATTTTAGGTCTAACCATGATTAATTTCAACTTTTTAATACATTATGAATGTTGACAGAATAAACCATCTTAATTATAACTATTGTATCAGTAACGCTATTAATGGTTTCTTTAATTTAGTTTGTTGGAATTGTTATTTGTAACAACAACATTTCAATATAAATAATGTTTTGCTATCTTGTTGAAAACTTGTATTTGCTTATCCACCACCATCCTAGCCATCTTAAAATACTATGAAATTGCAAATAGAAAATCGGATATTTTAAGAACTGATTAAATGAAATATCAAGTGTGATATATCATGTTAAAGGTAATTTTATGTGCTTTTGAATAGTGTAAAAATATATAGGGTGTTCCATATAAAAAAACACAAGTCTTGATAATATCTCAAAAAATACGAGTTAAAAAAAAATAAAAAATTAGAGCATTAAATTCTGCGTCAAAAAGCGCCCTAATAAAGTTCTTATATAAATTAAGCATTTTCACAAATTAAAAAGCTACAAGGGCTTTTAAAAATTGCATATTTTACGAAAACGCTCTTTATCTCGTATACTATGGAAGATACGGATAAAATACGGATTTCACTAATCGATTTCTCTTTAAAATCGAGCTCCGAAGCATAGGTCAAATTTCGTCTTATTTCTTCAGAAATGTATATAAATGTTCCCTATTAAAAGTGCCGAATTTGGCTTACCCTGTACAATATGTCAATTTTGTTAAAAATATCAATTTGCGAATAGCATTGCGCTATTCTCTAAATAAATTTTATTAATCGAATACGTGTCAAATCAACAAAAAAAACATACATTATATTTCCATATAAGAAAATACATATATGAAAAAAATATTTACATATATAAGCATTTAAACAGATTCCCATTCAAGAGTATAAATAAGTATTTTTCGAACAATCTCAGGAGACCTCGAAAAGAAGATTAAAAAAGGATAAGCGCTGAGCCGCCCCATACAGCGACGGAATAATGATTACAAAAATGTGCCGCTCCAGTTATAAAATCATTCGGTAAGGCTTTCAGAATTCCAATATTTGTTCCCCGCGGCGTTTCCTGTATCGTCTCATGAATGCAAATCGACCGCAACGACTCAGTAATCCCGCTATCGCCGCGAACACACATCTTAACGTGTTCCCCGCAAAACTCTGCAGCATCTCTCATTAGATATCCCGCTCCCACCCGCCTCTATCTCTCTCCGTCTCTCGGCGGCTCCTTTTCCGTTTATATGCAGGCGGTTCTCTTTCAACGTGAATTAGGGCGAGTATGTGACGAAATTTGCGTAGCAGGGATCGGGGATGTCATCACTTTTCAAAACGGATAAAAATTATTAGCAGTTGACCCTCGCCGGTAAGCTCCCATCGGGATGGTAGCCACTATCCCCTAAATCCCCACGGAGCAGAAATGTAGGCGATGAAGGAATTAATTATTTCGTTATCTGTTTGTGGCGGTGGCATGTTTTATCGGGATTAACGTCTTCGTTTAATTGATAGGGTGGTTGATATGTTGATAAAAATTGGGGTTCGGACAGATATATGACGGTTCCACAGGGATGAAAAAAAAAGATTTCTTCAGTGGAAGAATTATATTTTGTTGGAAATATTTATTTGAAGCAAAGAAGTCATCTTTAATTTAAAATACTTAACTGGAAAAATATGCTCCATTTCATTCAAAAAAATATGTATTCTTTTCACTCAAACGAATATTTTTTGATTTTTGAAATATCTTGTTTCATATTCACTTGGTTATTGGCCGTTCATGTCACCACCCTTTACATCATTGTCAGATTGTTAGCGGCAAAACCGAAGCAAAAATATGTATATTCTATATATTTACTAATGTCCGTCGCCTACATAAGCGCGTACAATTTTTGAGACACTACTAAAACCATGTACTCCGTATATAAAGCGTACATTGTACGCTTTCAGCGCGTACCTCGAGGTACGCGGGTACATGTACTATCACCAAGAAATGTATAAAATAAGGCGTACATGTGTATTGTATAATTTTCGCTAAAGGCCTAATACATTTAAAATTAAAATTGTTATCTCTCTCTTATCTCAGGGTCCTTTCACTGGAATCGTGTCCCGTAATTTTGGGAAGGTGTTTTTTTTTATAACAATACAACAAAAGGAAAAAAACAACAGTTTAAAAAAAATATAACAGATGAGATTGTTTTATTAAATGTAAGAATAAATGAAAATAAATGTAACAGAGGTATTAATTAATAAATAAACATGAATGGTAATCAATTATTTTTTTATATATAACTATTTAAATTTGAAATGAAAATTTCACACCTTAGATTTTCTTTTTAGAGCAATTAAATTTATTTATATGGTGATTTCTATAATAACTTCATTAATCTATTACCCGGTAGATGGCGCTGTTTCGAAATTGAATCTTATTCTTCAGGCACTAGTTAAATTTTTAATTGAAATGTTTAAATGATTTTTGAAACAATTAATAATAAATGTATTTCTAAATTCAAAAGGTTTGTTTAAATAATAATATTTTGCATCAATAAATTTACAAATGAAAATAACATCTACGTTCTACGTTACCGACCTGAATCTCAATGCTTCAGTCTTACATTACATTGACAGATCAAGTATAATCAATATCAGTGGGTGATCGAATAAAATTTCGGTGCAATTTATCGATATCAAAATCGTCGCACTAAGTTATTTATGAACGGACTAACCTTTTCGCACTGGGTCCGGTGTCTGGACAGGCTGGGAATGGGAACGTATCGGTTGTTGAAGTAAATTCAGGAATTCTTCCGGATTTGTTTTGGAATTCGTTCTTTTTTTTAGATTAAAAGGTAAGGTAAGGATTCTTTCTTTAATCCGCGTTAGTGACTATCAGACTAAACTGATTTCCGAGTTTCAGGATAAAATTTTAGGAAAGATTTAAACAAAATTAAGTGAAGTTAGAAGTCTCAAACTGGCGGTAAACATACGTCTTATCTGCTTCACGACAAAAAGCTAATTGAATACCTCGTTGCTATGGGAATTGGCTTCGTTTTTGTAAAATGCTACGCTGTGATTGGTTGAAATTTCCGCGTCTTTTCAAAATAAAAGAGCAGCGTTTTGAATTCGGAAATTAGAAGAAATATCTTGGAAATTTATTTTTGAATAAGGTTTAAATTATCAAATTCGTTTTCTACAAGTAAAACTATGTATGTGTACCAAATTTCGCAAATTAATTATCTGTTTTTAGATACCTGTCAGTGATGTTTTTAAAATGAAAAATTCTAATTTAAAAGGAATTATATGGATAAAATAGTATTTCAAACCTTCTTTTGATCACCTGAGGATCTGTTAATTACATCTCGATCATTCTGAAAATTGTTTTCCGTAAGAGTATCGCGTATGTGCCTTTTCGAAGATGCTCGACAAGAAATGTGAAATTTTCACTTTTTACAGATGTTTTATACAATAATGAATTTACAATACATGATTGGTAATTTGTAAGCTTCGAGATTCTAGTAATGCTCAACATTAAACATGTTAGAGAAGAAAAATTCCTTTTACATGCTTACGAAAGAAATGACATAAAATTTGGCCAAAATGGCTGTTAAAATAAAACTTATTTGCTTTCCAAAGTAAGTAATTTGTGATTTTCTATAATTTAGTGCCTGTTATTGACTGAAGGTCTTAAAAGAATTAATAATCGATTACTGAGTGCTTGGTATGTTAAAATTTTGAATGATATCGCAAGAATGTGTGTGTTTATGTATGTCTTAGATCTCTTGATCGGTTTCAGGCGTTCATATGACCCTGTGGCTGGTGAAATTCGACCGTCCTTGTCGAATACAAGAGTGCATATGACTGGCCATCCACACGATACAATTGATCGGTGTGTGTGTGATTGATTTTCTAAATTAGAGCTGTGTTTGACCCATTACAGTATATTTCTTTCACTCGCTTGATCTCGATAATCAGCTTGGTAGAGTATATGGACAAAGCTGGTGTACATTTACCCTATTAGTACGCATAAATATGTACAACCTATATTCCATTATAACTTTTTGTGATATTGTCGATCTGTTTCTTCCAATTTAATTGATTTCTTGTTAATGTATCGAATGTAATTAAACAGATATTTCATCGGTATCGTTAGTACAACACTAATAAAAAGATTTTATTTTCTTAATATGTAAATTTTGTCAATGTAATTTGAAGATAATTTTGTTTTTATCAACCCAAATATGCTTAAACTGAATTTATAAACACGTTAGCCTTATTTCTTTAGTAAACAATAATAATAGTTCAGCTAGTCAAGTCCAGACTTGCAAGTCCTGTAGTATATTTAGCACATTAGGCAAATTTGAGTTGAATATTGAAATAAAAGGGGGATTTAAATGTTATTACTACTATATAATCAGTTTCTTGAAGGTGATGATTAACTCAATGATTGCGTTTTTTAATAAAACGAATTCTAAAATCCATAGGTAAATTTCCTTTATATAAAGTAATTCTAAACGTGTATGTTAATTATAATAGTGTCGTGTGCACGCTGTCATGGCCTCCTTGCGCATTTTGTGTTCGTTATTCTGATTTTAAATCTGTAATTAAATAATTTGAAATTTTCGATTTTTAACATGTTCTGTTCATAATACAATGTTTATGTTATTTATATCCGACGTCACTCAAATAAATTTGATTCTCTGAGGAAGCAATAAACTAATTGCGAGAGCTTAGAATTGAAAAATTGAGTATTGATTCAAACTTCGGCTGCCATACCCACTAATTTGCCTATGAACCTAATGTTGTACAGCATGTTAATTATAACTTAAATTATACAGTTCTTTTAACAATTTACGCCGTCTTGGCGTACACTGTTAACATGTTCACGAAATCCGCACATATGCATTTGTGCGCATATGAAAAAGTTGATAGCATTTTTGTACCTATTGAAAGCATATGTACAATGTACGCTTTATATACAGAGTACAAATTTTTAGTAGTACGCGAAAAATTGTACGCACTGGCGTGCGCAACGGACCCACCACCAATATTTACATTGTTTCTTTCTTTTCTTAATAGCGTTACTGATAATATTAGTAAATTGTAAAGGCTTTAAATTAAAAAAAAAAATATATTAGAACACCTAACCGTTTCGATAATGCTATTATCTTATTCAGTCCTAGAGTTTATGATTTACAAATTTCATATAACCTTTTCTTTTTAGTATTCTAAGGAACTAATGTGATAGGTGTCAGCAATTAAATTTTAAAATGACATTATGTCAATACACAAAATCCAAAGTAAATTGGAAAATGTTAAAATTTTAAAGTGGTACATCACAAAGAAATTTTAAATTTTAAAACAAAAAGAGTAAATATCTAAAGCCAATGGACATACCACAATTGCAATCTTTCCAATTGTATTTGTTATTAATTTCATCACATATCGCTTGACGATAAATTTTGATAGTGACAAATGGAGTGACAGTAGACTATTTAATCTATACCTCCATTTCAAGAAAGCGGAATATCATAATTTATAGGAGAAATTCATGAACACGGAGATGTAATTCATTTTGAAACTGTCGGTATATGTCTTCTCTATGACCCATTCCATTCGAAATATATTATTCCTCATTCAAAAAAAAAAAAATTATAAACTCTTACAAACAGAAACTTTCAGGTCAATACATACAGTGAGGTCGTAAATGGTCCCCCCCCCTCCCCCTGATAACTTTCGAATGGTATGAGATAGAGCAATGAAACAAAAACCAAGTGAAATTAGAGATAATTTGTGATTTTTTTGCCTATAGAGATACGCACATGGCTTCTGATGTAAAATAGAGGGCGTAGCTATCTTTAAAATTTTAAATAGGAAGTAATTTCATCTAGAAGCTCATTTGGAAGATATTTCTATTACTTTTATGGTAATGCAAACAGTTTTACGATTTTCGAAATTTTTACCAACTTATCCAAGATTAATAATTGGAGTACTTACGTTACTTTTTCGATAGCCCTCGTATTCGCTTTTTGGATATAGTGTACAGAAACCTGTAATTACAGTAATCTGTAACATAGACACCCCACTCACATGACACATACACTGACAGATAAGACACTTTTGCTAAATTCTGCAAAAACGTCATATTGTAAAATATGTCATATTTTACAGCAATCGCTTCCTAAGTCACATATAACCACAATATTTATACGAGGGCTGTAGAAAAAGTAACGTAAGTACTCCAATTATTAATCTTGGATAAGTTGGTAAAAATTTCGAAAATCGTAAAACTGTTTGCATTGCCATAAAAGTAATAGAAATATCTTCCAAATGAGCTTCTAAATGAAATTACTTCCTATTTAAAATTTTAAAGATAGCTACGCCCTCTATTTCACATCAGAAGCCATGTGCGTATCTCTATAGGCAAAAAATCACAAATTATCTCTAATTTCACTTGGTTTTTGTTTCATTGCTCTATCTCATACCATTCAAAAGTTATCATTAAATATTATCCTCCGCAAATATGTAAGTCTTGACACTGACAATAGCGTTTGGCTGAAGGAACAATAGCGGTCCCAGTACGGATCCCTACAAAACACCAATAGTACACCAAGGGTAAAGGAAAATTTAAAAATATTCTTAAAATAATTACAAAATTAATTATTGCTTTACAGAAGGAGAATCAGGCAACAAAAACGAATTTGCATGGAAAAACAAAAAAATTCGGACATTTGAATTAATAATAATTAACACAAAATACATCTTTATCCTTTAATAAACTTAATTGATGAAGATTCGCCGAGAGAGGAATAACAAATTAATGTCTCTGTCGCACGAAAATTACCATTCAGCTCCCGCTTTTCTGTTTTCTCTGTTTGCCGTGTTGTTTTTGTGAACGCGAAAAGGGAAACTAATTACCGTAATTGCACTTTGTTTAATTTGAGTGAGCGATTCTAATTACAGATGCCGCCGTACGCCGCGGTACTAATTCCCCCCCGTGCCCCGATTTGTACGTGGAATTATGAAAACTGCGACGAATTGGCGGAGTTCCAGAATTGATAATAAAATCATATCGGGTAAATCCTATTTGAAGGTGTAATTCGTAAACTGGGTGATCGATTTTCTTGCCTTGGCGCATGGCGAATCTTTACAACGTAGCATTTTCGTGATGATTCAATTTATTATTTTCTAAATAGATGCCTTGCAACGAGAAATAACTACGGAGTACGCAAATCGGGCGAAATTACAAGTTTTCCACCCCCATATTCCGAACTGCTGGACACGCGACGATTCATTATACCTGTGTCTCTCCGTTATTAAATGGAAATGTATTCAAATCCCATTTTCCGGATCCGTGGACAACGCGAGTCGAAATTAGTTCCCCTACTTCAGATCTATGCATACAAGAGAGGAATTAGCATTGATTTTTACGAGTCGCTCTGTCGATTCTAAAAGCTTTCCAAACGCGAAATGGGGCATCGGATATTCTGCTTGGATAGGTACAGTGGACCATCAAAATTAGTATTAAATTCACAAATACGTTTTCGTATTCGAACTGTCGAATAGCGGGTGTCTATTAGCAAGATCATATAACTCGGTATCCATCGTGAAATTGTAAATACACTTATTTATATCTAAGAAATTGTTTAGTCACAGTTTCTCTGCGATTCGTAGCCGGAGAGTGTGAAAAGCTGCAACTGCAGGGCATTGCGGTCGTTAAATCTATTTCTGGAAGTTCGGATGTCTCCTTTTTGCACGGATTTAGCTCTGTGTTAATGACACCGGCATGCATAATTTATATTACGTGGTGGCAATGACATGGAAGCACGTGTGGTTTGTGTAAATCATTTCGGATAGATAATAAATTGTGTGGAAATAGAGTTTATGACTTCAGCTATGTAACATATTTTGTGCCTACGGATTGGTTCTTAAATTAATTTGAAAACCCAAAAATTTGTTTTGTTACTTTTTCTTTAACGTGGAAATATATGACTATGCCGAGATTTTATGATCACAGATATGCATGGTTATGTCCAAATTCAGTTAATGTTAATAAATGTATCGAAGTGAAGGGGCACAGTTTCGAACACATGGCTTTTTGAAATGCTAGTTTATGTTAAAAAAAAACAACCCAAAATCATGTTTGCTTGCTTCTCTTTTCTGTATATTTTAGTTTTCTGAACTTGTTTCCGTTATTTACGGGTACTGCTTTAAATTTTTGAAAATTTTCATTAACTTTTTAATTAACTTTGATATGTTTAATTTTCCATAACTTCCATTTTTTGCATCTGATCTAAAAGGGCTGAGGATGGCTATTTAGCTGAAACATGTAAGCCAATATATATCCGTACCTTTGATAGAGTTTCTTATCAATGGCACTTTATCGTTATCACGGATATAATTACCGATCTAAGTTCTATAGAATTTTAATATTATAAGATAAAATAAGATAAGATAAGCTTTATTTCCAAAGTAATCACTATTACATACAGAAAGTCAACAAAAACAAAGAAAATATAATAACTTAAGTAGAATAAATGAAAGAAAGAAGATTAAAGAAAAAATAAAAAATCAAAAAAAGAAAATACATGCTTATATGAAGCTTGAAATATGCATAAGTTATTTGTAATTGAAAATGGTAAAGAAACAAAATTTTTAAGATACTAATGTATGTCAAGATAAAGAAATAAATTCTGAAATGATATAATAAGCCTCCCGTAATAACAATTGTTTTATCTCTCTCTTGAAGGTAGTGATCGGCATCTCCCTGTACTTAAGAGGTAGGTTATTGAAAAAAATTGATGGCTTGGTAGCGCATAGAAAGTTGAGTCGCCTTTACTCAATGGCACGGAATCTCTAAATTTCTATTCGTTCTTGTATCGTATTCATGTAAGTGTAAGCGTTGTTTAAAAGTATTGAAATTTTCTTTAACATATATTAAACAATTATAAATGTACAGACATGGTACGCTCAACACCCCAAGGTTCCTAAAAAGTGATTTACAATGTTCGGTGGGTGATACTCTGCTAATTACGGTGGCGGTAACATTCATAATTAAGCGACGAATAATAATAATAATCTAGCCTTAAGTTGAACTTCTTCGGCGTGGCGAAGCAAATTCAGTCCTGATGCAGCGGATCGACTCTAGAGGAAATGGTCGGCAAAGGCGTGGTCCACACGTATGAGGAGAAATCCCTCGAAAGGCGTTGTGGTGATGAATAATCTTCGCAAACAACGACCATACGATACAAATTATCCCCAGGGATACAATAAAGATTAACGATTCACAACAATAACATGACTGGCCTCCCAGATCATACAAACAAACTTGTGAACTTATTAAAGATAAAAAGCGATTTCAGAACTCTAATTATAATAAAAGTAAAATTCGAAGAACGATTAAGCTACCAACCTAGCTCAACTACACGCCAGTAGATGTCTCTAGTAGTACTAACAATGAATAAAAGTAGAATAAAAAGATGAAAATTCAAACGTTACACTGTAAAAAGTATTATATACAGCGTGTGTCAAAAATTACGCACCTTATGGTATTTTCCTTTGTTAAGGGCTTTTAAAATTTTTTAATAAGGTAGAAAGTTTGAACATCTCATACAATTACACAAACCCATTAAACGCAATTTATTTTCTACCATATACAGGGTAGGCATTTAAAAAATTGAAAAAGGCTAAAAGGTAAAGTACTTTTCTTTTTCAAAATGGAGGAAAATATTAGTAGGAAAAGTTGTTCTGAATTAATAGTTACACCTAAATATTAAATCATAGCTTCCTACCTGAAAAAAAATAAAAATATCTTTTTTTCTGAATTACTCTTTATGAATTCCACCTTTATAACATCTAACCTACTTAGAATATTTGTAATTGATGTAACCAATAAAAGATGTGGATCATTGATACTTCTTATGTGTTATGGGTTATTATTAAGATTTATTGAAATTACGTGAAAAATTAATGTATTTTTGATGAATTTTGATCATATATTCGGTGAATTAATACTCGAATAAATTGAAACTGTTTTAGGACTTCACCTAGGTAATATTTCAAATTAAAACCTTCTTTCATTCAAGGATTTCATTGTTTGGAAATAACAGATAGCTATTTCATTTATTGCGTTTGCTGAATAGTGTTTGAACTAGCAAAGCATGGTTTGGAAACATATGCTTTATATTTACTGTATTATTCATACTGATTTGTATGCTTGTACTTTTATGCACTAATATGATTTTTTTGCAAAATAGAAATCATATTACTTTGTAATGAGTCAACGCCATATAGACAAGTAACTCGATTTTTTTAATAAAAGGCATCCACATAGTATACATACAATAAACCCCAGTCATCCATACGACTGTTCTAAGGATTTTAAGAAAATGTAAAGACACCGATTCTGTTACAAATACATTCAAAAAACTTCACGATAAACAGATAATTGGTAAAAGTACGAGTTTAAGTGTTTTATTAGCTGTTACTGAAAATGGCAAAACATCTTTACGAAAAATTTCAGACAAAAGAACTGTATCAGTTAAGAGCTGCAGTCGAATGCTGAACAAAAATAGTAAACAATCTAAAAGATAGGCATTTTGTTTCTCCCCTTGATTTTTGTACGTGGTTTGAATGTGAGTGAGAAGATAACATAATATTTCCAACTGAAATTCTAAAGCCACTTTTACATGAAACGGTACCACACGTTCTCAGAATTGCAGGTGGTGGGTCCAACAAAACCTCAACTTCATTGTAGAATGTAGTCACCAATATTCGTTTAAAACTAACATTTGGTGTAGTATTTTAAAAAATAAAATAATTGGCCTGTTATTCATTCGCGAGAGCGTCAACTCCCAAAAGTACCTGCACTTTCTACAGAATGAACTTGATAAAATATTAGATGAGATGCGTTTAAACATACGATGCAGGATATGGTTTCAGCATGACGGAACACCCATGCTTAGTACGTCTGAAAAAAGAGGTTCCACAGTAAGTGTATTGGGCGTAATTTTTTGAAGAGAAACATAATTTCAGATAGCAAATACCATGACATTGCTAGCAGACTGGTTACTAGGAAGTATATCAGAAATACTATCAGAAATAACTATTAAAGTTAAAACTAAAAATTCAGATTATTTCATCTTATATTAGGACAGAAACAGCAAAAAACTCGGAGACAAGTAACACAAGACAAGGCAATGATAAGATTTCTTTTCTTATTGGTTTCTCTTAGACCAAATTTTGCCAAAATACCTTTAAGGAAATTACACAGACTTGCAGCATTTTCCTTTGAAATCCGAAGCAAGCGTTGCTTCCTTCATTATTGCTTATCAACACAATCTTGAATGCACATATAATGTTCGCTTTCATCATACACATAGAGCAACTGAGATATCTCAATAACACCGACAATAGCAATATATAATTTCTGCCTTATCCATAATGCAGGCAGGCGTATACTCCGGTCGCATAGAAGTCCCAGAGGTCCAGGTTGCACCGCAAGCGGTTCGCTCATAAATTCGAGGCCCCTCGTGCAGCGTGTCCTAGCCTTAGCGTTATGACAGATTAGTACATCATCAATCACTCCCCGCATTCGCATAATGATAGCGGTCCGGGTATAATTTAATTGAAATATTTACGACGCGATGGCGACCTGCTACAACGCTCTGAACACGTCCAACACGAGTGACGGGAGTCTCGCACAACAGAACATGCTCTTGCGGTAGAACGTCTATTCGAATGTGATATTAGAGCGAGCTACGGGCAACGGCATGCCCGTTTGTCTATTTAGACAAAGGAGCGATTCAATTGGTGTGTCTGACAAAAGGGTGATTGATTAATTTGAGATGAGTTTAGTGTCTTGGGGATTACACGTTTCAGTGGGTAAAAACTATATCCAACGTCAGGGTTTTTCATTTTCAAAATTGCCTGAATGTAGAACGTGGCAACCAGTTGATGTTACATCAGGCAATTTAGTTGAAAAACTTGTAGGCAGTTGTTTTGGGTAAAAACTATATCCAACGTCAGGGTTTTTCATTTTCAAAATTGCCTGAATGTAGAACGTGGCAACCAGTTGATGTTACATCAGGCAATTTAGTTGAAAAACTTGTAGGCAGTTGTTTTGGTAAATTTGATGTGCAAAGAGCTGAAACTCTCGCAAGCGAACCGGGTACTTGTGTATAAATCTGGGCTTTTACCTGTCACTTACGGTGTTCCACAAGGTTCCGTTCTTGGCCCTCTCTAGTTTAATCTGTATACAATGATTTAGTAGAATTTATATCCACGGCTTTTATTTTAATGTATGCAGAGGATACCACTATAGTAACGTCTGGTGTTGATCCATAAGATCAACACCAGAAAGACTTACTAACACAGCCATGAAAGATATGTACACCCGGTGCTCTGCCAACAAGCTGCTTATTAATGAAAGCAAAACTAATTTCATGGTATTTCATACGAGACAAAGGCATGATACTACAGCTACAATAGAAATTAATGGTAGGTTACTTCAGGGTGTTTCATCGATGAAGTTCCTTGGAGTACATCTACAAGAAAGTTTGATCTGGGAAGAGCACTGCAAAGATCTTGCAAAAATTATTAACAGCAAAGCATTTTTATTTAGATCCCTTAGAAACAGTGTGTCCACTAGTGTTCTGCTTGCTGTCTACTTTGCCGAAATTCAATCTAGACTGATATATGGTATTCTTTTATAGCGGGCCTTCTTGGCTCAAAAGCGTTAGTTAGAGTCATTTATTATATTTCACCTACCACTTCCTGTAAGCCATATTTTCAAGTATCTAACATATTGGCGGTGTCCAGCAAGTATATTTTAGAAGCGTTGTGTTATGTTCACAAGAATAAAAATCAATATCCAACTAATAATACTTACCATTCATACAATACCCGACAAAAGCATTATTTTCATAATTCTAAATTTAACTTGAGCATTGTGGGAAAGGGTATAGAGCATGTGGGCCATAGATTATTGCCTCATAATCTAAAGACTAATGGAAATCTTAATATTTTTAGAGCAAATGTCCAAAAACATCTTTTAAATAAATGTTGCTATTGATGAATTTTAGTTTATTTATTTATGATTTTAAGAATTATTTATATATTTTTTCTTTTGTTTAGGATGAACCTTCAAAATTTATTATTACTTTGTAGAACAAAAGTGCTTAATTTATTTTTTTGTTATTAATTATGATCTTGTTTTATTTTTTGTTATTACCAAATTAAGAATTACTTTTTGTTAATGGTCTTAGAATAATTTGATTTTGATTATTTTCTTACGTATACTTTATTTTCTCAATTCTTTGTAAATTATTTTTTCTTTTCTTCTTTGACTTATCTGATTATTATTATAGATAATAAACATTACTTACTTACTTACATACTTACATTATTCAAGATGCGTACACACGGAGATTGAAAGGAGATCAATCAACAACAGAACGTTCCCATACATCAAGAGAAGTTTCTATGCAACAGTTAAGTAGGTGTATAATGTATAGTAATTAGTACAGGCACCGACATAGAACCCTTGCTATCCCTACCGAATGAGGGAGAATTAGGGTGAGACGGTATGAAAGCAATAGCTTCAGATAGGATCGGCTTGAGATGACGTCCAACGATTTTTGGTAGTGGATTATACATACATATATAGTTTAATGTTTAATGGACATATGTTAAACCAGGTGAGTCTGTGATACATAGGTAGCATAACCTAATTTTACTTAATTCATTGACAGTAGTAGTTTGTGGTTATTGGGTGGAAACATTCGTACCAAAAAGAAAACTCCTGAAAAATAAACATGCATGTAAATGTAAGTGCAATATTGACTGATATAAGCTCTCCATGCCTGTCGATCAGAAAGGATAGTTGTGTGGATTCTAAGTTTCATTCTTATTTAACCCTTATATGTGTTTAAACTTTTAAGATTCTAAGCCCAGATTTTACTAGACTTGACATCTTGTGAAGGAAAACTGTTTATTCCTGGACATAACAGTATAAACAATAATTTATTTGAAAATCTTCAATCGTTAGCATATATTTATAAAATAGAATAGCGAAAAACCTACACTCACCCATATACGCTGTAGTTCACACACATTTTAATGTTACTGCGCGCATACCTACGTAAAGTTATAAAAACCGATCCATAAAAAGCTCTCTTTGTGCCATGAAACTCTAAAGCATAAGAATTTCTTAACAGCACATTATAAAACGAAGTGTTTGTATAGGACTTGAAAATAAATACATAATTCCTGCAATAAAAACCGGTCTAGACGACTTTTTGCGCTAGGAGCCGCTGCACCTAGCAAAATGACGGGTAGGTCACCGTTTCAGAGGGAGAACTTTGCGAATAGACGTATAGACAGCGAAAATTTAATGGGAAAGCTCAAAGGAATTACTTCCGGCGTTTTAAGCAAATTAATTTTAAACATTTCGAGTTTGTCAACTTTTTTAGTTGAACTCCTGGTATAATAAAGTTGTTTAGAAGAAGGGAAAAAAGTTTGAAGTTGAAAATGGAATGAAATGATATCTTTTGTTAGACTAGCTTTTGGCTTTTTAATGTAATTATAATACTTTTAATATTGCTGAAATGTAGGTGTATTTATATATAATTTCATGCTTTTTTTTATTATACGTACTGCGAAAACTAAACGTTATTTTTTCAATTTTAACTATAATTAACTTTCGTGTTTGTTATAAAAATTCCATCGATGTGAAAATGTTGAGTCATCGTGTGCGATCGTGAAATAATCGGCTCTACGTATTCTCCATAGCGTAAAACCTAAATCCCTTCCACAAGAATTGGATGTGGGGGGGGCGAGTGCGCGGTTAAGGCAAAATAATATAGGGATGTTGGCTCCCAACCCCGTCGTGTTTTCATAGAGGGTCTGACGTTTTTTACGACATCTACCACCGTCGTACAATATAAGATTTATGGAGAATCTATCTGAACCGACTATATCTCTTCCTGGCCTTAATACCAAATATGTTGGCCCCAGAAATGTTTTCTCAATATCAACGCGATAAAGTAAACGATCAAAAGTTGTCTTCGTTTTAGTTATAATTTTAACATGTGATAAGATGTACGTAGAGGTTTTGCAAAAATAACCGATTTTCCACATAGAATGAATATTTTTTTTATTTACATTCATATTGCAAAACATACAGAGATTTGCGAAAATTCTGCGTTCTAAATATTTAAAATAAATTAAGTAGGTAAGTGAATTTTAGAGCCACAAATACACAGATTTATCCAAAATAAGTTTACAATAGACTAAATGCGACAAAAGTTGCTTGCTTTTATTATTATTTAAAGCACAATTCACTAAATAGTATTTAAATACTATAGATGAAAAAATCCTGTTTGAATGATGTAGAATTAAAATGTGATTGTCCTTCCCATTCAAGTTTTATTTAAAAAACAAAATTTTTACGACATGTTTCGGCATGATTAAGGTAAATCCATTTTCCTGTAGTCTATTTAGTAAGAGTGGGGATGCAAAAGCGCCAACCCTGTCGCTGTTTTGTGTGTACAGCTACATGGAAACAGCTGCACAATAATTGCTTCTCTTAAACTATTTGGTTCAATATCTCCGCCGTTGCTTATCTGTTTAAAAGAATCACTTTTTTCCTCATTTTTTTTTTGTAAACCTATAAAAGAAAAGTACGAGAAGACCATAACGGTTTCTTTGATGAAACAAGTTTTGTTGAATGAAATTTTGCCAAGCGCTTGGTAGGTTAAAAATATCTTTGAACAATACTTTTGACAGATGTCTTGGGACGTTATAAAACATCAATAGAGCTTTTGGGGTAAGTTCTGTTTTTTTAAAAACTTTTTGATTGACGGAAAAGGTTTTATGGAATTGCATGAAAAGTGTTTGGTCATCCATTTCTTAATCTGGTTTGTATATTAAACATTCCTACGAGGCATTTTTTGATTTTTTATTGATACGACAAGAAACTAATATGTTGTCAAAGATTTTGCTACCAGCGGAACTAGTTTCAGCCCTGTAAACAGGGGACGGCCAATAATTTACTCAAAATTTGCGTATCTGGGCATTCACTCAATCGGAGAAACGGAGGAAAAAGAAAGCACATGTTAAAGAAAACTAAAAAACGTTGCAACCTTTTAAAGTATTCTGCAATGTAAAAAATTAATTTATTTTGTACTAAATATTATTTTCAATAAAGCATTATAAAATAGCTTGAGGCTGAAGAGGTGAAAATCTCCATACCGAACAGAGACCGGGCACGTAGTGGTATCACTACTGTTGGTGGCTGGTTCACGGATGGGTCCAAATCCAGTCAGGGCACAGGAGCCAGTATTTGTCGATCGAGCCCTAATCAAAGGATATCCATAAGCCTGAGGAAGCATACGACGGTCTTCCAGGCAGAGGTATTCGCGCTTGCAGCCTGCGCAGAAATGATTCCAAAGGGAGGCTACATGAGGAGGAAAATAAGTATAATGACTGATAGTCAGGCTGCTGTCAAGGCAGTCTCGAACCCTGAAACTAGGTCAAAAGTAATTAAAGACTGCAAACAGTCCCTCAATACATTCGAGGCTACACGGTGTCTCTGATTTGGGTGCAGCTTCCTTTCAAGAAAGGACACCGCGTCGGAAAAAGTAAGTCATTTGTTCTGGTATTTAATCTATAATTTCTATATGTTGTTAAAGTTTATTATTTGTGTTTTATTAATATTCATTAGGAGGTTATGATCATATATCGTCCATTGATTTACTGCGTTCAAAGTATTTTCCAACTCTGTTATATTATGTTGGAAAGAGTTTGCTTTTTCACGCATGAGGCATCGTCCACTTATTACATCGTTAAAACACTGCAAAATCCCAAGCATATCGTTTATATACAAAAAAAATAGATGAGGCCCAGGATAGTACCCTGCGGCAGATCAAAGACACAATGATCCTATCCGGATAATATTCGCTCGCCATCTGCCAAATTCACTTGAACGCACTGTTTCCGGTTGTGTAGGTACGATCTTATCAAATTATGCGTAACTCCATGGAAACCCATCTCTTCTAGTTTGTTTAGAAGAGTTCGGTGGTCAACCCGATCGAAAGCATTTGAAAAGAGCTAATACAAGAGCAGATGTACAGGCTTTCGAGTTGATTTCACTGATTATTTCTTCCAAAAGTTGGAAAATAGCTCGGATAGTAGATCCTTCTTCTAAATATATTGTTACGTTACAGAGTAGCATACAGCCCGGAGAGGAGGAGAGGACATTTTTAGCTGTTGCCAAAAATGTCCTCTCCTTCTATTTGCATGTTAATGACCAGTTTAGATGATGTCGTAGCCACGATAGTGTTGTGCCTCGATGGTAATCAATCTCTCATGTAAAATGAAAACATTTAAGTGTGGATAAAAGTAATTTTATTTAATAAAAATATTAGAAATGTGAACCAGTGTAAGGTCAGACGTAAATCTTTGGATATTCTTATCTCAGGTAAGTACGTGAGTCCGCTTAATTAATAACACTGACGTTTTATTAGTAATTCCACTTTGTGTAATATAAATTCAATGTCAAGAACATGAATACGTTTAAGTTAAATTTCAAAATTCCCGCGTTTTCTGAACGCTCAAACGGAGTTAAGCTAGGCTTAAAAAAACGTGTGAAACAGACTGGCCAACCTTGATGGTAAATTACTGGATATTGGTTCGTACCGCAAATACATATTAAATACTTATTCCTAGCATACTACCAACTTATGCAAATTTCCCCAAGTGACTGCAAACCGTTTAGCAATGATGCGAACAAATTCCTAACTCCCAAAATATGCTGAACGTATTAAAATGAAATTTCTTATAAGTACAATTAAATTTAGATTAGAATTGAAATAATACGTTTATTTTTAGGTAGATTTAACGAGGAATATCTTGTACAAGGACGAATTCAACGGACATCGGAGTGGTCACAAATGGTGGGTATCTGGTAAGGCCCTTGGTACATTGTAGGTACTTCAGGTCACAGAGGATGGCTCGATCAGGACAGGAATATTTCTGGAGACTCGGGAAAAACGTCGTTGGAGAAAAATTACGCAAAAAGTTGTAGGTAATTTGAATAATATTTATGTGATGAACTTTGTTTAACAAATAACAATTATTTTTACGGTTGCAAATTGGATTAAAATTGGATTTTATCAAAATAGCCGTTAAATTTTACGAAACAAATTGAGACACGTCTGGCTCTGACTCAGGTTGGCTAGTGAATGGTGTCGAATTGCAAACTTTTAACCGACTTGAAAGCGATTGTCTTCAACAAGGAGTCCAACTGTCGCAGAATGTCCGTTAATTTAACCGAAATGAGGGGAATATACATTGTTCTATACATGAGAATGCTCATGTGACCGAATGGACTGTCGAATGTTTAAACGAAATAAAAATAAATAATTATTGCAAAATTCTGGAATCACCTTACAATTAAAATATAATAAAGGTAGGTGTCTCTGGATCATGAGAAAAATACATTTAAAATTTTTAAACACTTGTTACTGTGTAAAATTAACAATCTTAAAAATTCATTACTGTACACAAAAAGTAGGCAACTATTTTTACACCTAGAATTGTCACAGAGCCCAATTTCCAGCATTTTCCCATGTCTTTCTGTTGACATATCAAAGCAATTGGACTGCCAATGCATATACAAACATTATTAGACTTAATTTAAATGACATAAATACACTGTAAAAATAATGAGAATGTTCACTTGAATTGCTGTTTGCTGCTACATATTATATCCTTTTTTCTATTATAACTAATTAGTTTTAAAATATAACTAATTGTAAGTAAAATACTAACTTTATATTTAAATAGTATCGAGTCTACATTCCATTACAATATTTACACTTAATTTCACCAAAATTTTTCTCAGTGTTAGATCATCGGTATCCTTACTTCCATGTTTCCTATTTTTAAATTAGGAAACGAAACAAACTCTCATGATTCCAACGTGTAAGAAGTAATTTATATTAATCAATTTCTACCTTACTCTCCTGTAGAAAACGAAGCGACAGGGTCGTGAATAATCGAATCCACCCCCACCTCTGCGTCGCCCCTATGCGACACGAACAGGTAAAATACCAGCTACTACATAGGGTAATTAGCATTGTTAGTCTGTCCGTGATGGATTGGGTGTAATCAGTTTTTGCGGCAGGTTGAATGGGGAAAATGGAACCTAGTCGACGCGCGGGGATCCCTCGCATTTCGAAACGGAGGAAATATGCAACGGGCGGCGCTCCAGGGAAACAGTGAATGCGGAGAACTCCGGGCCAC
Source organism: Protaetia brevitarsis (assembly GCA_004143645.1). Classification (NCBI taxonomy): domain Eukaryota; kingdom Metazoa; phylum Arthropoda; class Insecta; order Coleoptera; family Scarabaeidae; genus Protaetia; species Protaetia brevitarsis. Next base: position 1,402,427 of record RXPK01000178.1, read on the forward strand.
CTATTCCATATACGTGTAGATAGAATAGTAGAAACGGGAGATGTATTATGTAACAGTACATATTCCGTCACTCAATCCGGGTCTCTTGTTTCGTTTGTCTGGAAACAATGTAAAATATTTATCCGAGCGTCTGCAATGAAATACACGCCGGAGATACTGCTGCGGAGGGTATTATTTTGTTTGGGCTGTCTGTCGGCGAAACTGCACACTATTAGTCACCTGCGTTGAATTAGAGGGCGCGCTCGTCCGGGATTGCTAAATGAATAATTGAAATGGTATTTTAGAAAGTTTGAATGGAACGTGTATGTATATTGTGAGCGCCCGCTAGCTATCTAACATATCTTGAGCGCACTCCGGTTGAAATTGCCACTACGTTAGCGCATCTGCCGACATTTTTATGTGTATTGAGGCAATATTTTTACTGGATTATTTCAAAAAGTGATCGAGAAAACTGTAATGGAGTTTCCCAATGGCCTCATATGTTGTACGACGTTTATAACTGAAAAAAAAACTATAAACGAATTGAAAATGACCTTAATCGTAACACATTTTTCAATGTCTATTATACCCAATCACATAAACTAGTTTTTTCTTTTGTGAATTGAAATAATAAAGCGTTCCAATTTTATTTATTTTATTTCTTTTTACTTCATGTTTCGATCAACGATCATCCTTAAGCAACTACAAGATGAAAAATTATGCTATTATAAAAGGGTCTAGCTGGTTAAGCATATGAAAACTGCACTGCGGTCGAATGCTGTAAAATCGCATATTCGACGGGTCCAATTTCAATATTTCATCGAGTATACTACTCGACTCGAAGTCGTCATCTTATCTGATGAGCTACAAAATATTGATTGTTTATAGTTTATTTGTAGGTGTATATTTTGTTATAAGAACATATTTATGACGATAGGTAGTTTAGAGATAGTTTACAGGTTTTAATATAGTTTTTGGTAAATAATTGATACATGTGCACATATCCATAAGTAGTTTTTATTTCTTTTTAACTATGCTGCACCAATTCGACCCTTTTGTAACTTTAACATACAGTAGTTAACCAATAAACAAATGAGATATATATTTTTTTTAGGTGTCACTTTGGAGGTTAGTATAAAAAAAATCACTTCCAAAAAATATACTTCTCGTTTGTTACAGTTTCTAGTGTCACAAAAATTCTGAAAGAATTATATTATAATGAGTCTACGGATAGTCGAGTACAGTTTAAATTTCATAAAGATATCTTCAAAAGGTACTGAAAAAAAAATTACGTTAAGGATTGTCACCTCCATTTTTCCCTTACAATAGGGGTTAGGGATGTGAGATTAATCGTATGACTATTTTAGATGAAGTACAATAAAAACAAGGTAATAACTTTTCATCAGACGCGAATGCAGTTTTCATATGCTTAACCGGCTACACCCTTTTATAATAATAGCATAATGTTTCATCCTGTTGCTGCCTGAGCATGATCGTTGATTAAACATGTAGCAAAAGAAACGTCTAAAAAAAATAAGATTGGAACTGGAACTTCTTATTATTCTAATTCACTTAATACACTAATATTTTTGGGACTTCACTTATTAGATTTTTTTTTTCCTTATTATTATTTATTTAGGTATCATCATTCTATACACATACAATAGGTACATAGTTTGAACACCGAGATAAAGGAAATATAATTAAATGTTTACATATTTAATTTCGGGTGTATTACCCGTTCACTGTTGAAAGACCTGCGTGGCAGGTATCCAAGGTGCACTGGTAGACTAGCAAAGAAAGTAGCAAATGTGAAAAAGTGAAATGGGCAATTAACTTACTCAATTCACACATAAATCCTCAGGATCAGATGGCATTTATCCAATTATGCCACAAAAGGGCCAGAAACTTTTGTTGCAGTAGTTGTTTGTAAGTCATTCAGAGTTGTCGCACTGGAATACATACCAATGTCCTGAAGGTTGATCAGAGGTAGTTTTATCCCAAAATCTGACAAAACGAGCATCACGGAGCAATGTCTCTGAGACCAATACGTCTGATGCCATGTATACTGAAAACTATCGAAAAACTGCTAGACAGACACATAAGAGATGATGTATTTCTGTACTGGCCACTGCATCAACGCCAATATGCGTATCAAGTAGGGAAATCTACAGAGACAGCCTTATATCACCTCGTACGGAGGGCAGAACATGCACTGCAAACAAAGGCAGTGCTTTTGTACTGAACTACTGCTGTCGAACATGGTCGTGCGTGAGCTATTAGTAAAGCTGAATTGTGAAGGATATAAAACTTTGGCGTATGCAAATGATCCAGGGTAAGTAAATTCAACAGCGTAGTACCGGGCAAAATGCAGAACTCTTCACAAATTGTACGAACGTGGACCGAACAGGGGAGTCTAAACATCAGGCCCCTCAAGACGACCGCCATAGCATTCAGAACATTCGCGAGAAGATGGAGCTAAGATGGTCTTGGACCCATAAAACTCCGAAGAAGAAGAAATTAAGTTGTCAGAGGAAGTGAAATATCTTGGTGTCATTCTAGACATATGCTACTATGCTTACTTTGAATCGACAGATTCAGAGAATTAAAACTAAGACGAACCCAACATTCATATTGGCTACAAAAGCTCATAGAAAAACATGGGGTTAAGACATAATATGATGTACTGGACATACACCACGGTGGCAAGACCAGAGCACTTACGCATTCTGATATGGTGAACAAAAGCGTAGCAACAAACAGCTATAACTAAATTTTGCAGGCTGCAGAGGCTTGCGTGTTGAGAAATAATAGAAGTAATAAGGATTACTCCTACAGCAGCAATGGAATGTATCCAAGACCTCTCCCCTCTCTATTAAGCTACCAAGTTGCAGATGTGCAGGATTGGGACATAATAATATTGTTCATTATGTGGAAGGCAAGCTTTTGAGAATGAGATCAGACCACATGACTTCGACGTATATTTTTAATAGAAATTTCGGGGTGGAAGTCATGAATCGAATAAGTTGCAATCGGTTGAACTTACAGAGACAAGTTCAGAAGAATTTGCTCTGGTTTATAGACGGATCAAAAACCAAAAAACGGATTGGAGCTAGAATCTACAGCTGCGTGAGAAATATAGTGATCACTCTTCCACTAAGATGATATGCTATGGTCTTTTAAGCAGAGGCATTCACTATATTGCATTATACAACTGAAATCATCAGATGGCTTATTAAAATAAGCGCATCTATATTGCAACAGACAGCCAGCAATACTGAGAGCACTAGTGAGCATAAGATCAATCGAAACTGTGTTGAGAATGTATGTGAACTGTATAGCCTGATTTGTCGCAATAAGGTAAATTTGCTGTCGGTGCTTGGACATTCGGCAATCGAGGTAAACGAAAAAGCTGATGATTTAGCAAGGAAGGGGTCATCGGTTTCATATAGAGGCCCAAAACCACCCCAAACACAGCACGAGAGCAGATAAGGAGTTGGGTCAAAGAGAAACACAACGAACACTGAAATAATATAATCAAGCAGATTCATGGAAAGGCTTTCATTAAGGAAAGGGTCCATCAAAATAGAAGATGTAAAAACTACTCCAGCGCAGTAGGAATTATCTTCCCACCGTAATGGGTTTCCTAACAAGACACTGGACTGTGAAAGAACACCCACAGCAAATTGGGATCAACCCCGATTGGAGATATTTCCTGTAAATACGGGGCTCCGAACGCAAAAAGACAAGCAATTTCTGGCAAGTCAAAAATGAGCTCCAAGGATTACTTCGATGAAACAGAAACATATACAGATTAATGCAGAGCGCTGTGATGTCGAAATGACTAGTACAATAAAGAATTGGGGATCAAATGCAAAAAAAAAAAACCAAAATGTTGGACTGTTTCCGGAGACTACAAGTCAGACGGCTCCTACAGCAACGAAAAAAGCAGGGGCCTTTTTACCAAAGAATTTTTGCTGTAGAAATTATGGAAAACTCTCTCTGAACTAAATAGGCGTATGCACACTAGAGGTCTGACAGTGGATTCTACTTGCAGATTATACTAAGTTTGTTTGAGGACACTCTAATTCGTACAATGTGCCAAGGCGATGGGCTAACAAAGGAAAGATTTTCACTACTGGGTTTGAGAACCTCAGAGTGGATAGCTCTGTAAAAGAGCTGTTCTGATGGATGATAGCTCTAATTGAGAAAATAAAATTCGAGAGGTTCTTCTGCGATGATAGACAACATCACAACAGATCTGAATAGATCTAAATAGTCAAAATAGCTATACACTGAATTTTAGTCTAAAGCAATAAAACTGTGGCCTGGACTTCATTTGATTATAATTATCTGTAATAGCTACGAATATCTATGTTTCTTTATAATAAAAGGAAGCCTTATATTTCTAGTTTTGTTAATATGACTGAAATTATATTCCTACAAACCAATATTAGAATATGGTAGACTAGATATCAAATATTAATCCTGTGAGGAAATCAAATATCGTCCCATCACTCATTTCCATATCATGCAAACGTCCTATCGCCAATCTCATAAAGTTATACCTATCGCTCGGTTATCTGTCGCAAGATAAATAAGGAACTCGGTATTCTCGAACGAATAATCTTGTGAAGTCTCCGTTTTCCCAAGTAAAATATATGGGAGATATTCCGCCCAGTGGCGTTATGAAGTGAATACAATTCGCCTTTTCGATAAAGAGAAGAATTCGCATCAATAAAACCGTTCATATTTGATGCAGGAATACATGGCATCGAGGGGAGAGGACTGAAAACTAATATTTGACTGGAAACTTAGACGAAGAGGCTCCCTCACGCAGAAGGGCGTACGTACACAAACGTACCCGAAAGAACTAAGTCCACAAATAATATACCTAGCTTCCTTTTCTCCGAGTATTAATACAACATCAAAAGAATCAATCAAAGTTGTCCCTTTTTGAGCATGGGGGAGGTGGATACCCTAGAATTTTCTTTCTTTTACACCGTCATGCACTGATAAAGAGAAAAATCTAATAAACCAAACCGCGTAAGATTCCGCGCTGGCAAGCGGGAAAGCGAAAATATTGATTTAAAGAGGGCGCCGTAGTTACCTCGGTATGTTGATATGGGTTTGGTGCGTTCAAATATTTAAACTACGAAGAGGTCGGGGTGTTTCAACTCCCGGGTGCGAAACTCCTTTCATTTCTTTTTCTTTATCGGAGGACTTACCGCCAGAAGGAGCAGAGTTCGATACGTATTGTTAACGTGAAAGTTTAATGAGAACGCAGGATTTGGAAATGGGGCGTCAATTTTTAAAGATAATTGACTGGAAGTAGGTCAAGTGAAAGGTATACGTTCTTACCCTAATCAGGGAAAGAGCTGTGAAGCTTTAGGTTAGTATTTTTTCTTTGCTAAAATATGTAAAAAGGGGATGTCAAAAAATAATATCTACATAAATCGCTTCAAGGGAGGCATTTAAGGAGCTATCGAATGTGTATTGATTAGTGCTCTTGTTGTCCGATAAAATTGGGATTCAGAAATCCGAAGTGGAAATGATCCGGATATCCAGATGCTATGATCTGGATCTACTATCTGAATCAACTATCCGGTTCTCAGATCCGGATCAACTATTCGATTTTGGAATCTAGAGCCACTATTCGATACATAATCAGGTTTTTGAATCCGGATCTACTATCTGGTTTTCGGATGCGGATCTGAAAATTATTGACCAACTCAATATGTAGGTACTATTGTGATTTTTTATAGAGTATTGCCCCGCTAATATTTTATTTAATAGCAAATATAAACTTTGTTCTTTAATTTGCCTCTATTTACAGATACATATCCTGCTTTCGATAGTATTTGAAAATACAATCCCTTTACGTATAGTAATCTCCCTCTTATAAAACAATATGTGGAAATATATTTATTGCCCTGTTTTCCAGAACAAAATGCCGGGATTTCAAAATCTTATTTTCTTTAGTTCAGTACAATTTATTATTATTATTATTTTTAAATTTATGTTTTCAATTTATATTATTATTTATCCGTATACAATATCTTTTTCTTTTGTTTTTAATAAAAAATCAATTAAAATAGAATCGTGGTTTCAATACACCCAGCGACCTCTCTGATAAGTGAGAGAATACTGTGAAAAGTGACTTCCTACCTGCTAGGTGGCACGGGACGCTTCGAGGAGCACCAGATCACCTGTCAAAATCATACTTCGAACGCTTACTAACGAATAGGCAAATTTCTCACCTAACGGGCGCACCCTAAAAGCCCCTTCTCGGATTATTAAAATTGGAAAAAGTAATTACCGAAAATCGATGTAAAAACACTAACTGTACAAATAAAAGAAATGTTTCAAACCAAACAAGCTTAAATCTTCATTTAGTTACCAAATGCTAGGTTTCATCATCATTTAGACTCTTTGATCACAAGGTACGTATGTTGGAATCAGTAAATACTATATAAAACAAATTATTTAATACAAAAATACGTATTCGAGCTTTCGGGTATTTTAAATTACTATGAGGTTATGGAAATGTCATATTAAAAATTAATTACATTCAAATAACGGCGCCATCTACCCACGAACAGCAGAAACTAAATTTTATAGCAACGATCATCTGTGATTATCGATATTTGTTAAAGAAGCTATTTTATCACAGACCAAACTCAGTGATTTCATCTACAACCCTTAAATATTAAATTCCTAAAATAACTAACTAAAAGGCGGTTGATATAAATCTAACCCCAAATTAACGTATAGAGAAATAAATTATACATTTTTTATTCAGGAGTTATATCGATACTATTTCAGTAAATACTTCTGGAACTTTGATATTTTTTTCAAAGTGTGGCATAAACATCGTTATAGAATTCGATACAACCGTTGTTTTCTCGTGGCCACGGGCAGAATGAGGATTCAAACTAAATTGACCAGTAAACAGCCTTCGATTGTTATCGCTAACAGGCAGGCCAACTTCAAATTTGAAAGATATCATAAACCGACATTAAGATACCGTTATTTTCTCTAGTTTGAGGGGAATAGGATGAAGTTACCAAATAGACATTCCGAAGAATGAAAAATCTTTCCGAGCAAAATATAATACAAATACATAAATATACCAGGTAAGCTTGAATTTGCAAAGAAATCTATAATCTAAATCTAATGCTAATATTGTCCGTTCCAAATAGCTATTTTTAACAAATTCAAAATTCACCTGTAAATTAGGCAACTGAACATACGCTTGCCTTTTCAATTACTTCTTCATTTGGTTTTCAAACCTGTTCTAAATGACTTTATATTAGATTCCATACCTTGGATACCATAGCATTATATTTTTCTACCAGTAGCAGTTAGGTTGCCGAAGTGGCTGTACGCGGTGTTCGATCTAAATTATTAATTATATTGTATAATATTATTTATATTGTATAATATAAGACTTCTATTTTGTTAAATATTGATTTACATTTTAATGTTAATCACTCAATGCTTTTATGTTAATAAAGGCAGTGTAAATATCGATAGCATGCATAGTTTATTGTTTAACTCTGCATTAATGTTCGTTTCCATCGATCGTTTTTGGCCTCAATTTTTCTTCAATGTCTTCCTTCCAAACATATGCAGACCTTTCCTAAGTCCTTTTTCGCTAATCATGTAGTTTCAGTATGTAACTGCTACTTTAATACCTGTCTCGTAGATTTATCGCTGGTATTCTACCAATAATTTCTATCCTTTAGTAGCCCTTCACATACTCGGTCTTCTATTCTTATCCTTTCCATGATCTCCTTTGATTATTGATTCCTTTTGCTATTACCCCTAAGCACTTGAAGCTATCTGCCTTTCCGAACGTATGCTTACCTACTTTAATTTCATGTGTTTTCGTTAAATCTCGGGTACTTGTCATATATCCGTTTCATTTTTCGTTCATTCACTTGCAATTCCTGGTTGCTGCTTTTTTAATATTGATCCAAATTCATTTTCCAAACACTTACAACCCCTTGATTCTAATTCCAAATTATTTGCATATGCTCTAATTCTGTTACTCTCACCAGTTTTTTCAGGGATTTATTAAATAATGCAGCTGACAATGTATCTCCTTGCCTTAGAACGTTTCATATTTTAATTTCATCCGTTTCTCATTCAGTCATTACAGCTTTTTCTCTAGATCCTTTCATTGCTCTGTTAGTTTCGCTCTCCCTATCCTCTGGGAAAATATTAGGGAAGATTCATTCGAGGGTGAGGAAGTAAGACTAATTTCGTTGGGAAAGCAGGTACATCCTTTATTCTTAAAAAAAATGTATTTCATAGAAACATACCTACATCAGATCCTCAGGTTTAAAAGCCTCATTATTTTTATGGTTTTCACCACCGTTTTCCACATTGTTCCATCCACATACGTCTCCTGCCAGATGCTTCACAGATAATTTCTGTTTAATTTACAACCGAATAATCGATCGGCTCTACAAAGCAGAAACCGACGAACCTTTCCTTCCGCTCCTTTTAATCCCTTAGTTTCCTCTTCGGTAGCCACACATTGATCCCCTCTAATCCGCCATAAGTAAACGCCAGCAGTAGGCGAGTTCGCGTTTTACGAGCACGCGACTTCAGAAACACGATACGGGCAAAGTCGACGGCCAAAGTCGGCCTCCTTTGATCACCCTTGAAGTCGCTTAGCGGCCGATTCCTCAGGAAAATAATACCGCAACTGTCGGCGAAGCCCATGAACTAGAAAAATGCTTTGCGCAGCTAGTATAGACGATCACGGCCCTGTACGTTGTATAAGGTTACAACGCGTACAAAGCAGGGGAAATTGTTGCAAGTCGTTAAGTAGCCCCTAATGTAAATGGATTTTCCGGAAAATTAGTCATTCTTGTATGGTTTTAGGGTGATTGTAGTTTCGAGTTCGGTATGATATTTGAACCAATTAGCGATATGCAAGACACTTACCTTTCTGCATCAATTAAATCATAGTACAAGGCAATACAATAGAAAAGGATGACCTTTGAAGAACTGAATTAACTAGAAAACAGAGCGATAAAACCAAAGAACATGTCACTAGCTGGAAAACTAACTGTTTCAACTACACATAACGCAGATGTCTCTGAATAATAAAGAAAACGCAGAATTCAAAGTGAGAAGAAGATCCTATTGGACCTAAAAAAAACTCCGGACAAGATGGCACTTCTGAAAAACATATAACACCTGAACGGCATACAGCCTCAAATCTTTGAAGATTGTGACGAAACATTCTTGGCGAACCAAAAAAATCTAAATCATCAAAATAAGTGTGAAACATATGGTGAAAAACTATACAGCCTTATTGAATCCAAAATTTCATGTTTGTAGTTCTATGTAAATCGTTTCTTTGCCTGCCAAAAGAGTGTTAAGGAAAAAGAGCAGATATAATATAGCAAGTTGGCCGATGGATCGATGGCAAACCACTGTTGGATGTTAGCGCATAATGAGGAATTTGTATGTGTATGATTAAGATGGTAGTGTGATAGTGACCTCCAACACCTATTGTGTCCCTTATTACTATCCCTATAGCAGTTTGACTAGTATAAGTAAATCCACTCTTTCGTTTGGAACCACGTCACTGTGAGCTTCAACCCAAAGAAGCTTAATGGAGGGGAAAGAAGTTTATATGCGAATCTAAAAAGTGATTTCCATTTCTGAGATTCTCCAACATAATCTTCAAATTCTAAAAGATTGCAGCATCTGTTACATTATAACGATCTATAAATTTTAATGCTTCCAATATAACCTTCATGTCCACTTAGAATATAGTTCGTTCTTCAATCTGAAGGACCATAGATATTGTGAGTCACATCCAAGAAAGCACATCTAAATCTTCCCGACATAACTGCTTGACAAGTGCAAAAGATCTAAAATCAATTATTATAGAAACTAAAAAAATGTTGGGAAAATTGCTGTACGAATTTGGGTTAATTTTGAGTCCCTAAAACCGTATAGGTATTTTACTTTTAGAAGTAATCCTTATAACTACAGCTAATTTTTCGAATGTTTTTTTCATGTAACTTGGAATAGTTATAGTGAAATTAGTAAATATGGGTAACTTTTCAAATATTTTTGCATGTAGTCTGAAACACTCAAAAGTAATTTCCATAGAAGTTTGACTTATTTAATAAAATAACAAAAAAAAGGAAGAAGTTCTTTGAGAGAGTTTATTTAATAAGAATTTTTACTTTTATTAATTTTGAAAATATGTTGGAAATCCTTTTTATGTCCTTATTGGTCCAATCACTGCTTTACTCTAGAACTAGTTTCTGCCGTTAAGCCATTCTTAGCTATAATCGTCTCTCAGTGACTCTTAAACTGGTAAAATGCCATTATTAGGTTATATAGCATCGATAGCGATTGTCTTCTTCGGTTATATAGTAGCATCAAATTTTTTAAACGAAAATTGCAAAGTTAGGAATATTTAGCAATCGAAATTAAAAAAAAAATTAGAAGGAAATGTTAATACGAAATACGAAAATGTGAAAAAACAGGAAAAATTATTTAAATTCAGCATGCAGGCGTATAGCTCTTCTCTTCATTTTAATAGTTGTTTACTTTTTACACATTTTCATATTAACCTTTTTGAAATATTTCAACTTTTGATTACTTGAATATTATTAATTTAGCCATTTTAGTTAACTACAAAACCAAAAAATAACATTTTATCACACACTGAGAGATCATTCAAACTAATAAAGACGTAAAAAAGATTTTCCAATGACTTTCCACATTTCATTTAATTTTCAAGATGGATATTTACAAGTCCATCTTTATTTTTACTATGTTTATGCACATAATTCAGTAAGCCATGATTTTGATAACCAATAGGATCTCTTTTAAAATTGAAAAGAATATTGTATTCGTAAATGGAAGTTACTTTCTGATGATCACGTATACAGTTACAATGTAACTCACTTTATGCGAAAGTATTTTTCCAAAGTTTAAAACTCGAGTAAAATTTATATAATATGGTAGTCAGAACATACCTAATTTAAGCTTATACGAAAAATTATGTGACAGAACCAAGACTAGCATTTCATAAGAAGAATGTAAGTGCAAAATAGATGTTAATTAATTGTCCAGTAGTAAACTATTTCAATTTATTATAAATATATATTTAATGCATAAAAGACAAATAAAATGTTAATTTTATGTTAACATAAAATTAGAACTGTTATCACTTGCTTACACATTAAGTAAGGGTATTTAAAAGGAAAGCAAAAATAAATAATTTGCATACATTTTTTTTTAAAGAAATTGATAAGTAAATAAGATGAAGTATTTATTTAATGCTTTTGTTTTAAAGCACTTATGAACGTCTCCGCATTAACTGATCTTTTGTTTCTATTTCATTATTTACGCTAAACATTACTTTTTTATCTTGGTTATCTTCCGTAGAAGCCAATTATTTTCATGGATATAATAACTTTTTCTTTTCTCTTAACGGGAAAAACAAACAGCTTTATGTTCCAACGTCTGGGAGCTTTTTAAAAGAACAATTTTCTTTCTTAGATTTTCTAATATTATTTAATATCACCTAACCAGTTTCAGAACGACAACAAAAGAGAGCCACGTACTACCAAGCACCATGTCAGTTCTGTATACGTCGGACTTAAACCAGAACGTTTAGATTCATGCATGCGTGCTTTGCTTATTTTTTACCACTTGAAAATTACTTTATTTAACTGTAATTTTCCATTTTTTTCTCTGAGATATTAATGCTTTTCTTAGCAATATTAAAATGTTAAAATCTTCTTCCTAAAAAATAAAATATTGCCATTAATATTCACGTAAAATGCTTGTATTACGGGAAAATTTCTAACATTTCAACATTTTCCTTGTTTCCCTTCATTTACTCCTGTGTGGAAAGTTATGAAAGAAAGGGTTTTTACCAAAAAAAAATTACCTAATTTTTTTTAGTGTGTACAAAAATACACACAAAATAGCCTACCTTTTATCCTTTTCTACTCGCATAACGACGTATGAGCGCAGAATTCCCACAAAACGTCAAAAAACAAACGTAACTAACACAACAGCAAAAACAGCTCGTTCTCAGAAATCGCAAAGAGGTAGCGAGCAAACGCGACAGTCCTAAGCAGGGGGCGGTTGACAAACTGGTTACGATATATAGTGAGCTTCCTCATGCAATTATCCTTATCCTTTGTGCGGCTCCGTTGAAGACTTCATTTGCAGACGCTTTTCCAGGGAAGGGTATGATCTATTTAGTCGTGTTTTTATGTTCTGCGAAGCGCACTTTGCGAGAGAGCTCTTTGTGGATGTCCCACTAGATAAATACATATGTTTCAGAGGAGATCGTTAGAGAACCGGAACTAGTGCGCCATTTCTGAGCTAGCTATTTGTATGTCAAGATGGGTTGCGAGAAATACAAAAGAGATAACAACATTGAAGTACGGAAATATGTATACATTGTAACGCACACAGCCTGGATAAAAAAAATATAGTTTCTTTTAAATATAATGCTTTAACGAAAGTGCAATTTTAAACACCGTAGTGTTATCTGTATTCGTTACTTTTTAATGATAAGTAGGCCCTCTCAAATGCCAGATGGCATGTGGGGTGAGAATTTCTGACTGCAACAGTCTAGAGGACGCGCTAGCATTAAAAAGATTACGAACAGATGGATACTCCTCTTTTCTTCAGTGTGACTGGAGACGTTGTAGGAGAATGTCGCTCAAATGTTCTCCACTCCAATATTCATATTTAAAGTACTTAGTTTAAATGAAATCGTGTGCATGAGACTCGGGCACATAAATTATGATCGATTTTGTACGATAAAGAAAACATTTAAGTGCAAACAAATGTGATATTATTAAAAAAATAGCCGCGCGAAACAACGCAGATAAGAAAGTAAATATCTCAGATAAGTTAAATGAGTTGGTTTATTAAATTACAATGACGTTTTTACTTAGTAATTCCAAGGTCCGCAATATAAATTCAACATACATATGTTTAAAATTAACTTTCAAAATTCCCGCGTTTTCGGGACTTTCTTCTGTGTAATTCTAGGCGCAAAAGACGGGTAAATCAGTATGTGCAACATTTGATGGTAAAAATTACTGGGTATTCTGTTCCTGCTGTGAATACATATTAACTAGTAAAATTAGAAATGCCACCTTATACAAGTTTTTCACCAGTGTTCGCAAACTAGTCGGTGGTTACATACAAACTTCCTAACCAAACAAATTTCTGAAACGTATGAAAATAAAATTTCTTATAAGTATATTAAAATTTAGATACGAATTAAAATAATACGTTTATTTTTTAGGTTGCCATTTAGTGCAGAATACTTTTGGAGAGAGCAAATCGGCAGGCATCGCTCATTAGTTCTGGAGTGAGACATCGAATGGGGCTCTAGTACCTCGAATTACGAAGAATGGCTCAAGACAGGAACATATCTCGGGAAAATCGTTGTTGGGAAAAATGTACCCAACATTTTGTAGGTAAAAATGTGGAACAAAATTAATATGATAAACGTTGTTTAACAATTAGCCATCATTTTTAGGTTAGAATTTGGATTTTATCAAAACGGCCGTTATATGTTATAAAATAATTCGAGACACGTTCGTCTCTCACGGAGGTTGGTTAGTGAAATAGTTTTGAATTGAAATTCTCTAACAGACATCGATAGCGATTGTCGTCGTAAGGGCTGCAAACAGCTTCAGAAAAGCCCGTTAATTTCACAGATGTGAGGGGTATATAGGATATTTAATATATGAGAATGCCTATCTACGTGATCAAATGGAACTATGAAATGTTTGAATTAAATTGAAATAAATAATTATTGCAAAATTTTGGAATCACGTTACATGCATTATAAAATAAGTACACCATGAGAAAAACACTTTTGAAAAATTATTACACATTACATTACATTTAATTGACAATCTTAAAAATATTACTGTACGAAGAGTATGCTACCTCGCATACACACCAATTTTTGACAAAACCTAAAAGTACATAGGTGCTCTTATTAAGCGATATGTATAAATAAATAAACAGGAAAAATTGAAGTGGGTACTTAATTTTTTTTTAATTTGTAACGTAGTGTAATTAATGATTTTAGGTAAATCTAAGGAATTTTCCATTGATTTTCATGTCGGCTTAGTATGTAAACTTTATATAATTGTATATTTATAACTTATTTTCAGTTTATCGACTCAACCGTCAATACTCTTTCTCTTATTACTATTGTATACGACATTAGGGCATCTGCTGCCACCGTTGCACAGCTTAATTCAGTAGCATTACGTTACACCCTCCGGCAAACTAGACGTTAATTTATTAAGTGCTCAGGCGATGCGGTCTTAGCAAACGGACGAATAACCTCCCCGTTTCCTCGGCACCCGGGGCCCCTCCGCCATCAATCGCCAGCGTCGACGGAGACACAAAGGGCCCCGACGAATTACTTTATTAGCCTAATTGTACACAAATCTTCCCGGGCCGAGCGCGGAAGCGAATTACGGCCGGCTCGGCGCTCATCGGCATTCAGCTCCGTACATGTCCACAAATTACACAAATGCCCGTCTGAATCAGCGTTTTACGTAATAGGGACCTCTGTACTACTGTATGGCGGCCGAGGGCTCCTTTTTACCCCCCCCCCCCGATAAAATTGCCTAATGTAACGAAATCTGTTTATCGGGTCGAGAAGGTAAAATCGGTGCAGATTGAAGTTAAACTACTGGTTTTCTTTTTTTCATTTAAGATACTTTCTAAATCTATGCCTTGTAACTTACTCTTCATTAATTCTCTTCGGTCTAAATAGGTTTTGACTTTAATAATGCATATAATACATTGCTCAACGAAACCAGTAGTAAGTAGGTTGCTGTGATGGCTGTACGTGTTATGCCATGTAAATCAATAACTTGTGTTTTATTAGACTTTTTCTTGATTAAATAATAAATCTATAGTATAATTTTAATCACTTAATGTATTAAATGCTTTTTTTATTAATAAAAACAGTGTAAATATCAACGACATGCACAATTTATTATTCAATATTCCATCAAAAACATTTGAAGAGTATAAAATCCTCAAAATAACTTTTAAATCTCCCGCTATCATAAGATGAAATCAACCATGCCTACCAATCTATACATATTAATATTTCAATTTCTACTATCATTTACAAATATGAACCTCAAATATTTCTAAATGTTAAATACCTACTTATTTACAGAAAAATTCAAACATTGATTAGACAAAACACCTCAAACATCAACTTGCATATACTCCAAAGTATTTAAAAATGAAATTTCATCGCAGTGACAAACCAAAGATGTTGCAGAAGAGGGGCCACATCAAAAATACAACGCCGGTATCAGGAAATCCAGGGAAAAATTCCTTCAAAACATCCAAAATGTATCATTATACTCAACAGCAAAAACATGTACGGTTCCACAAAAGAAAATGTACTGAGGTATGTTCATACAGCAAATTTCTTCTAATGTTGAAAAATCTTGATGTTTCGTCTATATATTTTTAGCCCGTAAATACAATAATTCACAAAGAAGATTCCCTTTCATTTCGGATATATTACAGAAATATAATTTAATTGATTTGACTTGACGAAAAATGAAACACTCTTCTTCGGAAAAAAATTTATAAACAACCTACAATGTTTCTCCACTCCTTTGAAGGAATATCGATACCAAGGAAACTATAACGAAGTCATACAGTTACCAGACGATAAATTTATACATCTAATTGCCACGACTATGGTGCAAATTAATTAACACCCAATATATACTGGATTTACAAACAGGTGTGTACATAAAATAATGATTACATCTACTCTGGTTGGTAATTCATCCTATGTTCCACAACAATACATAAATACAAAGATAAAATCGAATATATGATGATGATATAAGTATTTATTCTCCATAAAAGGTCACGGATAACTGATCCAACCGTTGCAGAAAGATTTGTATAATCACTTATGGTTTACCTTATTGAAATAAGCGAATAACAATCCTACAAGGTGTAATTATATTTGCTGAAATTAACGAATGTGTTAAATCATAAATATGTATTTGAATAATTTAAATTGGAAAGTAAAATTTAATCCAATCTAGATTATTTAGTTAGAATATTTAAAGCGATGTTTCGATCTAATGATCATGGTCAGATTGAATTCAAACAAAATTTATGCCGTGATATAATGTTATAAATTGGACAATGTAAATTAATCTTGCAAAAACGTCAATGGCAGTTGAAGAAAATCAAAAACATATAAATAAAAATAATAATAATACAATCACAAACAAATAATTGCAACATTGATCTATAAGAAACAACAGTAATTGTAAGACCAATGGATCAAGACAGTAAGCCACTAAATTTGCGTTAATTATCTAACCCAATTATTATATATTCTGCATAATACATTTGGTCGACCAGTAGCACTGATGATCATTGATAAGGTGAAACACATATTATGTATGCTAACATGGACCTTGATATTATTATGAAAAAATAATTTTGCTGTAATCTTATAATTACACAGAGTAATTAACGCTCATACATTTAATACTAAGTACTGGCTACGGATATTTATTATGTTATACAAAAATCTATTAAAATTAAAAGTTCCTTTACATTTTTCCAAATCATTAACAAAAAAGAAAATTAGTTTCCGCTACACTATCAAAGGCGACCTATTTTATAAAAATTGCAAGTTAAATGTAAAAAAAATACTTTACTATTTAAGTCATTTATCAAAGATATTTTATTTTGCTGTAAAATAATGACACAAATTCGAAGCAGTACTTTGCAGATTTAATTTATCTATTATATTCTTATTTTATTTTATTGCTACAAGTGCATTATTCACAATAAATAGCTTTACAGGGTTTACATAGTTATGATTTTAGTAAAACTAAAAATTCTTAAATATAAATTTAGAACAGTATTGTAGATAATTCACCAGTTCATAGTTTTAACGTTCTATACATACATTTTATTTAGGTACTGTAATTTTGATTTACTCTTTAAGCCTTTTATTGTTTTATTATGTATATTAAAATTAGTATTGTTCCCTTTTTCTTTAATGTATAATTATGTTTTTATTTTGCAACAAATAAATATACTATGTTTGCAGACTATTCAGTACCTCTAATATATTGTATTTTTGTTTAATTAATATAAATATTTCAGAAAATCATGTGTATTTTTACATGTTAAATCATGAAAATAAGTATAAAGCACTAATTAATGTCAGAAGAGCATTTAAATTGCGCGCCAAAAATAAAATAGTACAGGAACGAGAAACAGGCGGCGCTGTTTTACAAAAATTGAAAATATTCTTAATCATAATCATAATCATAATCATATCAATTTATTGGCATCACTTCAGTACATTCATATTAAAATTATAAAAAAAAAAAATCATATTGTGAACATATATGCCAAAAAGACTAAATCACCGTAAAGGTGCTCTTCCTTTAGCCTCAATTCTAATTTTTATGATTTTGGCCAGAAGTATAAGACATGGAATTGATGCACGTCAAATTTATCTTTCCTTTTCCATCACTCAAGTCGTTGATGTTAACACAATACAACTTGAGGTTTACTTTGAGGTTATAATTCCATTCTACTTTTCCAAAAAACCACGAAATGTAAAACTAAAGATGCACGTTCCTGTCACTTTGACAAAATCTTAAAATTAAAAAATCAACAAATTTTAATCCGTGCAGCTTCACTTTTTTGGTATGCATATTTTTTTCCCTTTTTCCAAGATCAATTAGTTTCCTTTAATGTGGCACATTTCTGTTTATTTGTACAATACTACTTTATCAATTATGCAATAAATTATTTACATTTTGTATCAGAATCCGCAATATATGCATTTTACTCAACCTGCAAATTTAATTTGGTTTAGTTTAATTTATCGTGACGTGGCTATAATATTTTCCTGTAAGTGTATTTATACGCATTGATGCAACCTAATCTTAACTGAATTATCCCCTAATCCCTACAAAGCACAAATGATAAATTGAACGATAAAAGAATTAAGTTCCTCCCTCAGAGCTCCCTCGGCCATTCCTTCCTGCAGATCCTTCAGATCTCTGCCCTCTAATTGCAAGATAAGAAAACGTAATTTGGTACGTACTTCGTATATGCGGGTAATATAATTACCACAGCCAAGTATCGAGTCGTTCGGAAAACGCAGCCCTTAGAGTCATAGCTGCAATCAGCTGGTCGTTCCCGCTTGGTCAGGGATAGAGTGGCATGATTGGGTGTGAATTGACGTGTCGTGCAATCAGACGGATCCTAATACAATTGGTGCTTCGTCGTTGAACTAATGGTATCCAGAACGCGTGTGCGTCCCTTGTTAGTATTCGGAAGCTTCGTCA